>JAVKLF010000021.1:5130297-5147852 GCA_034783495.1 Millerichthys robustus
TATATATATAGGAGCAGTTCCAAAACTTTCAGTGTTTAAAAACTTTCCTGAAATCCCTTACTGGAGCTGAATATCCTCCAGATGATCTTTTCCAGCTTTGCATGCTCATTTATTTTTTTGTGCTGCTCTCCACAGCAAAGCTTGGCGAAGCTATCGGCTGACAAAAGCCGCAGCAAAAAGAGCAAAGAGCCAAAGCCACGGGTGAAAAAACTGAAGTATCATCAGTACGTTCCCCCCGACCAGAAGCAAGAGCTCAGTGACGTGCCAATGGACTCGTCCTACGCCCGTCTCCTCCAGCAGCAGCAGCAGTTCCTCCACCTTCAGATCCTGAGCCAGCAGCAGCAACGATACAACCACCAGGCCGTCCTACCGGTCACAATGAAGTACGGCACCAATCAGCACAACCCATCCTTGATCAAGTAGAGATTTTCTTATACATATAGTTATAACTACCCTAAAGTGAAAATGTTATTAAATACACTGTTTTGTCTAAATAGTGGATATGCTTTCTGTTTTTTAAATTTACTTTAAAAGTATAGCTTCTTCAAATTACTATTTGAAGACGCCCTTAGGGTTTTAGTCTATGGTTCAAATAAAGAAAAGACTTCAATGGGATCCAGATCCATCATCTGGGGACTCCTACTCGAGATTTTTAACAAATCCAACTCTGTTTCAATGAACTCAAAGTTATTTGTCATAACTGTTTAACAGCAGCTGCTTTTTGTCTCTCTTACATTGCATTTCCTGCCCAGAGCTTCACACTTAGAGGCAACTGTGTAAAAAAATGCATGACTCTTAGTTTACTCCCCTTTTCTTGCATCTTATTACAGCATATCAACAACTGAGGTACAAACCAGCTGCTCAGCTGTTGTTCTAAGAGGAAACACTCCATCTGCCTCGGTGCAGCTCCATCATGCTAACACAAACCGCAAGCCAGATCACTTACCGGCAAATTTAGATGAGCTAAAGGTGACACATTATGCTTATACACTTTTTACCAACCATATGATTAAGTGAACAAGCGTTGAGCATTTTCAGAGATGATTTATGTTTTGTTATTTTGACAGGTGGCTGAACTGAAAATGGAGCTAAAGCTCAGATCTTTGCCTGTTTCTGGGACTAAAACAGATTTAATAGAGAGGCTGAAGCTGTTTCAGGAGAGCTCCAACATCCAGCATGTTGCCACCCTGGAAACAGCCTTGCAGTCTGAAAACAGAAAGTTCTCACCGCCTGTTTCCCTTATAGCTTCCAAAGTGTCTAAACTGGGAATAGAAGATGGTAATGAGACAGACAGTCCAACAAAGGTGGTTTCAGATCCTCCAACTGGAACTGTTCAGTGCACAAACCCTTCACGCGAAGAGTGTCCCACGGAGACAAAGTCCAATCAGAGAGACTCTGAAAAGGACAAGCGTCTGCATGAGAAGGAGCGTCAGATACAAGAGCTGATTAAGAAGCTCCAACAGGAGCAGAAGCTGGTGGAGGAACTGAAGATGCAACTGGAGGTAGAGAAAAGAAGTCAGCAAAGTGACTCTCCCACTCAGCTCAACCCCCTGCATCCAATCGGGGTGAAGGAGGAAACCAGGACAGCATCAGCCTGCTCTGTGTCCTGCAGCGCTCCTGTCCTGCCAGGGCTGGTCAAACAGGAGGAGCCTGCAGATCAGAACCATGTAACCACTTCAAAGCCGTTCATCGTCGCTCACCGGACCATCACACAAGCTGAACCTCTGCAGTGTGTCAAGGCTGGAGCTCAGATCCTTCTGCCCACGTGTCTTCCTCCTGTAGCAGTGGCTGTCGAGCTCCCGGCCAAAAGCATTAATTTACAAACTTCTGCAAGCAGCACAGCTCCAGGCCACATCCAGACATCTGGACAGGTGCCACAGAAAGCAGATATCTCTGCAGCCTTACAGCAACAACCGACGACCCAAACTCAGCAACTGACGAAGGTAAGATATTGCTCAACTGTGTGCTCGAACTGCCTCAGTCTGTCTCCTCATCGCCAGAGTCTGCTGAGATTTGTGGCTGTTTGAGTTATAATAAACATGTGTAAAATGCATGCATTATAAACATTGGCTTAGTAAATCTAAAGTAAGCTTTATATGATAGTAGGGGTGCAGTTTTAAGTTACTGCTTATTTGACAGTATTTTGAAGTTAACATTTAGTCACCCACCACCAAAGGCAAAACAGTCATCATGTTTTTACCTTTTTGGAACCAACAATGTTAGTTTCATGAACCACTGCATTTTGATTTTCCTCTGCATGAACTACACAGAAAGCATTTTATTGGCAATAAGAGGGAAACTTCAGTCTATTTATTTGTATTTTTTTCAGACGTGGACGATGAATATCAAAGCAGAAAACCTACAGAACATGTTTCCAGAGACTGGGTGTGACGGCGCTTCGTCCAGCCAAGCTGTCCCAAACAAAAGCATGGTAGAAAAGGATTCTCACATCTTGGCCACTTCAGCCGTGTTGTTTTCATTTGGTTAAAGAGCTTGTTGTCTTTTGTTTGTTAATCAGTTTTCCTGTTCTGGCCAAACCTCAACAAAATTCACAAACCTTGTGTCAAACAGTAAAGACCCGCCTCGTTACGAGGATGCAGTTCAACAGACACGTAGCATTTTACCAGCTGCTCAGGTGCAAATCAGATTTCTGTTTGTTTATTTTGTCTGAGCATTATCAGTGAAACTAAAAGTAATGTTTTGCTTTTGTAGGGTCCCACCGCAGCGAGTCAGCAGATGGATGACCTGTTTGATGTGCTGATTGAGAGTGGAGGTGAGATAAATTGTTGGTATTTTTGGCACCATAAACTGGGAAGACAAAGTGTTAATGATCTTTATAATCCATATCCTGCTTTTTTTTTTTGTTGTTGTTTTTTTAGAGATGTCCCCCTTCGCCAGACAGAATCCACCCAACCTGGCAAAGCCTCTCCCTGTGACAGCTAGTGTCACCACCCTTCCCATCAACACAGTGTTGTCCAGACCTCCCCCTCTGGTGCAGGTGGCCCAGACGCCTGCAGCACAGCTCAACCTCTCCCCGGCGCTGGAACCACTGACCTCTAGGAATGGGCTGGAGAGCCTCTTGGACAGTGCGCTGGTTGCTGATGCAAAAGCGCAGAAACAGAAGCTGATGGAGGAGTTAAACTCCCCCGTGGTCACAATGGATGTGAACTTTAGTGAAAACATGCCACCCTCTGGTGTGAACCTGGCAAACTCCACCGTGGAGAGTATGGACTGGCTGGATCTTACCCTGTCTGTGCCAGCAGAGGGCATTAACCCATTGGACATGTCCATTCCAGAGGGTGTCTTCTCCTCTGACTTCCTGGACTCTCATGAACTGCAGCTGAACTGGGACTGAGTGATTTAAATTTTTACATCTATCAGCCAGTTTCATTATATTTCATTTGTGGTGCACATGAAGAATTGGGTTGTTTTTTTAATGAGACAATTGGAGAAGTTCAACTCTGAGGGGTCATTATTGTAAATGGAGATAAATGAAATGGTACTAAAACCATACAGACATGGACAAATTAAAAGAAAAAAACACAATCATCACTGAAACAACTTAAATGTAACAAAAATAATAATGACAAAAAATGCACTAAAAGTCCATCCATCAATCTCTCCATTATTTTAACTCACTTCTTCCTTTCAGGGTCATTGGTGCCCATATCCAGCGGTCACAGTGTGAGGGGCGGGGTACACCCTGGACAGGTCTCCAGTCTGTCACAGGGACACATAGAGACAAACGAGACAACCATTCACTGTCTCACTCACGCCTTGGGATAATTTAGAGTCCCCAGTTAGTTCCTGTTTTTGGTCTGTGGGACAAAACCAGAGTGCACGATGAAAACCCACGAGTTCACAGAGAGAACATGGAAACTCCTCCCAGAAATGTCCTCGGCCAAAATTATTAATAATGAAAGAGGACTTGACAAAAAAGATGGTACATCTAGAAAATATGTGACCTTAGAGACAAGCCATGTTAAAGTGTCACCTGGCATCACAGGTGTGTTCAAGCACGTCAAGGTGACCAAGGTGGACACGGCTGTTTAAAGCAAATTATAGCCTGGAACTTGCCAGAATGCATATAAACAAGCTGCAAAGTTTCTGAGAGAATGTCCTTTTGGACAAAAAAAGACAAAACTGAAGCTTTTCTGGGGAAAAAAAACGCTATATGTTTAGACATAGATGTTAGGAAACATCTGAAAAGAAACGTTGCTCCTTGGTCGTGATCTGGGGCTGCTTTTCTGCACCTGGTGCAGTGTATTTTAAATATGTGCTGGGTATAATGAAACCTCAGGTATATCAAGGCATTCTGGAGCAAAGTGCGCTGCCCAGGGTCAGAAAGCTTGGTCTCAGCGCAGATCAAAAGTCCTCCAACAGGATGATGATCCAAACACACTGATAAAACAAAGAAGAAAAAGGCGTTGGACTATTATAAAGTGGGCGTCTGAGCTCGGATCTAAATCCTGTTGAACATTTGTAGAAGCAGCTGGGACATGAAGTTTGTCACTCAGTGGGAAGGATTGTCTCAGAAGGTTGTGCAACAAACGATTAAGTAATGGGTACCATCTTTTTTGTTTTATTTCATTCATTTCACTTTTAAGTGAACTAAAGTTCAGTGGTCTGATTTCCATTTGTTAGTTTTCAGTATTTTTGCTTATTTTTTGTCATTTCCAAGTTTGTTCAGTGACTTTTGTGGCATTTTCTTTCTTTAACAAAAAAAAAAAAACCCAAACACATTTATCCACATTTGTATAAAACTGCAACATTAAAAATGTTCATCTCGAGTCTTATTGCTGATTGGTTAATCTGTTCTCACGTGTATAATTTCTCTGATTTACCCATCTCAGTGATTTATAGAGAGAGTTGCACTCAGTGTAATGACAGAGCATTAATCCTTGTTACTCTTGGACAAAGGCTTTATTCAGCTAAAGATTGTTATGCATTTTCACCCAAGTCTTGGACTGATTATCACTATCAAAACAATTTGTGAAAACAAGCTGCATGATTTTTGTTTTTTATCCAATTTGTCAGATATAAATCAGATGGTTTAATCGCAGAGGCTTCACTGACAAAAACAAACCACAGTCTTTTAATAAAACACTCAAAACATGTTTTCCTTTCCTCACCAGATCTGTGTGTAAAACTGACAGTCACACACTCAGAAAAGAACACAAAAATCTTCATTTAGAATAACTCCTTACGTGTCTTTTCTTCAGTAAAGTAATTTGCCACTTAATAGTTTAGTTTTGGGTTTTTTTTGTACAATTCTTCATCTTTGTGCACAGAGACTAACAAATAATGAATAAATAAAGTAAGAACGATTTTCGTTTCTAAAAGTCAGACAGTGACATCTGCTGGCTCTGTCTGATTTGAACCAGCTTCAGTTAACAGATTTTTAACTTTATTGTTTGTTTCTTTAATAACAAATCTCCATTTCTGCTTCACAGAAAATGTTCACAAAGCATAAAGAAGTTCTGATGTGGTACTACGGACAGCATCATGTGGGTTTAATGTAAAGAACTTTTTTGTTTGTTTTTGTTTTTTATGTTTATACTTTTGAACCAAAGTGAATTTTTTTTTTACCATATTTTAAAAGAAAAGGTTTTGTGTTAGAATGGGGGAAAAAATGTCTTTACTACACTAGTATAACTCAACAACAAGGACGTTGCGTCGAATCATTTACATGTTGTTTACACAGACTTTTTATTTTACAAAGGTCACTGTTGTTCTGTAAATACAAACAGAAACTCTCTGGATTGTTACTGAGTCGTTTTCACATATAAATGTCAGCAGAAAAACTACACACCTGTATGTTTTAGTTTTGTTGAACAAACAGCTCGTTACGTTCAAGAATATTGACAAATATTTTTACACAATTGACACAAAATAAACAAGTTAAAGTATTTACAGTCAAACTGATTTATGTGTTCTTTAGATTTGTTTAAAATACAAGCTCAGTTTTGAAAAAGTTGAGACCTTTCTGAATTGATGATACCTTTCCAGAGGTGTAAGTTGCACATGTAAGAGGCACTAATGCACCCCTATACAATCAGAGAGGCTCACTTTTGAACTGTTCACTGAAAACAGGCCTGGCATCTGTGGCTTCCAAAAAGAATTCGTCTGAGCACAGAACAGTTTTCCATTTTGCCTCAATCCATTTTAAAGACATTTAATAGTTTATTATGTTCCGTTGTGAATAAAATATGGGTTTTTAGGATTTGCTAATCACGTTCTGTTTTTATTTACATTTTACACAATGTCTCTACTTTTTCAGAGTTGGGGTTGTACAATATGGAATATAATACATTTTTATAAAAATAAAACTTAAGCACTAACGTCCAAACTTAAGTAATTTTCCAACTTGCATAAAAACAAATGGATGTTACTAGACACACTTCTCAAAAGTATCATCCTTCTCGCTTACCATACAATGACATTCTCAGTCTGAGCTTCAGACTTTCACCAAATGCTTATTTTCTCAGAGTCTTTTGATAGTTGCAATTTTTGTCCGACACTTTGGACAGTGGTGGTTGATGGACTTGAACTTATCACTGCAGAAAGGAATGAGACAGCACCCAGCCGCGCAGCTGCGAGAGAGGTAGACAGAACAGGAGGAAAAGCAAATGAGAACTAACCTGGACGCCTGCTGCGCAAACAGAAACAGGAAGCAACAAGCTGGTTGTTATGACTGTAGGCAAATATTTTATCAGAATGGGAGAGAAAGGATCATACCCAACCATCACTGATATAAAGCACGCCAGCCAGGTCAAGCTGCTGATAGAAGTGGTGGTTTTTGTTATGATGAACTGTTTACATTCTGGGCACTGAGTCTTACAGGGATGTGGTGGAAGATTCTGAATGTTCAGGATCACTGAAGGTGCTGCAGAGAGAAAACACACCATTTCAGTTCCTCGTTGTTTTCACCCCAAAGGCTAAAGGACAACGATGTGCTCGAGTCTGATCCCCAAGACAAACAGACTCGGTGTAAAAAAATTGCCATTAGCTAAATATTTGGAATCACATCTGTCTGTCTGTAAGCAAAATATCACATAGCCCACTGGTTGTTTTAACTCTTGGGACGTAATTACTGGATGTACACCGACAACTTATTAAAGCATTAACACAACGACAGCTGTTAATTGGATTTTCATTTACATATTTCTACGTATTCCGTGAAAGAAATATTAATTTATAAAAAGAAAAATACATAATTTGCTGACTCACCGGGATAGGAAGGAGGACGCTCAATGTAACAAACATTGGCGTAATGATTGGGCGGCAACTCTGGTTCAGAAATATCTTACAAAAAGAAGAAACTATGTTACAAAACTTCTAAGTGCAGAAATACGAGTTTGTTGTATCATCCTGGTTGTAGTTACCACCTTTGTCTTTTATATCACTGACGTATGAAACATTTTCATGGGTTCTTTTGAGTTTAGCCTCCATTTTTCCAAGCTCTTTCAGCTTGTTGTCAAGATCATTAATCTCTTTCTGTGTTGCAGCGGCTTCCTCTGGTGGTGAAACATAAATTACAGAATGTAAGTCAGAGCAATAAAAGAAAAAGAATAACTTCATTTTCCGTGCTTTAATGTCACCTGTTTGGCCAAACTCAGCTCGTTTCCTCAATTCTTGAAATATGCACAGAATTTTCCGCCTCTCCTCAAGATGTTTCTTCTTGAGAGAAATGTGTTTCAAAGCTGCAGCTTCGTCGGGAGACGTCATGGCGGCAGCTGAGAAGGAACAGAAGGGAAGTCTTTGAACTTTATCCATCAGTTCACATATTTTATGGAACATGCAGTTTAATTTGTTGGTTTTGTGAGCAAACATTTGCAAATGATTGTAAAGTGTATTTTCATAAAGTAAACAAAGGTCTCTTCAGGAAGTGGTGAAAATGTTTGTAACATTTTCTTTTTTTTTTTGTTTGCTTTTACTCTATGGATTAAAATTTACCTATTTAAAGCGTTTAATAAGCAGTAACGTTTTCCTTTTCTCCAGAATCTGAGTGTGACTGTGAGGTTTGACATTGTTACATTTGAACAGGATTTTAATTAAAATTTACTGTGAACTAAATATTTAGCATATAACTCAATTTTGTTCTGCTTTGCTTCTTATTTATTCTTGATTATCACATCCTTTTTGTCCCATTTTAAACATTTGTTGTGTGTTTTCCCCATTTCATCGCCATCCAAACTGTCCACCTAAATGTGAATCACTGAAACCGCTTTAAATTCTTAACAGCTTTGTCAAAACAATTCTTTACATGTATGTTTTGCCTGTTTTAAAGCCTTTCTGTTTAAGAGACAAGAAGTTTTAGCCTTTAAAATTTTTGCCTGAAAAAAAAGGCTCCTAAAGTTCCCTGCTGTTGTGTCAAAACATGAAAAATAAAACATCAGGTTTAGAAAAAGAGCAACAAAAAACTAACTGATTATCCCAAATAGAAAACATTCAAAATATATAATCTATATTTGCTTTATAATGAGCTCTTAAAATGCAGTAAGGGTACATAATACACATTTTAACATTGCCCTATTTCAATAAATAAAATTATGAAATAGTCTTTAAACTACCTGTAGAAAAGTCCAGCTGCTGTTTCCTCGGCAACATTCACAGGAACTGAACAGGAAAATATTGTTCTCTGCTTTTGCGAACTATTCAAATCATCTGGTGGAGATTCTAACTGCCCTGTATGAAAATCATCGCAGATTAAATTAAACCCTGATAATGCAGACACACATATAAAGAGAAATACTGTTTCATTTTCATTTCTGTAGAATCATCAAACAAAATCACTAGTGAGAATTTAAAAACATATTTTTCCTCTTCATAATATCATAACAGCTTTTTTTTAAAGCCAGTGTAGTTTACATCAGGAAATAAACAGCCCAAATGTTCCAAGTTACAAATAAAAATCAAGAGTTTATTAGCATTTCCTCTGATGTCAGACATGTTGGTGGCGTCACTTTTTCCTCAGTTTCTTCATGAAGGTCACCTCATCTCTGTTTCTGATCCCAAAACTGAAAGTATAAAAGCAAATACAAATTAAAGGCCTAAAGAAATGCATATCACCCGCCACCTCTCATGCCAGAGTTTTAGACACAGCAGTTGAGAAATTAGGAAGTTGGATTCAGTTTGGTCAAACTTTGAAAATGATGTAATCAGAAATTTTGTGGGTTACTTTAAATTTGTTTAATGGTTCATGAGATATTTTGCTAATACCAAAAAAGTTATAATGTTATTTTTCACCTTTTGGCAGAGGGCAGCAAGGTTTTAAAAAAACAACATTCTGACAGTTTTGATGATAAAACCGTTTGGTTAAAGGTTGGATTTTGTGCACTCACTTTTTAAGCCTCATCATGTCGTCTTCAAGCTTCTCGCCCTGAAAGATTAAATGGTAAGTTCTCCAGACGTATCTCCTGGAGAAACAAAAGGAGAAACAGTAATGTAAGAATTTTGAATATTACTTTTTAATTGCTGGTTTCATTAAAGGCTCTTACCAGCTGATATGTTTTACTCCACCTTCTCGTTGCTGTTTCAACTCCATAAATCTGCAGATGGCCTTCTTCAGGTCAAGGACGGTCGCATTCTGAACCACAACTATGGCTTTTTTTTTAAGTAAAAAGAAAACAGCTAAAATTATTAGAAACTACAAACTGCTATCAGTAACTGTAAAATGAAAAATAAGAATGGATTACACAGTAATGAAAATTCAAAATGTAATGACTTACGCATTATTTCACCATCTGCCTTTACAACCTTCACGGCCATGGCCTGGCCATACTCCAAAGCAATCTGAGAATTCACCTCTTCCAGCGTCACCTGAAGAAAAAACATTGTCAAGTTTCAGAAAAAGAAAGCAAACAGACAATTTCAATCTTGTGTTCTGCAGCTTTCATCTAAATTAAAAATTAAGATTTTTTTTAATTGAGAATTAAGAGCTCTGTTTTAGCTTCAGTAAAGGAATTGAAAAGAATTACTGAAACTATTCAATTCAAATGTCTAACGTCAGAAAATATAACTTTTCCATGCTACTTGAGGGAGAGAACACCTGGATTGGCAGGTCACACAGCAGAGGGTCCTGCACGAGTCGAGCAAGACCCTCCTCGAAAATATCCAACACTTCTGAATGTGGGAGAGCATCTTCGTCTTCCTCTTCCACCTCTGCACCTGCAGCTTTCTCATCTGTCAGGATCTCCTTTTTCACCTCCTCATCCTGCAGAAAGTGTCCTCCTCCTCCTCCACCTTCAGTTCCAGGAGGAGCTTCTAGACTCTCCTCCATCATCAACAGCTGATGGCAAAACCGCAAACAGTCCGAATTATCTGCTGGAACAGACTTCAAATTACGGAAATCTTTCACAACGTTACATATTTTAGGTCAGTCTCGAAAAACAAACTGCTGCCAAATACATTTATTTTGAGCTTAACTCAAAGGAAGAGTCTGTATGTTAAGATGTGCAGCACAAATCTTCTACCGGAAAGAAAAGCAGCTGTTCATACAAGTTCCACTGGATGAAAATGGTTGCTTCGGGGTTTATTAAAACACAGTTAGAAACCACTTGTTGTTATTAAACATAACTAATATAAAATTATAATAAAATATATTAGATTACAAAAATATTCTTGTTTTTCGACGGAAAACTACTTCCTTCCCTGGCGCTCTACCGAACTGTTTTTATCTGTGCCACTTCCGGTGTGTCCAGAAAATCCTTTAAGTAAAAGCGCTGAAAAGATTCTGCTTGTAACTAAGTTCTTACCAATATGTTGCTGTTTTGTCCGACCTGTGGGAACGTTTTAGTTGTCGAAGAAGGACAAAGATGCATGAGATTCGCATGTAACACCTGTCCTTACGTACACAACGTCACAAGAAAGGTACGTTTCCGTCGGATAAACAGTTTGTGATTAAGGTGGTTGGATTTACGAGTCTGTATCATCTCTGTTTTTGTTTTGTTTTTATTGAAGGTGAACAACCGAAAGTATCCCAAATTAAAAGAGGTGGATGATGTTCTTGGTGGAGCTGCAGCATGGGAAAACGTGGACTCAACTGCAGGTAAAAAAATAAAACACATGATTTAATGTCAGTTTTAAATTTAGGACACATATACCATCTATATGGAAAAACAAAAAAATGGATTTTATTCCTTACTTCATCATAAAACTAAGACAATGATTATTTTTTGACAGGTCTTCATGATAGTGCAAATGAGTATTTTTACTTTGTGCACTTTGTGATTTTATATCTGTGAAAGGTGCTATAGAAATAAAGTTTACTTACTTACTTTTAAGCTTGTCTTTGTTTATATTGTGTAAACCGACATTGCTGTTTTCATTTTTGTACAGAAACTTGTCCGAAGTGTGAGCATCCTCGAGCTTATTTCATGCAGATTCAGACCAGATCAGCTGATGAACCAATGACTACTTTTTACAAATGCTGTAATGCCCAGTGTGGACATCGATGGAGAGATTAAAGATTTTCAGATGAGTTTCAGTTGTCGGATTATTTTTGTTTTCTCTTTGGCATTTCATGGTGATTCAAAGCATTTACTTTGCAAGTATCACATAATTAGCAGATCATTTTAAAACGTGTTTCCTTCATGAGTTTTATTGATAAAACAGTACCTGTGGTACAACAGTCATAAATCACCTTACATAGTTGTACATCATCCCGGACATTTAAAGCAGTGCAGGCCAGCAGTTTCTACATTAAAATTTGAAGCAATCCTTTATCTCATTTATTTGATTTAAATCCTGAAAATAAAACCATTTTGTGTCACATTGTGTCAGAGGGAGTCAATGGATTGGACATTCTGAGATGTAACAGCATCGGTTCACTGTTTGTAAAATATTCAATAACCACTTATTTAGCAAAAAGCTTAACTTTATTGAAGCTTATTAGGATCTCTAATCAGTTGAAAGACATTCCTCTATCATTTAGCATGCATTTTAGTAATGTAGGTAATCCTAAAGGGCTGATGGCAGGTGAACTGTCCTATTAATTTACAAATATCTAGATTATAATCTATAGTGCAGAGTAGCGCATCAGCATGACACAGCAAACTCATTCAGCGCTAAGACATCGTGGTTTATCTTTTGTGACAAAAACTGTCACCTTCATAATACTGAATAAGTGAAAATGTGCTTCAACTTACTCAAACTGCTTAAGAGAGAAGTAAAAGCCAAACAACACGTTGCTTTTACTCACCAGATAATCATCTTTTAATGAACACGAAAGGTGTATTTAAACTTAAAGTGTAAATGTTCAGTTGATTATCAAAATAAATACATTAAGGACAAAAGTGTTGCTGGGTACCTAAACAGTGAGTGACTAAACATCATGACTACTGATTGGATGCTAGGATAAAAGTAACTATAGAATATAACATAAATGCAGCAGTTTTAATGACAATTTTTTCACACACAAGTAATGACAAACTAGAAAAAAAATAGGACAACCAATGTTTACAATTATCAATGTAAACTCATTAAAATGTTAAGAAAAAAAGAAAAAATCCAAAGTCTGCATTATGGAATACACACATTTCTGACCAAATTCCATAGATGGTTGTTAAAGAATATTTTCACAGTTTAGTTTTTTTTTCCTCATTCACATGCATGACTTCATATGAATGGCTGCAGGCAAAACAATTGTCTCTGTGCATCTGCAGGCTGCCAAGTTTGTTTGTAAAGTGCCCTTTATCTTGTGCTGAGCAAAGATTTGTACATTTCAAATTTATTTTCTACATCACAGAAGTATGCAGAAGGATATATACAGATACTATCCCGCGAGCTGATGAGAAAACTGCAAGTACAGTAAAAGAGAGTTACACAACACTATGCAAAAATGAAAAGGGGGGAGGAAGCTGCTGTCACTACCAGCAGAGGGAACTGTGAGTTCGTGTAGGTATACATATACATGGCTCTGAAGCAAACGGCTGTCGGTGGTTAGCAGATACGCTTGTATGTGTAAATATAGCCCTTACAGTTAGGGCAGGTGTGTGTCACATCCTTGAGGTCATCAATCAGGCAGGGAATCAAGCAGCAGCCAAGATCACACCTGTCAATGAAGAACGCACAAGAGCTACTTAGAACCTAAATGTTACAAGTGTGAGATCCAGCTCTCTATCCACCTAATGTATGCTTTTCTACACCAAATGTAGAACAAACTTTTGCCATCATTTTTAAAAAAGCAGGTCATGTTAATATAAAAAGAGGCTAGACCAGGGAGGCGGCTAGAATGCTACAAGAAAACGATGTTATCCTAATCAATTCCTAATATAATAGGAACCTCATAGTAAATTAGTCAAGTAAATCTGTTAGTGAGAATGCCATCAGAATAAGTGCTGTTAATAAGAGTGTGTCACTGTAATCCAAGTAGGTCAGGCCTGTTATCACTTTCACCTCAGATTAATGGTGCTATATGATCTCCCAGATCGTGTTGTCAAATAAATAAGTGACAAAACTTTTCCTTATCTTAGCTTTCCATGACTGACAAAAATGAGTGGATGTTTGCAAACCAAACAAATCAGACAATACTATTGTGCATCTGATGGTTGAGAAGACTTTTACTACCTTTGTTCATCACTGCTGCTACCCTTCATCAATAATTACTGATGAGATTTCATTATATTTTGTTACCTTACCACACAGCATGATAACATAAATAAAATAATTTAAAATGAGGCTTAATCAGTAGTCCTCGATCCTGGCCCTCGAGGGCCACTATCCTGCATGTTTTAGGTGTATCTCTGCTTCAAAACATGTGACTAAAAATGACTGAGTGATCAACAGGCCTCTGCAGGACTTGAAAACCTAATGAAGAGCAGGGAAACGTTTGAAACACGCAGGATAGTGGCTCTCGGGGACCAGGAATGAGGAACACTGGGCTAAATCATAAGTGAGTTGAATTAATATTGTATAGCATTTGGAATTATACATTACTCCTAACCTCTGACTGACTTACCCAACAAAGAAACAGAAGAGACAGAAGAGTGTGTTCATGAGGCCAACGTCATGAGAGATACGGGTGACGATAGCCTGCTGGCAGTGCGGACACACGGTCTGCACCGGGGACGTCTGAAACATTTCACCCTGCAGTACGGTCACAGTGGTGGCGGCACCTGGAGGAGCCAGGACGGTCGCTGTGTGTCCTCCCATGTGGACAAAGTGACTGGGACCAGAACCCAAGTGTCCCGGCATTGGCTGAGCAAAGTGACCCGGCGGAGGTGGGTAGGGGCCGCCTGCAAGGAATGAATTTTTAAAAATTAGCATTCAAAAATATAAAGTAGGAGCTGAAGTGATCTGTGCAGAAAAGAGTTTAACGGCCAAATGAGCAGATGAAAGAGTTAGACTGGAATGAAGTTTTTAACTGTTCTACGTGTTTACAGATATTTGTGGACATGGTGGAGCACCTTGTGTGGACATGGGCATATGCATGGGCATAGGCATAGGCATGGGCATGGGACCTTCTCCAGGGACATGTGGGGGTAAAAAGCCTGGCTGTGGGCCTTCATAAGGTGGAGGTCCATAATCTGGAGGAAATGGATGTCCGTGTGGAGGAGCAGTTCTTACTGTTTCTGAAAGATAACACACCAAGACAACATGAATACAGATCTGTACAAGGAGGGAGTCAAGATAGTCTCCATCAAATGACAAACACATCTGACACAAGTGCCATAAATATGGTCACCAATACATCACACAAAAAGTTCTGGTTCTTGAGGCAAATCTGTCATTCCATAAAAACATGATGACAAGCAACTGAGACTAAATACCAACAGCTTTACATTATTCTTCGTACAGCACAAGATCATCCAAATTAAATCACAAAACAAAGTGAATGTTAGTCTACAATAAAACCGATTAGGCTGTTCTTGTTGTTCTCTGAAACTGAGCAAAGCAAAGAGCTACTTGGTTCATCCGAGTTCACACTGAGAACTGAACTGACTCTTGACTCGGGACTTATTTACATTCAATACACTCATGTCCAAGTTTGGCTTCTTTACCAGGTTGTCCATTCTTCTCTTCAATGAGAGGAGCACTGGGACCTCCAGGATACGGAGGGGGAGGATCGTTCGACATACTGGCTGCAGATTTTGGCTCGCAGATGGATCCAAAACGTTGGCGCAGACCACAGTTTTACAGGTCAGCTTACCCTCTGGGGAATGAAACATGCACTGTGAGAGTCCTGACTCATTTCTCTCAAAACCCTTTTTACAAAGCTTAAAATTTACAAATAACTAATGAAAGAAATAAAGTACTACAAATATAAATGCCAAACATTTCACTTTAACAATAAAAAAGAAGAAATAGAATATCTTTACTTCATTTTCCAAAAACATTAACACTACAGGCACTGAATGTTTTGGTAAAACTTAGCTTTACATCTTTAATTTAAGGATTTCTGATTAGCAGACAGGATTTTACAAGCAGTACACAATAGGGAAATCAATAACATTAAAAGGTATTGCAAATTCCAGATTATTATGGGTAAGATAAATAAAGGAACAAGGCTTTTTTCTTGTGATTTCATTGCACAGCTCAAGTGTCAGCAAGAAGTAAAACATGCATGTGATGACTAAATGCAAAGCTCAAGTGTTTTCTGACAAAGTGTAGAACATTTAGGAACAATTATGAACTAAGAACACAACTGCACATCCTTTCACATCCCTTTGAAAAACAGGGACTACATGTGACAGCACTAAAATCTGCAAAAATAATCATCTTTACACAGATGTTTGCCTAAACTAAAACTCACAAATAACAACGTTTCGGAGTGCATACATGTGAAATATGTGTATACTGTAATTCAAATATGCCTCAAACAACAAAACAGTTCTGAAATGATTTTGTTTAACCTAAATATTTTTAGCTGAATGACCTAATGGAAATTGTTTACTATGATTCACACAAATACCTGATTTAAAAGAATTACCTGTTGCTACTAGAAACAAAAAATAAATTCCACCCGAGGAGCCAAATCTGTCAGAAGTTATAATATGTTCAAAAAATATTCGATGGTCATAAAGACACAAAGAAAAAAAAATAAACGAAGTTATTTCATTCTATTGATTATTACATGTAATAAATAATCCCTGTAATTGATAATATAAACAACAAAGAGAGAGGTCACAGCTATGATTATCAAAAATGTAAGTTAGTTCTTTCTGACTATGTCTCGTTAAATGAACTAGTCAGAAAGTTCTAATTTAAAGTCTACTAGCAGATAATCCAGCTCAAAGCTACTATTAACCATGCATAACTTAGTTACGTAATAGATGCTATTCGAAAGTCAGGCTTGACCTTAAAATGCTCCATCTAAAGTAAGCGGACCATTATTATAGTAACTAACTTGTTTGCTAGCTAGCAACGAAGCTGAAAGATGATGGAAGTATCATTTACGGAAGGTATATGACCGGTCAAACACATACTGTGCCCTATCTCTTTTATTCAGCTGAAGAGGACTGAGTGTTTGTTTGAGCTCAGCTGTCCGAGTTTCAAACCCGTTCAGGCTAGCTGTCATTAGCTCACTGGCTAACGATCGCCATGATTCTGGGCACAGAAACTAAAGATTATGCGGGAACGAGCACTCGGATTAACACAGTAAACACTTATACATCGGTTGCTTCTAGTCGTAACTATGATGAAACGAATGTCGGCCAGCTGAAAAATCAAATTACCTGTAACTGTAGAAACACCACCAATCCGTGCTGTGACTGAAGTTGTTTGGACGTTAGCTGCTTCAGCGGACAGCCAACATCCGCTGAGACAGATTTACACTGACGTCATTATTCCTCACGTACATCGGTGTTCTAATGATTTTTGTTGCCCTGTCCAAGAAGGTTAATAATGGTGGCCTGCTCGCTAGATATAAAATACACACACTGACCATCAAGTTTATTGTGATCTGTAAAAATCTATATCGGTACTAATAAAAATAAAAACAGAAATAGTTTTTTTTTTATTGCTTTATAGAAAATGTACTAAACTTATAGGCCTACGTTTAGTCAACAACGTGTATATGTAAAATTACTTTATATCACACTGTTTATTATCAACCTGAACGCGTTTAAAACTCAAACCAGACCACTAGAAATCTTAGTATGTTAGCCAGTAAATGTAGTTTTATATAGTTCTTTTTTGATTTTTTTTAAGTTTAGTTACAGCAGCACCTTGAAGGTTTACATTTATTAATTTTTTTTGTCAAGTGGAGATAACACTACTACGTAGAAATGTCTAGGCGGTTTGAGACCCAGCATCACTGCCCTCTAGTGGGCTTACTGCAGAACATCAGGATCAAATTTTTTAAAAAGGATGTAATCAGTAGATAGAAGCTATCGTTTAATGTTTCTTGGTCTTTTTAAAATAATGTTAGCACTCTGGCTTTTATACAAAATGTACAGTCAATTAAACATTATTGTCATTTAAAAAGTTCAAGTAAGCGCCATCTACTGAACAATCTGTAAAACTACAAACTCACCCTTGTATAGATAGATAGATAGATAGATAGATAGATAGATAGATAGATAGATAGATAGATAGATAGATAGATAGATAGA
>JAVKLF010000021.1:5150247-5162433 GCA_034783495.1 Millerichthys robustus
TAGATAGATAGATAGATAGATAGATAGATAGATAGATAGATAGATAGATAGATAGATAGATAGATAGATAGATACTAAACCAAAAACAATAAAACATGCATCATTTATGCATCATAATAATAACCAATATGCAGCTAAAGCTCAAGTTTCATAAACTGTTTTGGGTTTTTAAATGTAATACCAAGGTGTGTTAATTTTGTTACGTCTCTCGCCCTTGCGGTGACCCTTTCTTGCGGGCCTTGTTTAATTAGCTCAGTTCAGCCATCCGGCCAGTGCCTTTTAAACAAAACAAGCGCACCTATTTCTTGGCCAGCTTTGAGACGGCCAATCAGCTCCCCTCCCAGCTGCTACGTTATAGCACACCTCGGGCAAAACAACAGCTCGTCGTCAACTTGAACGGTTTCGGACTACGACTACCAATATATATATAGCGTGAAAAATGGTGAATTAACCGCACCTCTTGGTAGTGGTGGAGGCTTTACTCGTTTGGGTTTCTGTCTAAGCAGAAGTTGGAGCGGATTCGGAGCTGTTGACGCGGCGTTAGCTCCTAAGCTAACTGTAGGAAACATCGGGCGATCCAGCAGAAATAAAGATGGGGTCCATCCTGAGTCGTAGGATTGCTGGTGTTGAGGACATCGATATCCAGGCCAACTCTGCCTATCGATTTCCACCGAAATCTGGTAAGTGATTGACATTGTCTCTGCCGGTTTAGACCAGCTAAGCTAAAGGCACAGAGTTTTCGTTTAGATAATCAGGTTTAAAACGTGTTGTACGTTACTGATCATAATATGAACCCAACTGTCTGTGCTATCAGCTCTAAATGTCAGTGTTTCAGCCAGGATGGGACATGTTGCAAAGTAAAAATCTATTGTTTAGAATATTCCCGATGTCTCAGACTCCACCCCCGTCGAAGAATAACAATAAAACATTTGAGGTCGTCATTAATTGAAGCGTTTTGATTTATTGATGTTTTTTCTTAGGTAAATCATAAGCTAACGTTATATGATCTTCACTTGTCTGCCCATAACAGAGGGTTAAATGTTGCCCAGGTTACACCCACTTGTAAAATGACTGTATTCTCATAAATTCCTCCGTGTGTTATTGCTGGTAAAATAACTCGTTTTCCTTCCTGTCCTCTTCAGGGAATTACTTTGCTAGTCATTTCTTTATGGGAGGAGAGAAATTCGACACGCCACATCCAGAGGGATACCTCTTTGGGGAAAACATGGACCTGAATTTTCTTGGAAATAGGCCAGTGCAGGTAAAAACTGATGTTTTAGTAGCAGAAATGTGTGTATTCCTAAGTCATTAGATGTAGTTTTGAGATATTTATTGCAACAGGAATGCTAATAAAGTATTTTGGTTTGAACTTGCTGCTGTTTCCCTAGTTTCCCTATGTGACACCTGCACCCCATGAACCTGTGAAAACCCTGAGGAGTCTGGTGAATATCAGAAAGGACTCTTTGCGTTTGGTCAGGTAAAGGAAGTGAGATTCTATTCAAATGAATGCATTTAAAAGCAAATATTTTACAGAAATTTTTCTCCATCCTCTTTTGATTTTAGATATAAAGATGACTCTGACACATCGGTGGAGGACGGAGGGAAACCAAAGGTTCAGTACGGCGTGGAGTTTACCTTCGATGCTGACGCTCGGGTCGCCATTACCCTCTACTGCCAGGCATTTGAGGAGTTCTCTAATGGGATGGCTGTGTAAGGATTTCGTTAGTTCCCGTCATTTTCCCATGTGTGTTAACCATTGTCAGAAATGTTTATCTAACATTAGATCTGAATTTCTCTGATCTTATGCATGCATCTTGACACAGCTGCTTCGTGATAGTGAGAAGCACTGTACCAGAAACACGTAAGCTGTTTTTTGTGAGCTTCAGTGTTGAGAATAGATGTGAACGGGTCCCTGGCAACCACTCATCGCCATGGATACCATAGATGAGACTTGGATGAAGATGAAAGCCTGCACTGAAGTTCATGTCTTTTAATGAAACTTAGGATCAGATATTACTGCCACGTTAGTCAGGTGTTTCTGTTTTCAGACTTGATGACATGTCTCCTTTTTAGCCTTAAATTCAGCAGCCCTTTTTGTTTGTTTTTGAATGTGTAGGTATAGTCCAAAGGATCCAACCATGCTTTCTGAAACCGTGCACTACAAGCGTGGGGTGAACCAGCAATTCTCCATGCCTTCCTTCAAAATAGATTTCAACGAGTGGAAAGAAGAAGATGTAAGTTTAAAGATCTGTCACCTGACGTCACAAACGGCCTGCTTTCATACATTAATGATCCAGTTTAAAACGGTGTGTTCATGTCTTTAAAGCTGAACTTTGACCTGGACCGGGGAGTGTTTCCCATGGTAATCCAAGCTGTGGTTGATGAAGGGGACGGTAGGTCTGATCTAATGTTACTGTGTATACTGTTACATTAAGTGTCATAGTGTTACATGTAAATAGTTGTTTTTTTTCTGTTTTTAAAGATTGTCTTGGACATGCTCATGTACTGTTGGCAGCATTTGAAAGAGTATGTATATAATAATAATAATAATAATAATAATAATACAAAAACTCTTGCGATGAGTATAACACTTACAAATGTTGTAACACTCAATTCTTTTTTTTTTTTCTTCCAGCATGTTGATGGCAGTTTCTCAGTCAAGCCACTGAAGCAAAAGCAAATTGTAAGTTTACTATTTTATTTTTTAATACTAACTTTATATTTTACTTGGTTTGGAGTTTAATTCCTTTTAGTACTTTTTTGTTGTTGTTTAGTCTGGTTCATTTTTTTATCACACAACATTAAAGTCAGTCATCCAGAAAGCACCCTTATACTGCAGCTTGTTGATAATTCAGTACATAAACATTGATATTTAGATGTTGAAGGCTACTGGTGTCAATACCAGCCTCAAATACTTCTACTTGTACTCATAATATAAGCTTTGTAAAAATGAAATTCTTTGTATTTTTATAGGTGGATCGTGTGAGCTACCTCTTACAGGAAATCTATGGGATTGAGAACAAAAACAACCAAGAAACAAAGGTTCCTGTGGAAATATATTTTTTTTATTATAAAACATGATGCTGAAGATGTTCAGCCGTGTTTGATCAGTGCGCTCTTCTTATTTTGTTTTGTTCTTTTAGCCATCTGATGATGAGAACAGTGACAACAGCAACGAGTGTGTCGTCTGTCTGTCTGACCTGCGAGACACTCTCATCCTGCCCTGCAGACATCTGTGCCTCTGCAACTCCTGCGCAGACACACTGCGTTACCAGGCCAACAACTGTCCCATCTGCAGACTGCGTAAGAGTGGTTGCATTACTTTTGATCTGTTTGAGTGAGTTTAATAAAGCTAAATAATGAATTTATGTTGTGCTAACTTTATTCTGTTTTGAACAGCTTTTAGAGCCTTGCTGCAGATCAGAGCTGTGAGGAAAAAGCCTGGAGCTCTTTCTCCTGTGTCCTTCAGTCCGGTTCTGGCTCAGACCATGGACCACGATGAGCACTCAGTAAGTGTCACGCACATCCTGCTCATAAAGATTTGCTACTTACTGCTTCATCTCTTAAAATTACAACATACAGCTCCAAAGAGAACTTGTTTTTTTTAAGTGTGTTTGCTAAAATCCCATTCATCTCTTATTTATTTCCTCACAGTTTTTAGTGATTTTCTTTCCCCACGTTGTGCAACATACCACTGCCATAAATTGCACCACACAACTCCTGATAGTCACAAAAAGTCTGAACAGAATAGGATAAAGGATGCATCAGTTCTGATGCAATTGTGAGCTTATGCTATGAAATAAATCTGTTGTTCCTTTCTTTGTCTCCTACTCTTTGCAGGGCTCGGACTCGGTTCCTCCTGGTTTTGAGCCCATTTCACTGTTGGAAGCTCTGAACGGTCTGCGGTCCATGTCCCCTGCCATCCCCTCAGCTCCCCTGTATGATGAAATCAATTTCTCAGGGGGTCTCGGAGGTGATGGCCGACAGCTGAGCTCACCTGAGCATTTAAGTGACGGAAGTCTGCAGAAAAGCAAAGTCAGCAAGTCACCTGACAGGTAAACCTAAAATAAAAGTGTACATCGAGAAAGGTTTATAAATATGAAACTTTACACTCATTATCGTTTTGATCTGAAGTGTGGATCAAAACTTCCTAACATAACTTTGCAGTGTAATAAAAACTAAATATTTAAGGCAGCTTTCAAAAGTCACTTAATTAACAAATTTAAAGGTTGATCTAAAGGTTTATTTGAAGAAGTTAAAGTGCAATTAATTAATGTTATGTCCTATGTTGTTCCAGCACCCTTAGATCCCCATCCTCTCCAATCCAGGAGGAGGATGAAGAGAAGCTGTCTGAGATGTCGGACACTCAGCCACACACACTTCTCTCCAGCAGCCCCGCTCCGACAGACGTAAGCTGTCTCTTCGCTGCTCCGTGTTTAACCTTCACTCTGCCACAGACTGAACGTCTTTGCTCCTTTTCTTTTAGGCAACAGCAAACGAGGACATGGCCGAGTCTCTTTCTCCAGATGATGGTGAGTTTTCTCTTTTGGCTCTCGGCGAAAAGGCGGCCGGTAATGTGTTTGACATTGTTCCTGTCCTGGGTGATCCAGAGGACAGGATGCATTCTGGAGGAGACATCCTGCAGGACTGCAGCAGCGAACGCTGCAGCTTGACCAAAACAGAAAGCGACCCTGCGTGTGATCTGTCTCTTCCTGGTGAGAAACTTTCTGTCAGGGACCCAAAACCGATACGGATCCTCAAATGTTTAACAAAAACGAAGAAATGAACACTGAAAGAAGTTGGAGAATGAATCCATGTATAATCGGTTTGAGACATAAAACTGGCCAGTATTCTGACAACAGCTCAGAAGGAAATCATTTGAAACAAACACTTTCTGTATCTTTTAACTTTTGATTTCATTCATTGATAAATTGAATCTGGTTCTCCAGCTCAGTGCTTTACGTTACAGTGGCCTTTACGTAAGGCCATGATTTGCTGTGCTTTGCATCTAACCTGTGTGCCCCTGCCTCTGCGTGTTTCCTAACGCTCCTCTCCTGTTCCACACTGTCCTGTCTCTTGGAACCTCTTCACTTTCCTGCAGCTCTAGGTCCTGATTCTTGCTCTATTGGTATGGAGGAATAACTGTGGTATGTAGAGTTCTGTGTCTGCTCTGCTTCTGTATGTATGAGCTCTACTTATTCCTTCTTGACTGTGGTTCTCCGTGATTACATTCAATGATGTCTGTTGTAGCTAGAAGAAGAAAAAAACATATTCTAGCTGCAAATTTGCTGTTTCAAGCACGTTTTAAAGATGCTAAATCAATCAGGAATAAGTAGTTGTTTCTTTCACACGTCACTGCTTTTATTGAAGGTCTGTCAGACAACATCACTTTAAATTGCCACATTCATATCGTCCTCTGCAGATTCATCAGAGTCAACAGAAAGTCTGAAAAGTCAGAGCACAAACTGTTCCAGCCAGCCTCTCCTGTGTCCCTCAAGCAGCCTTCATATGGAAGACGAGCACTTCAACCCCTGACGCTTTTCTCCCAAAGATCATTTTCTTCTTCAGAAGATTCTCTGAAACAACCCTCCTCAAACCCATCTTCTTGTGTGATTGGTGGAGCAGGAGGACCCTGAAAGGAAGTTAGAAAGGTTGAGGAGGGACTCTATTTATTCAATCAATACAAGTGATAACAACAATTAGTTTTTTCTTTCTTTCTCAGCTTTGAAAACATTTAACGAAGTCTTTATCAGTTGTGTGTCTTGGCCAGATTTGTGGTCCTGAGGAGTTTCACTACCTGTCATGGTGGAGCTTTTAAGCACATTTGTGCAGTTTCTGCTTAGATATTATAATTATTGGTAAAAACACAGATCACTTATGACTTTTTTAGTATTTAAAAATAGTACTTAATGCATCTGTGTGTCCATTTTTGTGATTTTGCACCCCAACAAAATTATCCATTCCTTTTTAGCAAACATACATGATGAAGTTACTTTAACTAGTTTTTTGACCTAAACATCAGGATGTTTGTTTTTAATATTTTAAAATGGCTTCAAAAATTCTGTGTAGATACTTTAAAAATGTATACTTGCCTATTATATATATATAAAAACAAGTCTGGGCTTTAAGGTAAGAACATTTAACATGTATATTATTTAACTGTTTTAACGAGAAGAACTACAGATTTAGGTTCCGACAGCTGCTTTTGAAGCTAGTTAAAGCCTGAAACAAACACAGAAGCTCGCTCTGCGTTTCGCTGGTTCAGCTAGCATACTCGTCATTGATGTGACCGATCTCTGTACAGTCTTTGCGGCAAATTAAGTGTTTGCTTATTTTGTAGCTGCAAAAAAAAAAAAAGTCACGTGTTTGTGTGACAGCAGCAGCTTCATTTACTTTGGTCCTGTATGTGTAGCATCATGCATATAGATCTATGTGCCTTGAATTAGCTCGCGATGAACATTAGTGTTTTTACAAACGCTTCAATATAATAAATAAAACATCAGTTCCAGCATCCACTCCGGATTTAAGATTTATTTAATATTGCTATCTCATGCTAGGAAAAAAATATCATTAAGATCTGATGCGAACGGGGCTTCTGTTTGCACGTAACATTGTAGAGTTTGGTTTTAAATTTTTTTACCTCTGTTTGCATTTGAAGTACTGCTTTTTTTTGTTTGTTTTTACTCTCCTTTTCTGTGCCATTTCAAGTCTACGCTGTGCCTTCCTGTTCTGACCATTATTGACCTGGTATCCAGGAGAACCCCACAGTGTGTGGCGCTTGGCTCTCTGTAAAATCTGTTCCTGTCTCTCCGTGTGTATAGCAGCATGTGTATAACAATAAAGTACAAAGATTCAGATGTCTGAGCCACAATATTTTTTCTTTTCTACTCTTTAGGCGAGTTAAATGTATAAGGTTTTAAAGGTAGAAATAGGCTGTAAGATATTTGGAAAAAAAGTATGTAAATTGAGGAATTCTAAGTTTAGTAAGTTCGGATCTACTCTTTAGTATTGAATGATAAATGTTATTAATTTTCAAATAAGTTTCTCTTATGAGTAAATGGTGATAACTTGCCTTTTAGAAGAAGAAAACTTAATTGTTTCAAAATTAAATGCATGAAATACTAAAGCAGACAGATTTGCTTGTTTTTACTCCATTTGATAAGTTTAGTGAATTATTTCTCGCACAAATTTATCATTTTGCACTTCTAGTCGATAGTTCCAATTCTTAGCTAGATTATGTTAAGCTTATTTTGCCTTTAACAGCCTTAATTCTACAGGTGTTTTATTTCAACATACCTAATACCTACTTCTTTTTTTAATCTTGAAATGTTTATTTCCTTGTTTATGCTGCGTGTTCTGCACCTCAACTCCACCACAGTAAATTCACTGTATGTAAATATACTTGGTCAATAAATCGTATTCTGATTTTGACCTTTGGGCTAAAATCTGCTCCCAGCTGGTCATACAACAACAAACCTGCCTTCTGGCTTTCAGTCAGTGCAGTTTATTTGTGTGCAATAAATGAACTATGAACTGCTGTAAAGCTCCTTTCCCAACTGAACCTTTGGACAAACCTTTTGTTGCTCTTGCATCAAGTTCAAAAGGACATTTTTCTCCTCACAATTGGTACAATTTCTTTGTTGAAACATTTGCTGTTAGCTGTGCTCCACTGAATAAAAAATTGCTTTATGAGATTTGCAAATCATTTCATTCTGGTTTTTTTTTATTTTACACAAAGTCCCAACTTTTAAAAATCACGCAATATTTAAATTTAGAGTGAACTAAGAAAGTTCTTTAAAATTATGTTGGGTCAACAGTCATACACATCAAGTCTGTGTAAACAGGTCCACCTGACGCCAGTGAAGCAGGTGCCTTCTCAATTAATTAGCCATTGCTAAATCTTTTCAAGGCATGGAATCATCCTAGCTGTGAGCCACACAAATCTCCCTCCTGACTTTGTACAGGTAAATTAGTCCACATGCCCTTAATCTCTGAAAACGTGTATTTCGCCACATTCAGCAGCATCAAGTGTCACTCACACTTTAAAATACACACCTGAGCAAGCACGGACACTGCAGTTTTTAGAATTTAATATGTCAAAATGTTGTAAAACTCCAACATATTTTCATAAATTCTTTCTGTAACTGTCCTGACAATGTATAAATAGCTGTCTCAAATTAATAAAGCTTTATGTCTCTCATCTAAGCTGCTTGATCAGACTCTAAAGCATCACATATGTATTAAAAACAAACTCCACTAATGACAAAATGTCATTAGAATCAGGGGAATTTAGGGACTTCGCAGGCACGTGCGGACAGATATCCTGAGTTAAGACAACCAATTCGCATTATGGGATCAGACAGAAAGAAGAGGATGAGGAGAGAAAAGGAGGCATCTGTGTTAGACCACAGGCAGAGCTGAGGGAGACACACAGATCGGAGGTAGTTCAGTTGGACGGCTTGAAGAGGAGGAAGAAGTCTTGTAAAATAACCTAAAGTTCCTATTTACTGTAGTTTTGAGGTATGATGACAACAAAGGTCAGCAGATCACCTTTCCTGAAGCCTTTTTTCCTAAAAACACCAGTCAGGGTGGTCAGCCCTCCGCAACAGAGACGCCACACGCTCCCCGCCAGCGAGTTCAGAAACCTCACACCGCAAGACGCCATCAGCGTCTTTGAAATTGAGAAAGAAGGCAAGTAATTTCCTTTTTATTTATAAACAGAATATTTTATAAGTAGATTTAGAGAAAAGCTTTTCTGACCTTTCAACTTTGTTTAGGATAGTTTTAAATTTTGTCATATAAATGTGTCAGATCTTAAATATATGTTGGATTTAAGTTTAGATGTGAGAGAAAAGGATTTTTTGTTTTTTCATTTCTGCATCACAACTGCTGCCTTGATAATAATCTCTGCTTGCAATGCCGCCCAGCCTTTGTCTCTGTGTCAGGTGAGTGTCCACTTACACTGGATGAAGTGCTTCATTTCCTGAGTCTGTGTCCTGAGCTGTCCCTGGGTTGGTTTGAAGAGGGACAGTTGGTAGCTTTCATCATCGGCTCTGGCTGGAACAAGGAAAGACTTTCAAAGGTACATAAAAAAAGGAAAAAAAAAGTCAATTCTGACTTCATTTGCTCAGAAATTCTTGTTAATAATAAGCTTTATTCTCCATCCTTCAGGAGGCCATGATTCGGCACGTTCCAGACCCCCCCACCGTGCACATCCACGTGCTTTCCGTGCACCGCCACTGTCGACAGCAGGGAAAGGGCTCCATCCTTTTGTGGCGCTACTTGCAGTACTTGCGGTGCGTGCCTGGTCTCCGCCGGGCTCTGCTGATCTGCGAGGACTTCCTGGTGCCGTTCTACCTCAAGGCCGGCTTCAAGCAAAAAGGGTCGTCGGAAATCTCTGTGGCCAACTTGAGGTTTCAAGAAATGGAGTATTTGCTCGGTGGGCAGGCATATGCACGACGAAACAGTGGCTGCTAGTTGCTCCAAATAAATAAAATGGACTATGGATAAAAAAAAGAAGAAATATAGAGATGAAAGAGCCAACATTCTGCAAATAAGAGTCTTTTTGACTCACTGAAGAGTGATGCCTGTATGAAGACAGAAAAACATTGGATTCGTTTCTTTAAACAAAAAAGGTCACTTTTTGCAGCTTTGTGTTTTCAGCTTTGAGCTTATATTGTTGTTTTTTTCAATCATTTACCATGTCGTTTGTGCTAACAAAGCAGTCATTGCTGAAATATCCCTCAAATTTGAGTTTTATGTATTTCTAATTCTACTTTTGTCAAAAGCTGTAACAGCTGTTATTACTACTGTGGAGGTTGTGGAGGCAAAAAGAAAATGCATTAAATTGTGAATATTAGTAGCAAAAATGCTTGTTTTTATTGTTGCTCGGTTTAAATAAAACTACAGAACAACATTGAGCAGGCATTTTTTTGAGAATTAAAAAAGTAGTAGACATTTCCATTTAGTTCTGCTTTTATCTTTTCTTTTAGTTACACGAGCGTAGACGGGTAGCTAAAACACTACCATGTTCAAAACAAGAATCACTTCTCGAGAAGCAATAAACACAAGGAAACATTCGAGTGCTCAGCATAATGTAACAAAAATATGGCAGTAGTTGGTACATTTATCAACAAGGCACCAAAGGTATCAAGATTTTGTCCCTGCTTCGGTTCTGAGGTTGACTGAACAAGAATAAAAATGTTCTCTGGATTGTGAATGAAGACAAAGATCCTTCTGGTACCAGCACCGGCCTCTCCACTTACTGTCTCTTGTGTAAAGGTAAACAGGGCTCCTTGATGAGTGCCATATAGCTTTGTGTCACTGGACAGGAAAGGACTGACAATAAGTGAACAGGAAAGTAAAAAAAGTCCTTATGAGGAGTATAGTAGGTATTTATAACAGAGTAAAAGAACACGAACATTTGTTTTAGTTCATAGAAAAACAGGGGAATAGTCCATGTCGTCCACATATTTTGATCCGATGCCTTTCCGTTGAGCTTTAATGAAGGTGAGCATTGAGGTCGTACTTCTCGCAGAATTTGTCTGTGAAGGGGATACAGGTGAGCAATTCACACCACTCGCACTTGATTGTGTAGACGTAAAAGAGCACCACGAGGCCTGAAAAGAGGCCGACGAACACCAGCAAGAAGACAATGATCTGGCAGCGTTTGCGGTACAGGTCCATGCGACCGAAGCTGATGTAGGGTAGGAAGGCGAAGGACAGGAAGAAGCCGGAGATGAAGCCGCTTATGTGGGCGAAATTGTCGATCCAGGGCAGCAGCCCGAAGGCAAAGAGGAAGAGTACCACACAAACCAGCTTGATGAAGGCCCTCCAGGGCTGTGCCAGGATCTGCCAGCTCTGAAACAACTCCACAAACAGGCAGGCCAGGATCCCAAACTGAGAGCCAGCTGGACCCACCTGAGACAGAGACAGAAAATAAAGGGAAGAAACTTTGAAGCCAGTTCACACAAAGAGTGTTGCATTGTTTGGAAATATTACAGGATATCACCTCTGCTCTGTATGGCAGGAAGATGGCTGAAGCTAAGTTGCCAGTGATGCCACTGAGGATGTAAATGATTGAGATGCGCAGCCAGCCTGCCAGTTTCTCCAGATCTCTCAGTATGGTCATCTGAAAGGCTGCTGAAACCAGGCAATGAAGGATCCTGGGAAGAAAAATAGAAACAAAGGTTTGTGTGTGTGTGGGCATGTTTAACTACCCTTGTGAGGACATTTTTTGACACTATACTATACTTGTGTGGACTAGGCAAAATGTCCTCACTAAGTCAAAATGTCCACAAGGGAAAATGCTATCTGTGGGTCGGGGGTTAGGGTTTAGGGCTCAGGTATGAACTAAGTTTAGGTCAGGGTTAGGGTCAGGCATGGACCTGTGAGGTTAGGTTTGGGGTCAGGGGTCAGGGTTAGGCTGTAGAAATTAATGGAAGTCAATGGTAAGTCCTCACAAAGATACAACTACATGACTGTGTGTGTGTGTATGTCAGAAAGGACACGGGTTTAACGTTGCACGTGCTGAGGAGATAATCCTTCTGTTCAGAAGAGGCAAACCCTTAAATCGTGGAGCGGGGATGACTTTGCACTTCAGCAAAATCAGCCTCCATCTCCCTGTGAAGCTTAATGAGTTCACGGCCTGAGGGCACTTTCTTAATTATGTGGAGGAGAGATAACGCACGACAAAGATGAAGCACTACTCCTCTTAGCTGTCAGGTGATTTAAGTGTGAGGAGTTCCTACCGGCTGACTGACACGTCTGAAAGCTGTTGGCCTGGTAGAACAAATGTATACGAGTGTGTGTGAAGGGTTAGATCAGCTCCATGTAACAAAACACACAGCGGAACTTTGAGTATCAGTTAGTTTGATACACATAGTTTTATTTTTTTCCTTTTTTAATATTAATACAGTCAGTCTCCTACAAGCCAGAACTCTTTGTGCTTTAATGATATTGATAAAGTTAATAATACAATTACTAGCCTTTTTCCATTTTTTCCCCTGATTGTAATTCATTTTATCATTGGAAAAGTTTAAAGACAAACAAAAGTGCTTTGAAAGATTCTGACAAAGTGCTTTGGCATTAAATTCTTGATAAAATAGTTGCAAATCAACTGTGTGAACATCTGGACTGAACTAATCTGTTCACAGCACAAAAAAGCACTGGTGAAAATTACTAATA
>JAVKLF010000021.1:5162533-5177638 GCA_034783495.1 Millerichthys robustus
ATATAATTCTCATGGCCTCAGACAGTGGACTTGTGTCCATACTTGTCCTGTTAGACCTCAGTGCTGCATTTGATTTAAATGATCACAATATTCTATTACAGAGGCTCAAACATGATATTTATTTAATAGATTCCAGTGGCATTACATTTTTCACTGAATTTAATTAAATTAATAACTTACCCAGCATGCAAGAAGAGAGAGAGCCAGAGCCTGTAAAACTGATCTGGAATCTCAGGGTTCAGGAAAGGCAGCAGTCCACAGACGTCATCCATGCAGGGCACCTGAGAAAGGACAAAACACGCCAACATATGATGTTAGTGAGCTGCAGAATGTTAAAGGTGAATGTGGCACATGCTATTTGAATAATTAAAATAAGATATTTCTACACAGGGGAAAAAAGGGTTTTATTTCAGTGTGAACTGTGGAGTTTACTTGAGAGCAAAGAGTTGCCTCCTCGTGAAAGTAGCCCTTCATGAAGTCACAATATTCCCTGGATGTGATTTCACACCTTTAAGGAATGACACAGTTTGTTGGTAAAAGCTGTTCATTTATCATTATACATTTAGTAAAGTAAAAGTGTTTGCTAAAAACCGTTCCTCACCTCCCTTTGGTTCCGATGCAGCAGGGTCGGCCTGTGATGGTGCAGTCTATGTGAGGCAGGTTGGTGTGGTTCCCTGTGTTGTACCTGGTACAAATCTAAAAAAACAGAAAATAACCCCACTGCGTTTATTCCAAACCAGATGCCTATAATGACTTGATGTGTCATATGTGTACATTTACCCGCAACAATTCACACAAGGAATAAAAGTACTCACTGGCCACTTTGTTATGTCATCGGGCCATTCGTGAGGCGACCCTGAAGCAGGCTCCAGACAAATCCTGAAAGCAGAATCTGTATTAGCTAAAACATAACACTGTAACAGTAATACGCTTTGATGTAAAACTTCATTTAGGGTCTTACGTGGGGTCCTGATGACACACTGAACCATACTGTCTGCTTTTACCATTTAACTTGGGGGTGCTGGAATGCTGCGGCCACTTCACCCACACAGCTAAAGTGCTCTACACAAATGCAAACATAGAAGATCAGAAACGCCCACAGCTTCTCCTCGGGGATGATATATAAGGGTTCGGGAGCATAAAATACAGACCGAGCATTCCTTCTCTGAAGTTTGGACACAGCCAGAACGATCGTTCCGAACACAGCAAGCAGAGTTGCGTTCAATAGCTTTCTTTTCCCTGATAAAATCGTGCACCTGGCTGTCTTGTCGCATGCATGGAGAATATTTGGCCCCTAAGTGGATCAGGGCTTCCTAAAAACATACAGAAAAAAGGGCAGATAAGAAAAATAAAACTGAGCTTTGTTTATATGTGCAGACAATTTACTAAAAAAGGGCTGAGGTGGTGCTTACTGAACTAGGCCCGATCCAAAAGTTCTCCTGCTGTACAAACTTGACATTTTCATAGACACCTTTATTTCTTAAAACCTACATCCAAAGCATAAAAAAGGTAGAAATCAGCATTAAAAACACTTGTGGGTAAAGTGAAAACATATCGTCAAGTCGTCAATAAAATGCTCGTCACTCACAGAATCAACAGTTTCATGCTGAGAAAAGCCAACTGGTGCTATTCCATAGATGCATACAGCCAATATAGTGATGAGTAAATGGACAAAGGTGATCCAGTATGTAAAAAATGGCCTAATAGAGGCAGAAAACAGATTTTATAAATAACTTTCATCCGTCGTTGTCACTTAGTACTTATTGGAATAGATCTGAGGTGCGGTACCTGTGGTCATCCATATCCTCGATCTGTCTCTTGACGTAACTGTCTATTCGCTTCCGGTAGGTGCGGTTTGTGAGCTTTCCTACCATGCCCAACCCATAAGGCCTCTTTTCACGAGCAAAAAGCTTTTTGACAGGTACAACAATCCGCTGTCCACGCCGCTGTCCGTGAACACTCACCACCTCCTGACGCAGGGGCACCTTTGGTGGTCCGGGGGTTCCTTCTTTGGCTTTACGCCATCCTCTTTCTAGGGGTCTATAAAACAGGCAACAACAGAAAAGATCATTTTAAAAACAAGTAAGAGAGTAAGAAACACAAAGAAAGCACGTATTGTTTGTCTTTTTTATTTAATTCACCGGGTGATTTATTATACTGGACTTTCAGAACTTGCTAATAACCACATCCTGTCGTTTCACAAGATAAATTCATGAGACACTTTCCAACTTGATGAGACATCTTGTAATGTGATCTCCTGACACCACAGCTCCAGATTTCCTACAGTAACTCACAGCATGAGGTGACTTCTCTCCAGCTCGGTCTTATCCAAGGCGCTACCCGTCAGCTCCTTTTCATCCTTGTTGGAGCTGGGGTCCACCTCTTTGATGGCCATCTCCGATGGCGACTCAAACACCTCATCAGCATACGTGGACAACTCCTCTTGCATCAGGACATCCTAAAACACAAACAGAGACGTGGATAAAGTGAGCTACAGGGATGTTTAATTAGATTTGTATTAACTCATTAGTAGTTTCTGGCCTTACTCGAGCAAAGAAAGATGTGTCCAGTTCATCTGGAAAGTCCAGCATGTCTTCCTCCACGAAGCTGGCAGGAGTGAAGCTTCGCCTCTGAGCTCGTCGTAGAGTGCTCTCTCGTAATGAGCGGCCCTGAAAGATACAAAACAAGCATGTGTACACAAATACAAAATGGTTAAAAAACACTTTTTTTTATTTATCATTAACAAAAATTTACCTTGACCAAAGCAGCTGCAGCCCTGAAGCTCATCTTTGCCACAGATTCCCTCTTACGCCGGCGAGGCAGTCGGTTGAGTCCTGAGCGGGAGCTGGTGAAGGAGCAAACTGACGCGGCTCCGGGAGTGTTGGGGGTCTGCGGTACGCTGTAGCCATCCACTTCCTCCACCATTCGAAAGGCTCTTCCACGCGCCAACGGGTCCACAATCTGGACACCAAAACAAGTTCTTGTTACAAACTAGTCGACTTGATTTACATCAGATGTTCATAAACAGTCTAATATAATCATAGTAAAAACAGTCGAGCTGCCATTTTCTGACATTATTTTAGTAAAACAGACCCTTTCAATTTACCTTTTGCATGCCATGTTGTGAAGAGGGCACATAGAGAGGAGGTGGGGTCTCAGTGCTGGTCAGGGAGATGTTGTCCTGGCTTGACAGATCCATCTCTCGGATCACCTGTGGTTTCAGTTTTCCATAGCGGAGGCTGCAGTGCCGCAGACTTTTTCTCTGCCATTTCTGGGTGGTGTCGCCATCCTTACTGACCCCAAACCAATCCGCTGTTCCCCTAAACCCAAAAACATAAACTTTAATTTATTTACAAAAATGAGCAACTGCGTCTCACATACTCTTGGAGCCGAGCACTGATGATTATCTAAAAGAACCATATACATAGTCCGAGTGCTGGGCAGAGTGAAGGGAACAAGCCTAGGCATGTTCAAGTCCAAACACACTGAACTTCTTCTAACGCACAGGAGGGAAAGAATAAAAGAGGGATTAGTAAAGTTCTAATGCAGCAAATAAAATACAGTTTTCTTTATTCCCAACTGGCACCAGCAGACAGAAAATCCAATTAACTTTTTATTTGTGTTCTTTTTCACTTTATAGTACATTCTAAAAAATAAATAAATAAAACCTTCATGTATGCACACACGGTAATTCTGTTGAAGTGGAAGCCTAATGAGCACCAGAGCAAACAAAGTTACGGCTCCCCCAGGCCAGGAAGTGGAAGTTGAAACATTCTTCAAAGGGAAGCTCAAGCAAACTAGCCATTTCTTCACTAATTACAAGCCGCACAATGAATGGTACAAGGCTCTCAGCTTAGAAAATAATATCCATCAGTGGTATCACTAGGAAGCTGACATAGAACAACAAACTTACTGTCTTTTCTTGCAGCAAAGATATAACTTGTTTCAATGGATTTGATTACGATCAGCGCCTAACCTTATCTAACAAATCCGGTGCACGTTCCTTCAAAGGCCGGCTCACTAACAAGCATCATTACGAAACAACAACAGCCTGTGGTGGACTCTGTTTTACGAAGCTGTGGAGAAAAGAAAAGCGACCCCATCAACTACCAAAATGACTCATAACTGCAGATGTGAATGGATGTGAGTTTGTAGCAGAAAGAGGCAAGCTCTTGGTTTGAATTTTTTTATTACTCATTTAAAAAGAAATTTCTTTGGTAGCATGAGGAAGAACCAACATCCAGTGAGTGAGAAAAGAACAATTCCTTATTTACTCGTGGTGGAAGGCACTACTTATCGTACCTGAGCAGAGTTCTGGAGAGAGAATGGTGTTTCCTGATGCTGCGGCGGGCAGCCCGGTGCCCCTTAACAGGCACAGTGTTAATCCTTTCAAAGTGAACTCTCCTGCTGCTGTGACCCAGGCAGGGCAGGGCAGGGCAGGGCAGGGCAGGAAGGTGCCAAGAAGAGACAGAGAAAAGGAGGAGAGAACAAAAGAAGACAAAACAGGAAGTGATAAAGGAAAAATGCAGCTGGACAGTGCTGTGGCCATCCTCATGCAGAAAGAGTGAAGCAGGATGTTAAGCTTTTTATGCTTATTTAGGCTTAAATCTTAAATCAGCGATGTATTATTTAGATTGCATGAAGACTTTAATCACAAAGTGTTGTGAGATTTGGGAAATGGTAAAGAAAGACAAACATTGCAGTCAGGAGGAGCAGCTTGCAAGCTTTAACTCTAGGATCTCAAACATTTTCAAAACGTAACTTTCAAATTTAACCCACATTATGAGTAAGTCATGTTATTTAATAGCTGAAGTATATTAGACGTTCCCCATACCTCTTTATGGTCTGTGTAATGGACGACTGACGTTGAAAAACAGGCCGGCGGGTATCAAACAGCTCACGCGGGGGAGACTGAAGGTATGAAGTCTCCACCGGCATGCTGATACTACGAAGGAACCCCTGCCTTTTCATCGGCTGCACAGGAAAAGATGCATTGGGTTATGGGCGAACACAAATCATGCTACACAGCAATTGACAAGGGTGATAAATATGGAGGAAAGGCATTCAGTGAGAGAGAGCACCTGAACAAAAGTAGGAGGCTCGTCTAGTGACATCTGAGCCGTGGGAATGTCCAGTCTGAGCCAGGGAGGCTTCTTCCTCTGTAGGCTGCTGGTGCTTTCCCGCCGTGGTTCCGCCATCTTCTCTGTCTCACCCCAGGCCTTCCAGCTACACAAACAGAAAGATGAAAGATAACATGAATACTTGCATTTTATAAACCACGTGTTGGGAAAAACACTAAAATCACAATCACACGTGGAGCAGACTTTGTGATGCAGAGCCGTTTCACAAGAGGGTGCTAAGGCCCTTGTTTGATTTAAACGTTCACAGATTTCTGCTTACTAGTTAGTGAACGAATGAGAATACACAGCTGTACAGTACCCCCCTAAAAATCATATTGTATAGTTATTTTAAAAGAGCTAATTGTAAGTGTGCTGGAGAGAGAGGAAGTTTGCAGTCTTAACCATAATCTCTTAATTCTCACTTCATATCAGTCTTAATTCCTGTTGGTGGTTTCACCTAGCTCCGCTTCCAGCAGACTTCTATCAGACACTAATGACTGTATACATTCCCATGACGAGGCCCGTGGGCCACATAAGGTGCACATAAAAATCTCAGCATCAAACAGCCTGCCTGTAAATGCAGTCCAACATTTCATTGTGCCAACAACCTCACTTCTCCAGGGTCGCGTCCTGACATTTTGTCGTTAAAATCAAAATATTTGAATAATATCTTTATAATTCTTTCTCAAAATACCAATAAATTAAAATACCCTACAGGATCACTGTCATAAACACTGTTATAACAACACCTCTCATCAGGTCACGTGCTCACTCAAGCTCTTTGGAAAAAATACAACCAAAAAAAAAAAAAACAACATCCAAGGCATTTAGTGACCACATCTGTTTCACATTGGCATTTAAACGCACCACAGGCTTCTGTTTTAGTCCATGTGATGACGGGAAGCGTTGTCTGTGGATCTCAGCAGAGGCGGAAGGAAAAGCTCACACAGAGGTCAGCAGGGGTCATAACCAGTGCGGTAATGATTCAAAAAGTCACTCCAACCGCTACTTTCTTTATTAAAAGTCTATAGCGGTTAAAAAAAAAACACTGGGATGTGATATTATGAAAAAAGGAACGTTTTACAAACAGCTAAAATGATGAAAAATTAAAAAATAACTTATATATGTATATTTATATTAGAATGCCAATAAAACATTAAATCATGCTTTAGGCTGAGGGGAAGATTGGAGAATAAAGGGAGGCAAACATTGTGCATTCTCTCTCTGGTCTGTACAGCATACTCAATTTGTTATTTTTGTAAAACATCACTAAAGAAGTAAATATATTTATCCATGAACCCTTTTTAAAGTGGCAATATCAAGGCCCTTATCTCTCACAGCGGTTAGATGGCAACGTTGAGGAAATGTAAAAGTGACAGAAGTATCGCATCTTCAGCAGGATTTATTGCTGTAACAACAGCTCCCATCTAGCTTCAGGCAACATTTAATTACTTTTGCTATAAGTTCAAACAGCAGACACCTGGATATTAAGCAGATCTGTAGAAAAGGGGAAAGAGCATCGGCTTGATATTCGGAGAATTAGACACGCTGAATCTCAAGTCACAAAATTCCTCTGTTTAAATCTAATCTCTCAGAATATTGTGCGTGTGGCTTCCATCCCTCCAGAGAATGTTGAAGGCCTGGTGAAAGTCAAACAAGCTGACTTTTACGACTCATTCGTTGCGTTTCTCCGAGTGCTTTAGGCTTTTTTTTTTTGTCTTGCATCTCATTTTTCTTTTTTTTTGTGTGCAGATAAGTACAGTGTGACAGAAATATCTGCCATTAACTTGCAAGAGAAACTAAACCCACACATACTTTTAAAAACATTTGACACCAAGTATGTAAACTGATAGGATAATAACCTTAACAAGTGTTGCAAATATAGCAGAATAGTGGGAAGTAAAAAAAAAAGTCTGCACAAAGGTTTTGAAAAGCTTGCCAGCAAACTGACACTGAAGCGTAATTATAATAATCATGCTGCTATTGTTATGGTTTCCCCAAAAGCCTGCTGACCAGTAAGAGCGTTTGGTGACAGCCCAAGGTAAACCTCCCACGTTCAGCAGGCAGCAGTGCCAAGTGCCTTGGTAGTCTGTCTCTTTTCTTTCTCTCTTGTCCTCTTCCAAAGTCAACACAACTATAAAACCGGCGTTTTCCTGAAACTCGTGTCTGAGGAGGAGTTTTGCTGGAACAGTTGGCGCACTCATCACTCAAGTCGTGAGCACGGCTGCGAGGCTTTTCCACGCTTTACTCTTTGAAAGTTGCAAATCACAGCTTTGAGAGCGTTAGACCCAAGGCTGGTCCCTGTCTAAGAAAAACTCAATATTATGGGCAGGAAGTCCTTCAGAAGCAGATACCCTTGGGGAAGAAGCAGTGAACTTAGCCTTTGGCAAAAATCCAGACTGAAGGCGTAGCTCTTTTCTGATACAGTGTGTTATCTAGCTTTATGTCTGAGAGAGAGAAAACTTTAAAATAGCTTGGTGATACATTGCATACAAGTCCAATAATTCTACTTATTCAATGTTTTGTGAATTTCCAAGTTCTTAGCTTACTCTCAAGGTGTTTGTCTTTTTGATATTATGACAACAATTTGATGTGAGCAACTGGTTTCCCACATTGTTCACATTCCCAGCGCTGATTTGGGCTAACGTTTCAAACAGCTTGCCTTAGTCTATTTTCTCAAGAAGATTTGTTTTACACCAAGCTTCACATGTAAAGTGAAAACACCCACATTCATAACATAGTGTTGAATCTTTCGAGACTGGCTTCCTGCTCTGTGCAATAAACCAACACCTCCCACAAGATCACAAGACCCATGACTACCACTGCTTGTGTTGCTTTTCATTCTGGGGCTTCACTGCCTCTCCAGGACACATTAGGCAGGAAGGACACGCAAACCAAAGACACGCTGACATCTCTGCAGGTGCAGGGACGTCCACTGGGACACCGTGACTGGAGCTGACAGGATTAAGCAGCACTCTCCTACTCTGTCAGTGGAACTACAGCCTGTTACATTATATTCTTCATACAAACTCAGGTTTAATTTAAGGCCTAGCATTCCTTGATGCAACACATTTCAGTCAAGCAGGAAAATATATTAGATTATGATACCAGAGGCCTAGCTATCACCAGTGAACCTAATGTAAGAAGACAATCTTAGTGAACGGAGCTCAAACTGTGGCATTTGTCCCTAGCATTTCTTTTCATAGAGAAAAACAAAGAATAAATTCTGACTAAGATAGTCTTGAGAAATGTTTCCACATTTTTCAAATCTTCTCTATCATGGCCATTTACAATCTCACTGCGTGCCATATCTACATTCCACAACATCTCCAGCTGCAACAGAACTAAACTAAAACGGCAAAGCTGGAAACCACATGTAGCCAAGCTGTTAGAAGCAGGAGCTGGCTGGATGCCGGGTGCTGTGTGTTACTCCACCAGAGGCAGGCTCTGTGCAGCCACGCTTGCTGAGAGAGCTGCATCATCGAGGCTGACAGAGCTCACGGTGGCTCGCCAAGTAGGGCTCTGCTCGCTTGCAGAGGCGATTGTTGAGCCAAGATGGCCAGCGGAAAGAAAGAAAGCCTGTTTAGCATTCAAAGACTGGATGGATGACCTATTCATTTATGTAGTGAGAAGTAAGTAGACCTTATTCTTCAGAGACACAGTACTTTGTGGCCTTCATTTTCTGTTTTCCTGAGCCATTTCCTTTCCCCTCCTTGTTGTCTACACAGCAACGTAGTTGTGGTGTTTTAACAATTGTGAAATATATGCACGTTCCAGACTGACAAACAGATTAAGACACAACACCTAAATGGCACAAGCAGGCCACCGTAGGTTGTCCACATACTTTCATAGTTAGTCATTCATCATAAATGTTCTGTTGTCTTTAATGCTGCACTCCAAGCTGGAGGCAAGGCTTAACAGTGAAAACAATGGAGGGAAACTGTGCTCCCAAATTTTTATTTCACAAGGCAAACTAAAAGAAAATTGCACATCTGAAGTTATTTTGTTCCTTAATGCAACAAAATAGGAACGTTTGATTACGTTTTCTAAATGAATGGGTGTAGGTAAATTGCTCCAACACTACACCTGCATGTGTAGTTTCTACCTATGAGATCCATCTGCAGATTTGTGGCAGCAGAAAGCGTTTGATCTTTTTATAGCACCTTGTTTTTCCAACAGCGGTGAAAAACTGACAAAGCTAAAAAGCTTCAGATGTTTCTTTCAGTAAGTGGAACAGAATCAGAGACCAGAAATGATCACTAAAAGTTAAATGTGTTAAAAAGCTGAACCAATACTGACACCAGGAGCCATCATCAGTATTTTGCCGATTTACACACAAAATTCTAATTTTGACATAATTGCAGGAAAAATGTAAAGCTTACCAGTTTCACTTCTTTAATAATCGCTGTATGAACTGTGCATGAGATTCTTCAACATGAAGTAAAAGTCTTCCCTCTCCCATTCTGTCACAGATAAAGGAAATGCTGCAAAACACAGTCATAAGCCACAAAGTGAAGTGAAACTGAGCACCAGTGAATGCAGCAGTCATCTAAACTGACCCCTGTGACACGTGACAGGCTGTCACACCAAACCAGCCCTTACAACACTCAAAAAATACACAGAGACAGCAAAAATATCTATCGCAGCTGACCCCGAGATCAAGTGTCACAGCTAACCGAGGGGCATGCAGGCGGACGGGCGGGTGAAGCTGCTGGGACTGCCAATGTGCATGGTGGGCACTGAAAACATGTCTGACCAAGAAGGGTGGAGTTAGCTTATGGATTTTCCCATGGCTGTTTTTCACAGATCTGCAGCTCAGGCGTGGAGCCCTCGGTCCTGATTATTATAACAATGCTAACGTAACCATATAGGTGGCAGTGGTTTCAGTGTTGAGTGACAAACGCAAATACCAGGCTACCATAACTCTTTACTACGAGCCAAAAATATAAATAGGTTATAAAAGCATAAATGGCATCTTAACAGCGGTCTGCATGCATGGGGTTTATTTATAGAACTGAGAAGCAAATGTCCATTTAGATGAAAGTGAACCTACCAAAAAATATTCCTCACATATTATATCTGTGTAGTGAGCTCTCCTCAGACAAAAATAAGACTATACCCCTCAAAGGCTGTTCTTATAAAACCAGTATTCTAGAAGTAGATGTGTTTACTCATCTCCATGAAAGAAATGAACCCCATCTGTATTTGCCATCTCTCAGCTTCGTACACTGCCGGGCAAAAGCAGGAGCTACAAAACCGGCTTCTATTATTTTATCAGCACAAGACTCAGCCTTTCTCTGCGCAGTAATATCCTGCACAGGAAATCAATATGAAGGAGTGGCAATGTATGTAGCGCCACACAAAAACCCACACAGAATGTGTAATTATTTCAATATGTTTGCCAACAGATATCTCTAAGCTCTCCTTGAACTTTGCTAGAGCACAAATTTCTTCTTTTTTTTCTCTTGTAAAGAAGAAATTTTAACAAGTGCAGCTAATTCTGCTTTTAAATCATTTAATGATTCTGCACAGGTAAATTATTTACAGCTCCCATCCGACCAGAGCTACATCCAGGTAGCTGCACATGGTATTTAGCTAAGGCATCTTTTTTTTCATAACAACAAGCCTGTTTCAGCTCACTGCACGAGATAGCGAAGAATAGTAGTGGAAAAGTCAGGCTTGCTGGGTAAATCTGTATAATGTCTCGTTGTGGAGTTCTGTTTGTGTCCCTAATCTTCAGGAAGCAGATGACAGCGAAGACTCCGTCACCATGAGCTATATATATAAAAATACACCACACCGGTAAAGATATGGTTTGTTACAACAACAAAATGGTCGTGTACACTTTTAGAGACTTTCAGTTAGATCTGGGACCACCCAGCTGAATCAGTTCACAGAGCAACGGTCTGGGTGTAAGTAGTTGATAAGTGGTTCATTTAGTCTTGCATGCCAGCTGCTAAAAGTGGGACATATTTGTTTACTATATAAGCTTTTCACCAACTTAGCGAATCTCCAACTGTAGCCTACAAGCAGCTGCTAACATTTGCTGCAGAACTTCACATTTTCTCACAAAGCCAATAGGAACAAATTAACGGTACTGAGAGCACTTAATGAAATGTGATGAGTGTGATGCTGCGGACAACAACCTCAACTGTCCATAGGGAGGTGTGTAAAGCTCAGAGGATTGTCTAGTTTATTATTTTCTCATTTATTCAGCTCATAAGGTCAAAAGAATGTCAAAAAACTAGATTTAACAAAACAAAAATGAGATAATGTCCCATTTTTCCAAATTACATTTGAATGTAAACTGCGTGTAATTTGTTTTTAAAGCCGTTTTGCAATTTTACGACTTTGCAACAATCGTCTCATAAAACTGAAAGGCAACTTCCAATTCCTTAAACCCACAGTGCCCTGGCTATTGCTCCATCTTGAATTGATAGATCAGCTGTTTTGAACAGCGAAGAGATGAAACTTGTTTGAAAATCTCAGTTCTCCAAAATGTGTCCATAGAGTATATTGTCTATAAAAGGCTTGACATTTTCTTGTTAAATGGGTAAGAGGAGAGTCTTTTAAACGCCATGCCATGACAACATGTGATCCCCATCTAAATAGTTTCCAGCATGATATCAGCCTGAATCAACCCTACAATGGGCTTCATTGTTTTGGTTGGTGTGGACCGGGCTGAACAAGGGTCATTGTGCTGCCTGATCGTAGTCCAAAAAAACAAAAAGGCAAGAGGATAATTAAGTTTTAATTCCACCGTCAATGGAAGTGTCAGACTAAGCAAATTCCTTAATGGGAAAACCCCTCAGGATGAGGCACAGGACAAGTTTGTTTAATTAAGGCTAAGCAGAAACATCACGCAGGTGTGTACGCTGCTGAAAGGAATACTGTCTGCGTTTATCAGGTCTGTAAAATTCAAACAGTGCTACCCTTTTCTAATTAATCATCAGGATTAAAAATAGCTTACAAAGGACCCCCATCAGACCACGTCACATCCTCTGTGGGAGACCACCAGCATGAAGAGGTCGAGTTACTGCTTGTTTTACTGGGGAGCCCTGGAAGGAAGGAAATGCAGAGCAGAGGTGGGGCGATGTGTAAAAGGAAGGCCGGAAACATGCTGCAGACCCGGTGCATTCTTGGTGTCCAGTCATCACAACCACGGAAAGAAGACGCATTTGCTCACAAGAACAGGAACACATCCGCACGGCACGTGTAAACATACACATCCCATCCTTGGCCATGATATGGTCTACGTGACTGCTGTGCAACAATATCAGGCCTTCTCTGAGCCCCCCCCCAGCTGTTCCATCCCCGTCTGTTTAAAGCGACTGGAGCTTTCAGTTTAACGTTCAAGCGGTCTATTTAAAAGAGCTGATGAAGTGTGGCCTGTAGCAGAGGAAGAACGATAATTAGCCATATTAGCAGGGATTGAAGCAGGAGAAATGATGCTTCATCCCAAATGACTCAAAACTTTTCAATGTCAAATGGTGTTGTGAGGGAGTTTTGAAAAGTTGAGCAGAACACAAGGTTCTGTGAAATTTCTCTGCAGGCAGGAAGATTATATTTTATTTTTACAGCAATAACAGCAGTCAAGACCTGTTTGATCTTTAGTCCCACCCCCTCTGGATTAGAAAGAAGGAAAATCATTCTTCTTCCGCATTTAACAGATAGGTTTAATAAGCTCCCATATTTGTGTAAATCATTTATCTGCTGTTCAGGGAAATACGTGGGTGAAAGAAAAGCAAAAACAGCACCAAGTTATCTTTAAATTAAGTCTTGCAAAGTTTTGTTTGGCAGGGCATGATTTCAGTGACAGATAAGTCCATATTCAAAGTGTGAGGGCTTCGTTTTTACCAGCTGCATGTGATGGGATCACACAAATCTGTCACATGCAAATCAACCACTGCATGCCCTCTGCTTCTGTTACAGGAAAAATGAACAGATTTGACTATCCAATGTGCGTCTGATGTAGTTCCCAGCTTTAAAAAAAACAAACAACAACAACAAAAGAGAATGTTCTGACAGCAAAGCAAATGTAACGAAACATTTTGGCAGGGAACTTGAACTTCAATTGGAGAAGCAATGACAGTAGTGAGATCTGGGTTTTTGTGTTAAAATAAGAAACAAAAAAAGAAAGTCTGGTTAACTTCAGCTGGGTTTTCCCTGGGTGATTGTGTTTAATGAATGGGCTGCTTGGAATTATTCTTTATCTATTTCACTGGAAGCAGTAATTACTCAGCTTCAAACTTGAGGTCCAATAGTAAGGATTTATTTCAAAATAGTATCTATAACACTGAAGGTTGAGGAAGAAGGAAAACTGAAGCCATACACTGGAGACAAGAGATCTGTGGAAAACTCTTGACAAAAGGACAGGAAAACAAGGAAGACAGGGGCAGGTCTGTTGGGACAGTCACCATCCCAGTAAAAGGAAGGCCTCCTCAAAACTGATGTAACAGAAGAAAAGAAAAAAAAAATCACACATGCTCCCTTTTTCCAAGGAACTGAAGTAATATTTTCCCTAAGGCCAAAGAGCACACATGTAGCAACGCTTCCATGCAATGTTTATGCCTTGACAGCCTTAACAAATACAGCCATTAAGTGTTTTTGAGCAGAGAAAATGGATGAAGTGAAAAAAACTGTATAGACTTTCAGTCATGTCTAAAAATAATGAATTAATGTCAACTCCTCTTCCAACCTGGAAGTGTGACAGGTATAAAAAAAATACCTGCTACCTTAGATCCATTTTGTAAAAAGAAACTCTTAAATGTTACAGGAATTATTTATGTTTGATTTTGAAGTGTTGTGTCTGAGAGCATGTTCCACCACAACGGGCTTCCAAAGACATCGATTTGCCATAACTTGGCGTGATCGTTTGTGCCCCATAAACGACAGACTTGATTCCATTTTCCCCGGCTCGCAGGTTTACGAGCTCCTTCAGCTCACATTGGGAAAAGTCGGCCAAGTTAGGAAGCAGAGTGGTTGGAGACAAAGCGAGCTGGGGTGGGTAGAGGGTGAGGGGCATTCAACTGTGTAGGTTCTGTTTGGCTGGATGCCACAATACTTCCTCTGATGGCTACAATAAAAACATTCCAACATACTTCTATAAAACACACAAGGGGGGAAAAAATGCACCCCAAGCACATTTTGGTGATTCCCAGGCAGCTTTTTATAAATGTGTAAAAGTAATGTGCATTTACTCTCAGGCTAAATCTGCTTCTGCTAAAAAAAAAAAAAGTATGTAAAAGAAAAGTCACAAGAGCCAAAAACACACCCTTATTGCTGGGAAAACAGCTGGAATGAGTTTGTTGGACGTCAATGGGACTGATGGAACTCTCCATTTTTAACTGTGTTTGAACTTCTATTCAAAGGATAGTCAACTTTTAAGTTGAGCAGTTTGGTACACAAAGAGGATCCAGAGCCTCTGGGTATGGCAACTGACTGTTCCAAAGATAGAGGGCTGGGAGAAAAGCAGGGGCTGGTGGAGGAGTGTTTCCAAAAGGGAGGGCTATCCTATTTAAAACAATCCTCTCGCTCCTGTTGTATCAAACCTGGGGCGGTATGTTGGTTGGTTAGTTGAACCTACTTCTACTACTGCAGGGAAAGAAAAGTAACAACCAGAAAAATTGAACTTGTACTGAACTGATTTAATTATCACCTGTAACTAAATACAAAATTAGAGTTATAATGTTTTTTTTCTTTCCCTATATCTATGTTCATTTGTCTATATCATTAGCAAAATCTCTAAGGAATCATTTAATATATTTCAATGAATAAAGTCATGACTGGATGAACAACTACAAATGCTTAACTTTAGTGGGTAAAAATCTGATTCAAGATAGCCGCCACAGCAAAGTAGTCTTGGCAAAGACAAAAATGGTTCTAACGTGGTTCTAAAACAAACAAACAAACAAACAAACAAAGACAAACTAATGAGACACTACTTGCCTAAAACTGATGTGGGCAATGCATTAATTCATAAAAG
>JAVKLF010000021.1:5223499-5239140 GCA_034783495.1 Millerichthys robustus
TGTACTAGACTTAAAGTATGTCTGTGATTTTGCACATTTTGGTATAACCTCTAACACTCAACCAATACTAAGCTTTATATATTTTACAAAATGTGTTTTAATGTTTGAATAAAGATAATGTTTAAAGAGGTAACCTGGTGTACTTTGTCCTACTTCACCAGCTAAATTCAGACCTTCGTTTTGTCCTTTGTGTTGTCCCTCTGTTACTCCTCCCGCTGGTTGTGGTGAGGGGGAGCTGCAGGTCTCTGCTTGGAGAAGTGTGCCCACCTCCACCACTGTAGGTTTCTCCAGCGTGTACACCTGGATCCCCACGGTTCTTTGTTGTCTCTGATGCGGCTGCTGTGTGAAGCTGACCAGAGTGTGCAGGCTGCTGCCTTGTGGCTCATGCCACCCCATGCTGGTTGCCATTACTGGATGCTCTGCCTGAGGGCCCTCTTGGACCGCTGAGACCTGCTGCTGTGCAGCCTGCAGTTCCTGCATTGTCCTCTCCAACTTGCCCTCAAGCTGACCTACTTGATCTTTGAGAGTTTCTGTCTCAGACAGCAGACCCAGATCTTTTTCCCGAACCCAGACCCCGACATCACGACTGCCCCTGCAGTCCTCTGGTCCCACTCCAATGGTGCGTACTTCCCTCTTTGCATCTGGTCGGGCTCCGCCGACAATCACTGTGTCTTCGATCTCACAACCCGAGTCTTGCTTGGAGGCTTCAGCTATGGTTGGAGACACAGGCTCTGCTGTTTTGTTGCTAATTTTAACACCAGTGCTGACGTCTTCTTCAGGAATGTCGATGTAAAGCTCCCCACGGGTACGACCTCGGCTAAAACCCAGAGTGTGGCCAAGAAACTTTTGGCTTTTAAGCTGGACACTGAGCTGCCTTTTCTCCTCCTGCAACACAGAGATTTTAACCTGCAGCACCGGGATGGTCTTCACCTGCTCCTCAAGCTCCTTTATCTTCCTGAGAGCGGCAGCCATCTGCTCTCTGACATGTTGCAAGTGGGCAGGAGTTGGAGTCACAGGTGTGGAGAGGCCAGAGCTCATAGGAGTAAAGGATCCACCTCCACCCTGAGCCCGATTGAAGCTGTGTGCGCTGCTGATGGAGGTGTTAGAGCCCACTACACTGCTGTGCATGCTGCTTAAGTTGGAGAATCTTCGCCCTTCTTTCTCTTCCTCTAACTTCCTGCGAGCATCTAAAAGGGTCTTCTCCACTCGAGCTGTACTAAAACTGGGCCTCTGTGATGTGTGGTAGCCCGGGGCACAGTAAGAGTATGAGGAATGTCGGCTGTCCACACTAGCATTGGAGCACAGAGACTCCGTGGAGGTCCACCAGGAGCCGGCGTAGCCGTACCCACGAGGCAGGGAACCGTAGCGTGGGCGACGTTGCACAGGCACCTTCTTGATAGTGTTGCCCTTTTCTATGTCGTTAACATATTTGAGGAAGTCTAGGTCCAGACGGTAGCCATAGGGGGTCTCCACTGAGTAGGGCGCCTCTTGATCTTTGGTGTGCAGGGATGAAGGAGCAGGCGGGTTGAGTTTCCCTGCGGGGGAAGGAAATCAACTTTAAACAAACGGAAATCAGTGTCTAATCTTTGTTTCAGACTTTAGAAAACAACATCATCTCTGGGTTGCTGTGTATTTCTGCATGCGCTCTAAATCATTAACCAAATGAAATACTAAATGGATTTTGGTAAAATGGTTAAAAACAAAGACAGGTGGTACCTGGGAAACCAGGGTCCATGTGCAACACTTGCGCCATGATGAGCCTGTGGCTGCTTCTCTGTCACACAAAACCTCCCACCTGCAGGGAAACACAGGTTTAAAATAAAAATAAGCATGTAAATATTCAGAAAAACACATTTGATTTAATTTACTGAGCATTCTGAAAGGACATCCAAAAAGATTTGTCAACACAACTAGTGAGTTATTCTCTACATTCTGTATGATTTCTGCTTCAGCCCAAAGATTCTTGCCTTTTTTCCCTTTGTTTTTTCTGTACGATGATTAGAGATAAATTGACTTTTTCGTCAACTAAACCTTCCCTCATCTCTATTTTTATCCACTCGTTTTCTGAAGCGTAGCTGCTTGCGCATTTGCTTCTGTTAGCAGCGCATAAAAGAGTTACAGGGGAAAGTTTCCTGGCAGCTGATTCCAGGACAGAGGTTTGCCAGTTGCAGCCTTATTAGGAATCATCCATGTGCACTTACTTCACTTCTCAATTTAAGGTTTGCTCCCTCTCTTCGAATCACTTTTCTTCTACTTCAGTTTTCTTTTCAGGGGAGGAGGGTGTTCTAGTCATTTCTCCTCATTTTTTAATCAGCTGATAATCAGGAGTTCTTGTTTGTTTCCCTCCCATCAGTTTGCTTTCTAATCCATTACAGACAACATAGTGAATAAATGTCAGCTTATAATTTTATTTTGAAACTAATAAACATTTGCTTAAAAAAAATAACTTTTAAAACCCAAACAAGATTGACTTTTTCCCACAGAAAGCAACACATTGGCAGCAACAATGTAAATCCTTTTTTTCCCCCAATTGCTCAGAGTTTGGGTCTTCTTGGAAAAGATTAACTTTCTAGGTCATTGCTTTGTGGGAATAGGGGATGTAATGTTTAAACCATCAACAGCATAGGTTGATTATAATTATATTATTATAGCTTTAAGGAGCTAGGATCACAAGTTCAAGTTAAAAGCAGCTTTTTCTTAAAGAATATGTAATCTGTTTGAGTGTGAGGGCCAATTCTTGTTTCTTCTGCTCCCCCTGTCTCTGTCTTGTGACCATAACTGGTGCTTGCTCGTTTGTGAAAAGTAGGGCACTTGGAAACACTGACTAAACTGATTTGGTATTTTTGAAGTGCTGCTGTGTTCAAGTTCAATTTCTCTGCACGAAAACTCTTATCTGTACTCTTTCGTCGCCTTTCTGTACCGAGGTGACCACACACTACAGAGCTGTGAAAACACCGTATGCATTCACACGCAGTATATCCATTCAACGAGGACATTTCAAGCACCACCCCACCGTACCATCAAATGGTGGAAAGATTCACATAGTTTGATGGGGCATGAGGAATTTATCCAACAACCCAGATATAAACTGTTACTCAACCTTACATACAGACGCAGAGAAAATAATTGTACTCTTTCAAGAAAGAAACCTCACTATATTAGCTCGAAACTGATAAAAATAATAAGAAAAAAAAATCACCAAAAAGCAAAATATGATTTAGAGAAGGAATCCTTCAAATCGGAGCCAGCTGGAGGAGTTTGCTCACAAGAAGTGGGCAAAAACTCCCGTCGACAGGTTCAGATGTGAGGGAATTACAGATACGGATTGCAGTGATTGACTCAAAGGGTTGTGCAATAAAATATTAAGTCGAGAGGACCTTCGTCAAGGCCAGTTTTATTTGTTTTCTTTGTTTTGATTCTGGTGTTCAAAATTCACAACCAATGTCTGGTTTTCATTAGTTGATTTTCAGTAAATGTTTTAATAATGTTACCTTTGGCAGTTTCAAATTATTTTCGTGAACATTGTGGGTTTTCTTTAATGAAAGGCTACAAACAGATTTGTCTACATCTGTAAATACTATATACACTTTAGGAGGTTTTAGATAATAAGATGGATAGCTGGTTTTAAATATCATTGCAAACCATTAAAACGAAAAGGAATTTTGGCTCCCAGCCATCATCCTTTAGTCTGAGTGTCTGCTTGTCTTCAGTGTTGAGTGTCAAAGTGATTACGTGTTGCATGTTGTAGTGCGGTGCTGGTATGGCCAAATGTGTGAGAAAGTGACACAGAGGAGTGTTTGGAGGTGCCACAGTGTGTGTGACACAGAAACTGAGTGTGAGAGTTTGTGGGCAGGAGGGTGGAGGACAGAAAGAGGACAGTTGATGAGATATAATTAGAGTGGGTTGTTTAGTAACCAAACATCCTATCCAGACACAAAGGCTGCCGTCCACTCAGTTTCTCTGGATTCCACAGAGCGGTTTTCTTTTTCTTCCCCTTCAATTCACATCCTCACATTCTTATTTGTTTCAGCTTTAAATGTCTCTTTTCTGGAGGCTTTTCCTCCTACATCACCACCATCCCCAAAACGCCCACGCCACCCGGCCTTCGCATCTGCTTTTCCATCAGTGGCTAACTGGATGTTTCAGATGTGTGTACATATTCCCATGAGTGTCTGCTGAGGAGGAGGAGGAGTGTCTGACCTTCTTCCCTCGTTCAGCTCTTACACAGAGGTCCTTTGAAATGACGCTTGAACAGAAACAGTGTTCGCCTTTCTCTTGCAACATACTACCATTGTTCAAACAACTCACCCTGGCCATTTTCAACGAGGCAACCCCCCCACCATCCCCACCTTCTACAACTTCATACCAAACTAACGGAAGCTAGTAGTGCCTGGTCTGCTCCCTCCTTTCTCTGCTATTAAGATTAAGCTGGCCCTCAGGGGGGGGAGATGCAGGTCATCCAGCACAAATTACATATCTATGGTATGTCCTGTAGGATGTCACATCACAAATCCCATAATGCAGTGGTTTTGTCATTCTACTTTGCAAATTGTTCTTTTTTTATTTACAACTAAACACACACATCACATCTGAAGGTTTGAAAACTTGGTTTGATTTACAGCAAGTATAAACATTCCCACTCTTTGGTGTGTCAGAGGATTGAGACCACCCTCGGGAGTCGTTTAGGATCCCTGGATGCGTTTTGAACTCAGCTCTCCTAAGTTTATCAGACTCGCTGCCTCGCCTTCTGATTATTGCCATAACAGAGGATTGAAGTTAAGCATTCCTAAAAAAATAGCTAAAGGCCTAGCATTCCTTGAAAGAATGCATGTCGCCCGCCACCTTTCATGTCAGAGCTTTAGGTCATCTCATGTTGAGGAATGATGACATTGTCATTTTAGTCAACAATTTCACAGGATTCCCATCTCAGGGAAAGATCTTTACAGAATTTTCCACTGCTTTTCTGGTTTTGGCGAAGTCTACTTTGCTATAGCTTAGGAATGGTTTGTGACTTAGGAAAAGAAGGATTTAATTTCTGCTTCATACCAGCTGCTTGCGCTGTGAGGATGGGCTGCCTCCTCCCCAGGCTCCTCGTTCTTCTTTTCTTCTTTCCTTTTACAGTCAGCACCTGTGGGGAAGCATGAAGAAAGGAAAGTTGAACTTTGTCACTGTTTCTACTATAGCACTTTAAAGGCTAGAAAACAAAAATAAGGGCACTATCTGGACTTCGTCATGACACAGGACATAAAACAGGCTTATGAGAGGTTGCAAAATAGTGGCCCCTGTGAGGCTTTAAAAAAACAGCCAGAAAAAGCATTCCAAAACATTCCAGTGGTTTCAACCAACAAGCCGGATGTGAAGAATATACCCGTATGAGATGCCACTCACTCGACCTCATGGATGATCCATGTTTACATTCTCCTCTCCCAGCTCTCTGGAACTCATCCCCGCCACCTCAGGGCGCTCTAATCAATTCAAGGCTAGGAGCGGGAGTCGCCCTCCCATGTGATTGGCCAATGAATGCTGCTTTCTTGTGACTAACGCTCCCAAATCCCGTGGCACAGAAACACGCCCTCCAGTTTGGTGGGAAAAGTAATCACCCATGCAGGCGAGCCTGATTTCACGAGCGCTTTAAAGCATTCCCTCCATTAACTGCTGTTCAGTGGATAAGCTGGATGACAGCATCTGCTAAGTCTCAGACTTTGGCTTTAGCGGCTCAGACCCAGGGTGCCGCGTAAAAGCGTGGTCAACATTTTTTTTGTCTGAAATCTTCTCAGTCATGTGTGACCTTTGCATAATATCATAACAGGACCTGTTGTTGTTCAGGCCATTGTTTAACAGTGTTGTCAGACAGTGCCACTGAGGGTGGAGGGTGGTGGTGGGGGTCAGATCTTCCACAAAGAGCCATTCATGCAGGCCCCAGCTCCACAGCTGGTTCTAATAGAAAGCAAGGAGGGGCATCTCGGAGACAGAGAGAATGAGAGAAACACAAAGTGCACGGGTGTGCGGCAAAGAAATTGACCTCAAAACAAACAAACAAACATTTAATGAAGCGCTGTTGTGAATCAGCGCACTGAAAGAAACAGGAAATAAAACAAGCAGACTTTGAACCGCTGTCAAGATGAACCGGGAGTCCACAACTGTCGTAACGGGTTATTTGTGGCTCTGTTTTGGAAAGATCCTAAAAAAAAAAAAACCCTCATCATAGCTTCATCCCAAACTGAATAGAAACCTATTGGATACATAAATGCACAAAAGAGTTCTTCTCAAACTACAGGATGAAATAATATACGTTTTCTGTAGATTATTCACTTTATAAATCTTGTCTTGGCACAGAAACCAAATACTTGTGTAAGAAAAATACTAAAAGATACAGAGGAGCCTAACCAAACTCCCATCGCCTCCCACACCGCACATGAAAACACACAGATCCTCCAACACGTCAACACAGTCTGAGGCCCGAAGACTCCCACAGATCCACAAACACAGCTGGACCTATTAAGTTGATTTATTTAGTTAAGGGCACCAATTATATCAATGACAGGTGATTTAGCTGTTTTTAATTTTATCTAGAAAAAACATCAGCCACAGCCTACTGAGAAGAAATCACATTATTCAAATGGTCAAAAGGTCTCACATCAGTTTATGAGTCACCGTCATCGAGCTCATTTTGGTTGCTAAACAGAGATAACGCTTTGAGATCTGCTGAGGAAAGGGTTACAGGAAGGGGATTTTCATCTCTGGGCTCCCCAAGGACACAAAAATAAACCGGTCACTTCCTCCCAGCCCAGGAGAAAGAGTAACAAGGAGGAAAGCACAAAAGAGAAGAGAAAAAAGGGGAGCAGGAGAAGAGAGGGGGAACGCTAAACAGTGCAACATGTGAGTGAAGGTGGGAGAGAACGTATGGGAATGTGAAGGAAAAAAGGGGGCAGCGTTTAAAAAAGGAGGGGAAAGGGGAAAAAATGCTACTCAGAGTTTTAGAAGGAAACTTCCATAATTAGAATAACGTCACTTTTGAGATTTGGACTAAGACCAAATGAAATCTTGGGATTGCTTTTAGCACAGAGGCTTTTGGTGTGTATTACATGAAGAAAAAAAAAACATAAAAAAGCCTGCAAGTCAGTAAATACAGTGCATAGTCTTAAAAGGTCCCACGTTGCAGATTACATCATTTGTTAATTCTAAAACCTCTAAAATAGACTGACGACAGAAAAAGCGCACAATGTGCAACACAAACAGTTTGACCCTTTTTATTCTTCTTAGGCTCAGATCACAAAGAAACCCCCTGAATTTAGATTTTCACCAGACGTTGCTAAAAAAGTTGTAAGAGAATGCCGTTTCAGAGATATCTTTGTTTTTCTCAAATGTCTGCTGCCCTTGTGTCAAAATAAACCACGAGACCTCAGTTTTAGGGCAGCAGGAGGGTTACTTGACATACAGTAAAGGTCCTTTGCTAACTGTACTGAAACCAGATGATCTCATATTATATAACATGGTATTAGTCTGTTTTAGTGCATTCTAAAGGGACATGTGGTTTTTGACTAATATGGGCTTTTTAACTTCAGGACAGTGAAATTATAACCCAATGGGATGTTCATGACTGTCTGCCCTCTTGAAGAAAAAAAACACAGTCCTGTTTTTTACATTAAAGAGTGATGGTGTAGAAGAGCAGACGGTAACTGGGCCTCAGCAGTCTGGTATAGCGTGAGTCAAGCCAAAAGGAGGGGCTGGTCGGCTCACGTTACTCCTGGAACAGGAGCAGAGTAAATACCCGCCAGTCTGCCATTGGTCATTGTGCTGACCTCCAACAGGAAACTGAGCAAGGGTGGGGCTGAGCGGCAAGGAGCAGCACCGGAAAAAAGATACACACCAAAAGAAAAATGCATTCGGGAGTGAATTCCTGAGCAGCTGTGGAGGTGGGGATTAGGGCTGATGCAGAGCAGAGAAGCGGAGTGTTTTTGGAGGAAAAATAAAAGTCAAGGAGGGAGACAAAGTCCAAACAGCAGCTAGAAGACCCAAAGTTGGGGTTTAAAGATCACACCAGAGTGTGTTGTGGTGCAGAGCGGACAGCACTGCAGCGCAGAAGAAGTAAACTCCTGCTGTGGTGAAGCAGTTAAGTGGTTTCTTCTCAAGGATCACATCAATTACTTCCTGATTTGAAAAGATTTGTTAATGAAGACACTCTGAAAACAAAAAAAAAACAACAAGCAGGGACAGGAAAATATCCACACACTCACTTAGTGGACAGAACGGACCATCTGGCTTTTTAAAGTCATTAATGAATTAAAAGAGATCACTTAGATTATTCAAGAAGATAATCAGCTACTCTGTTTAGGATTACAAAAAAACAGCTTTACCCTTATGCTCACTATAAACCTCACCGCTCTGGTTTCATTAGTCAAAGGTTTCAAGTAGATGTATTAACTTGCTGTCTTTTTTGCATCAGCAAAGCATTACTTCATCAATACTGACTTATCCTAAGCTTATAAACTAATCCAGCTTATGCACAAAAACATCTTGTCTAGCAGCTCCAAGAACTACTAAAGTTATGAATAATTTGTTTAGGTAGTCTTAAAAAGAGTCAACTGTAAACAGCAATAAAAGGAGCTGATCTGGTTTGACTCATTAATTCGTGAAGTCTGTTTTCAAGACAAACTAATTTAAATCAGGATCATCAGTTTATGATCAAAATCAAACAAAGAAGGTAAAGAAGTGAGTTTTGTTTGTGATCAAAATATTTCACCACACAACTTACATAAATGAATCGTTACATGATACATTTTTGAAGTCAACCCAACTGATGATGTTGACCCTGTTTGCCTGTTAGCAAAATATCTCATGAACTACTGAATTTAATAAAATGTGCAGATGTACAGTCATTCAAATCAAAGAGTCTCCTACAGCAACTGACTGACATTATCCAACATATATCTGTCTATAATGTCTAACATTTGAAGTGGTAGTAGCTGAGCTGGGACGTGCATTCCTCCAACGAGTGCTTTATTTTTTTTGGTATCAAATATCTAGTTCATTGAGAAGCTGATAAATATAAACTTAGAGTGAAGTTTTCCAACAGGTATTTGGCTTTTATGGGTTAAACAAAGCAATACAAACACAACACTAACCTTAAAACGGCTAATTAGCCACATTTTGCACATCTAAAGCTTCCTTATAGTGGTAGAAAATAAACAATAATGATGATGTGTGTTGTTTAAACAGGGAAGTTAATAAGTTATCCCATAAAACTGTTCAGAGAAGCTAATCTGTAATGGACCCAGGACAGTGTGACAGACCGTATTATGAAGGTCCAGGGTGTAATTTCATTAGTCTCACTAAACCATTTAAAAGCCCAGCGTGTGGCCTGGTGTGCAAATGGGGTTTATGGCTCTGCATTCCAACACAGCACCCCTGGGTCCAAACCCCGTAATGAGACAATCACATTCCAGCTTGGACAAAATAAAAATGATGAGAATAAATCAAAATCGGAACAAAGATTCCCCAATTGAAATATTAAGAACTCAATCGTCACTATTATTTGTGTAGCTCTCACCTGAACTCAAGTCGCACGAAAACGTTTGAGTAGCTGGGTTATTTTGATGTTGTTTCTAAGTATTTAATTAATTAACCACTGTTTAGATGCACATTGAAGTGAATAGAAATATGAGGTCTGTGGGGTACCCGCTCCATGAGGCGAGCAGAAAGTCCGTGTGCCACGCAGCTGCTACAAGCTGCTCCCTGTTAGCTGATTTAATACATCCAGAAAGTCCTTCCACAACAGCAGGACGGTGGCGTATTGTGTGATGTAGTGTAACAGGCTGATGACTACACCCCCCCACATCCTGCCAAGTTCTGCACGTCCTTCATAACAACAACATCTGACGTCTTTTCTGGCAAACCCAAATAATGTGCCACAGAGTCTGCATCATGAACTATCACGTCTCATACAAAGGCGGACTGTTTTTTATTCCCAAACAGCCGTATTAAGCCACAATTAGCCCGAGTTTTAACAGGAAACGTTTCATTAAGCATTTTGTTCGTCTGGGTCTTCTTCTTATCGCTCGCAGCTGAAATCTATGCATCACTGAATGGATTTCGGTTAAACTTTCAGAACCTAACCATTGGATAAACATCTAAAACTCATTCACTTTTGGAGTCAACTTTATTCGAGATGTCTGGCACAGTCAACTAACCTTAGAAAACACACAAATGGCTACAGCTACAGATCATTTTACATTTATTGAGGTAGAATTTAACGTGGCCGTATAGCTGAGCAAATAACCTTAAAATCTTTGGAAGTAACTGTTATTGCCAACCTCGTCAGTTGGCAAAAGATGTCGTGAATCACTCCGCAGACTTAAATGAATCTCTCAGAACGTAATCGTTGGATGTAAATCTACAACGGATTCGGTTTTAGAGTCAACCCAGTTTGCAAAGGTCACCACAGCTTGTCAACCTTAATTCACACAAGACAAGTGAAATCTACAGATATTGAGCTAAAATTTGGTGTAAGAGAGTCAAAATGCAATGTATGCAATATTCCAGGACGTTGCCCCAACAAAATGTACTTCACCTGAAACACACTTTCATTCAGCTTTTTTCCATATAAACTTCATCTTTATTACCTTTGAAACCAGCAAATCTGGAGAGAAAAAGCACAAAGAAAACCATCTGGAAGTAATGAGAACGCAGGACCCACCCTCTCCCCAGAGTTCTCTCAGGCTTAATTAAGTTTTCATCTTTTTGTAATGAAATTAAAAATGTTGAAATGCTGCAACATTTTGTGCATCATGATGTGCAAAGAGAGGTAACAAATGTTTTCTGTTTCTGTCTTTTATTCTGTCTGGGACTCAGTGGTGGAAAACTCTTGTAAAACAGTCAACAGTTTACAGAAATGTGTCGCAAAGCTTAAAAACTGTTTCAATAAACAGGAAAAGGCTGTGAAGTCTTTCCACAAGTTTTCTGGGTAAACAAACGTAAATTAATTAGCCTATATAAACATTTTAAAGAGAACTAAAATAACGTTTAAAGTGGAAGTTTTTTTTTTCTGATTGCAGTACTTTCAGGTGAAAAAGAGATGATATTCTAGAAGATTAATGAAAGGCGTGTTTGTTAAAGGCTCCTCCGGTGATGCTGTGAACAAAAGCTCCGGAGCAGCAGCGACCGAAACGCTCACTCCTCACTCCGGGAGCGGGAGAAAGCCCGTCGCTAAATCAATAAAACCCCGTTAGTTGTTCAACTAAACCTAATTATAAAAGGTTCGTTTCATTTGGAGGTGTTTTCAGGTCTCTGTGGATCAGTTACTTCGGAGGTAAAAAAAACAAACCCGGCGGAATCGTAGAACCGACGCTTCACCCGAAGAGAAGTCCCGTTAAAGCCGCGTCGCTTGACGCGCGTCAAACACATTTCACAAACTATTATTATTATTATTATTATTTACAAAGAGAGAAGATGGAACTTATCCACAGCCCTTACCCGTCCTTCGGAAATCCTTCCAGCCCTCTCTCGGCCCAGGAGCTCACTGACAGACAAAAACACCGCAGCCGAGATGCTCCGGACCCCATCCCCATCCCCAGCCTCCTCCCGCTCCTCTTAAAGGACCCGCAGCACCAAAATCTGGGTTGCCAGATAGAAAATGGCTAAACATCCCAATCAGAAATATGTGGGTGACTGGGTGTTCAAGCCAATAAAAAGTGGTTTAGGTTTTGGTGGACAGAAATCCCCAAACTATCATATAATTGAAATAAAAAAGGATTTGACTCTAAAACTGTTGTATAAATAATGATTGTATATCTGGCAACACGGCCCCAAACGGACACAAACTCCAGGGATCATGCAGTAGACCTCCTGCAGCCTTTACAATCCAAAGTGCCCACTAAATGTAATCCGTTCAGAACCACAAAACCTGATTGAAGATTGAAACAAATATATTGCAATGCTTATTATTAGGTTTTATGTAAAAACTACATTAAAAAACTAGTTGGTCACAATCTGAAATTAAAAGTACTCAACAGCACAGTCTGTTACAACTCAGATGTTCACACCGATTAAAAAAATCATTTTACTAAACCTAAAAATGATCATAAAATAAGAATGAAATGACTTCAGTCTCTTTCTGTTGCAAAATGCTACAAATAAAGACGAGGCTGTTTTGTAGAAAGAAATGTTTAATAGAAGATAAAGTAAATAAATAAAATTCTAAAAGGTAAAAAAAAAAGTTTTCATCATAAATGCTTAAAATAAAAGCAGACAGTATAGTTTTGTTGTTACAGAGTTAAGAGTGCCACGGCTTTTCATAATAGTGCAGTTTAATGCATCCAGTAGCAGAAACGGTCTATAAAAACAGAGATGGGCATAAAATGAACACAGAGTGCTTTAGAATAGTAGATCTCCCCATCTAAAGAAGACTTAAGCACATTCAGTACTTCAGGAGGATACTATAGCCACAGTTTAAAGATATTTGTGTGACTGAAGGCAGTGTTTCCGTAATAAACATCTAATAAGACTGCAGTGCATTACAGAGAATTTCACAGTTTAAAAGCTGAAAAGAAAAAAAAAACATTTCAACTCAATTCTGGCAATTTCCTTATTTACAAGCCTGAGACCGGAACTTGCACAGAATGAGACCTCTTGAAATCCTATAACGAGATGTGCAGACAAATGTTACAACTTGAGAAAGAAGGAATGTCAGTTATTTGGTTTGCTTACGACAAACGAAAGCTCACTGGAACTCAAATGTTTAAGCTTTGGTAGTGACTGTTACCAGAGTTAGCTTAAAACAATATTTTACAAATAGTGGAGAAAAAAAAGGCATGACACAAAACAGACTTCTCTGATTTGGAATACAACATGTTTGGTTGCTGCAGTGAAAAACTAATGTAGCCAGATTGAGCTCGACAAGATTGGGTCGTCAGTGAGTGGATTATTCGGGGAAGCTTTGTGGCATCTGAAGAGCCTCACACCAAATGACAACGTTTACAGAGCAGATACCCTTCCAGTATAAACAGCTGAGATTGTTTTGTTTTTTCTAACAGTGGTGTGAGACTGGTGGTGATGGGGGAGAGGGTTCAGCAGGGAAAGAGGTGACAACTAGCAGTGTGTGTCTGCATGTGTGTGGCGGTACTGGGTGGGATTAAGACTTGACTAGGAGGCTAGGCAGGTGGAGGAGGGGGGGGGGGGGGGGGGGGGGGAAAACAAATTAGGAAGAGGACAGTGTGTGTGTGTGTGTGTGAGAGAGAGAAAGAGAGAGACAGCTGGTGTGCAGTGGAGGGGGGAGGGGGAGCGGACAGAATGGCTGAGATGCTGTTTTGGGTTTTCCAGTTTTCGGCACCTCAGCAGTCGACTTTGCGGAGACTGGACCTGGTGTAAGAGTTTCTGTGAGACAAAACAAGAAGGTTGTTCAACGTTTCTTTTTCTTCTGTAAAACTAGATTTAAAAACCACTGAACAAATTTCAATGAATGTGAATAATGTTATTTACAAGCTTTGAGCAAAATGGCTGCAACTCCAATGATCTTGGTCTAAAACTTTGGTTTTAAAGTTGGCGGGTGATATGCAATTTTTTTCAAGGAGTGCAAGATTTTTAAAAACAATTTGAGGTTTAATTTTTATTTCTTTATGGAACATCTTACTTCAAAAATACACAATTATTGTAGCAACCAACAGAACAATGGAAGTCAGTTTAGTCACAACCAAATACTTTAGGCGCGTATTTGGAAGTTTGTTAAATCAAATAATTGTTATGTTTTTAATTTTCTATTGTCCTGTAGCATCATTCCACCACTGTCTTCAGCTCTGTTTCTGAATATAAACCAGAAGTCTACTGACTCTCAGATGTAAGCACAAACCTTCAGCCAAAAGATGAAGGAAAAAACATATGGTGATAATTTCTAGAGTCAAACAAACATCAGTTCTGTAATCAGTGCACCAAGTTTTATCAAGAACTGCAGCAGGGTAAGCATGAGGTTTTAAGTTTGGGTTTTAGGTTTCTCTATTGTTGCATTTCAGGAAAAGTATGAGCTCATTTTGTGTGTCCTTGTGCACATGTTAATGTCTCAAATTACCGTTGTGTTTGTGTAGCCGGAGCTGGCAGGGTTCTGTACAGCTGGGGGATCTTGCGGTTGATGAGAGGTCCCAAAGCTTCTTTCAGTTTATGGTAGTTCCTCTCCAGCTCTCTGTGGTACTCCTTCTGGTCTGGTCCAATCAGAGCTTTATTCTTCCGCAGGGCGTCCTCACACCTGCACGACAAATAGCAGAGAGGACGCAGAGAGTCTGGGTTTGTTTTTCTTGGTTACACATTAGTCTGTGAACAAAGTGTGGAGTGTGTCATCACCTCTTAGTGAAGTCTTTAAAGCAAAGGCGCAGTTTGTTGTGATGGCGAAACAGCTTTGGATCATCGGGAATCTCAGAAAGAAAGACCTGCGCCACTTCAAGTGGACCCTATGCAAGGGGAGAATCTGTTACATACTGGCTGAGGAATGTATGAAAACTGGCTCAGAACTGAAGCCTGACTTTGATGGGAACTTGAGAGGGTTTGCTTTCGACATTTTAAAACAGATAAAGGCTATAAATCCAAATAGGCACCTGGTTGACAGTCGTGCCCACACAGCCCTGCAGCACCATCTGAAGCATCTTAGGGTCTGCAGGGTCTTGATTTGTAGCAAAAGCGAGCTCCTGGGTCTTTTTCTGCATGTCTTCGATTGCCACTTCCATTGGGACGAGAATAATCTGTAAAACCAAAAACAAAAGTGACATTACTCAGATTGTTTTTATTACGAACACTCCATTGTTTTAAAACAGAAACCTACTTCCTCCTTGTGGATAACGTTGATGCGGGTCTTTATGTACGGGAAGGCATGAGATGTTGTCAGGATGGTTTTGCGTTTGTACTGCTCATGCAGGTCTCCATGTGCCCGGCCGTCCAGGGTGAAGGGAGTGCAGTACATGAAGGTACGCAGGTTGTAGTTCTTATCAAAGTAGGTGATTCTTTCTTTTAGCTCATATGTGTCGAAGAAAGGCTCAACGTAGGTGATCTGGAGGTAGGCCTGTGAGAGGACAGTTACAAGGTTTTAATACCAACACTATGTTTTCTATTATTATAAATACAAATGTTTACCTTATTAGGATCCAGTTTGCTTTTATCCACTGGGTTGGAGTCCTTGATAATTTCCACCACATCATCACCAAACTTTACCGAGTAGAACTCCTGCACAACACAGAAATATATATTTGGATAGACATTTCACATAAATCTCTAAAGACACTTTTATTTGCATCTTGATAAATCTACTTGCCTCCAGCCTGTGGGAGATTTCAGCTAATTTGGTGATTGAAGGCTCCTTGTAGACAAACTCTTGCTCGTCCAAGTCTCCAAACTGGCAACCGTAAAAACCAACACGGAAGTACGTCCCAAACATTCTCTAAAGACTGTAGGAGGAACAAAAGAAAAGAGACTAAAACAAGTGAAGTTAGCTGGTCAAAATGGGAAACTAGTATAATGTAATGATGGTGAAAATACATTTCTGTCCAAATTTAGTTTGTGGACAATTACACAGCTTTTTGATATAGGCTCTTGATTATATATATATATATATGTATATATATATATATATATATATATATATATATATATATATATATATATAT
>JAVKLF010000021.1:5242561-5263389 GCA_034783495.1 Millerichthys robustus
ATGTTGAAAGTTCCTGGTTATTGTACCTTGTATTCAAAGCAGGAGACACAGAGATGAAGCAGATCCAGCAAACGGTTGATTTGTAGAACTGACAAATCTGAAACCCAGCGCTCCAGGAGAGCTGCATCTGCATTCTTGAGCACCCACAGGAAACACACCAGCAGGGTCCTGCTGCACTCAGCAGACAGAGAGCTGGGCTGGCGAGTAGCCTGGTAAAGATAACACATATATACAAAGCAAATCTTGTAACATGCTTCAAAACAGAACTAAATATAAAGTGTTAAGAAGATAATGGACACAGAGAACCACCTAAAGGACCAAAACAGCAAACAACCTTCAGACGAATAAACAAAAATTCAAAGAAGTGCTGAGTTTGTCAAACTGAAGCAGCTCCCTTCTGCACAGTGGCTGATCTATGACCCAGCAGCCTGTAGGGCCCACGGGAACAGTTTGACCCTTGTTGCTATCACTTACCACTGAGGGGAGCGAAAATGGGTTCGCTTTGGCATGCGGCAAAGGAGAGCCAGCAATTGCCATGGCAACAGACTGACTAATAATGTTGCTGTCTGGGTCAGTATCTTCAGCGACGGTGGTGGCAAGGCGGACGCGAGCAGAGGAGTCTACAAAGAAAGGAGAAAAGAACTCTCAGGTGCGTGACACTGGTGCAAGTGAAATATTCTTTAGGCTTCAGAAAACAATTAGCTGCACGTAAAATTCTGCTGACCACAGAAATCGTGGAGCTGATGCAGTGTCTCCATGACGATGGGGACGAGTGGCAGGTAGAGCTTAGCAAGGTGAGCTCTGACCTGAGAGTCCTTGTAGCGAGAGTCTGCATCATGGCTGCACAGCAGAGAGTGAACAGCACTGATGGCCTTTTTATGCAGGAAAAAAACCCTGAAGGTAAAAGAACGAACGTGTCCATTATCTCTGACGTCCTTCTCACAGACTGCTTTAAGTTTCTTTATATTTTATGTTAAATTAGTTAGGGATATCTTTAAATTATGTTCACTGAGATGTATGCTACTGCAAAGAACCCACCCTTCGCCTTCAGGATCAAGAATGAGAGAGAGCTCAGTGAGCAGCAGGCCAGACAAGAAGTGCTGCTGACGAAACGGGACGGAGAGTTCAAACATGGTGGCCACACGCTGGTCTTGCACCATACTTGAAAACGCTGAACTCTGTGACATAAAAAATGATGAATTAAGGACATAGGTGATATGACTAAGTTTTATGCTACTTTTAGATTGTTGATAGGATTCCTCCACATTTAGCTTTTAAATAGTTTATTAATACTTCTAGCCTGCTACTTTTAGAAAGCATTTTTTCCTACTTTTTCATTTAGCTGGTGATTTGCCTCTTTTACCTTTAAAAAGTCTAGTTTCAGCACTTTCTGTAAAGTCATTTCCACTACATTTATTTCTCTAGCCATATTTTTCCAGCCTGCTCCAGTACCTGTGACGTTGTGGACGAGGTGGAAGGGGAGGGAGACGCTGGAGGGCTCAGAGTGGAGCAGGGTAAGTTGAGGATAACATAATGCTCATGGCTGCAGACGATCCGAATAAAATCCATCCTCAGGGCATTCAAGGAGCTGGGATTTTGTGCTGTGTGGAGCTTGTTAGCAATCTATTAAACATACAGTTTCATGGACAACAGTCAGAGGAGGAGTAAAAGCTTTAAGTTGTTTGAAGTTACTGGAAATTGAACGAGAGATCAATGAGCACCTGTTTGTAGTAGGAGCGAATAAGGTTGAAAACAAATCCCCGGTCCATGAGAGACAGCAAATCATTCAGGAAGAAGGCCAGACTGCTATTTAACCTCTCCACAAGCTCCACATCCTGAAAGGAAGAGGGAGGGGATTCAAGGGAGAAAGAAAAAGTGGAAGATCAATCTCGAGGAGGAGAGTATGTATATTTAGAAGAACAAGAAAGGAAAAAACAGTATTACATATTTGAAACAATCAACGATGCTCAATTGGTAGGTAAAGACACAACAACATTCCATCTGACATATACATCACTCTAATTTTTCCTTGTTCAGAGAACTCAAATTGTTATTAAATGAACTGACAGCAGGCCTTTCTTCAATGTGATGTATCTTTGAGGGCTTCGTACCTTCTGGTATCGGCTGGCAATGTCTGCACTGATGGCACACACAAGGGCGGCAATGTCATCAATAAAGCGGTCTGGGAAACGCTGACGCCTGAGGACGTTCAGTTTGGAAGTCAGGAATAAGTGATGAGCCATGCTTTTAGTCTGTAGGAAGGTTTGGAAATGAAAACTTCATCTCTTCATGATATAATTGCTTTTCCTATCACAATTACTATCATTTTGTTTTTTTCCTTGTAGAAGTACATGGATTAGACAGTCACATACAGTGACGGATCTTGTAATTTTTTGGTAAAAATACTGACCATTAGCTGGAAGAAAAACCAGGCCTGCTGCAGAGCTGCTTCCCTCACTGTGCTGGTACTGACCACCCACTGTAATGCCAGCTCCTCGTGGAGCAACTAAACACGGACCAACACAGCACATCACACACGGAAACCATTTTAGAAAAAAAATGAACCTATTATAAGAATTAATCTATGTTGAATTCACTAAGAGTCATCTACAATCAATGTTTGTAAAAGTCTAAGAATAAATGCTTAAAAGCTAGTTAAACTCTATTCTGACTAAAACACAACTTTTATTAAAAAAATAAAAACTAATTACATTAAACTAATAATAATAAAGTTAACCATATTCAGTATTTTTATAAAAAAAACATTGTCAAACCACATCAAAAACACAGTTGTTATATATATAATAAACGATGATAAATGTCGATGATGTTACCATGTAATGAATGTGTGTCAGTTTGTGTTAGCTCCAGTTTAAAATGCCCATTAGATTACAGTTTTACCTTCTTTAAAATCTGCCTTGTGGGAACTGTTAACAAGGCCACGCTGTCCAGAAAGGCAGACATGCGATTGCTGCTCAGGTCGCTTGCCTGACATGAAGTGATGGTGAGGTGAACAGAGACGAAAACAGTGACATGAAAATGGGTGGATGATCAGAGAGCTTTTCTGTGAACTCTGATGAGTGCAAGGCCAGAAAGAACTCTAATCAGCCTCAGGCAGCGCTTTTGTCAGTTGAACACCGGACAAATGGCTTGTCAGGCAGCAGAGAAAATATGAATTTGGAATGATAGAGAAGATGATAATGATAAAAAGTAGAACGAGGGATGAGGAGAATGAGGCATGCAGACACAAATACAGGGAAAAGAGGTTCAAAAGAGATATTTTGAGATGGAGGTGAAGATGATGATGATCAAGAGGAGGAGGACGAAGGATCTGGCACCTGCTTGAGCTCACAGCTGGAGTTGGGGTTCCGGCGTAGCACAGATCTGGACCCCCCAGGGGCATAGGCAGAGTTTACCCAGGAGTGGGAGCGGTCAATGCCCTGCCATAAGCCACCGATGAGATAACACACACAAACACACACACAAAGAAAGTGTGGCGAGAGGCAAGGACACAGTGAGTAAAGGGAGAGTAATAATCACACAAGATATTATCTGAGGGTAAAAATCAGGAAGAAACAAAAATAAAGGCCATTAAAATGAGGATGAAAAAGAGGGAATGTGGGAGAACAAACTGGAGGAACTAACAGAAACAGAGACAAAGGCATTGACTAGGCAGTGATTAACTGCTGGCACAGAGTTTTCAGTCAACTTGAGTTTAATAAATTTGCTGTGAAGAATAAAGACAGCCATTAAATCAAAATAACTGGTTTTAAAAAACAATTTTAAAATGGCACAAAGGGCATTATAAAAAAATTATAAAAACAGACTTTCACTGAACATTATCAAATTTAAGATCATATTTATTATAAAATCTGAAAACTCACTTTGCTTCCGATGATCCTTTGAACTTCTTCATCGGGGGAAACCGGTGTGCTAGCCAGGTCAGGATTGGAATTGCTAATACTCTTTGAACGTGACAGATTAAGACTGCTTGGACGGCCTGTTGCCCTGGACAAGGTAGCATACTGCACAGGCATCTCATAGGACTGGGATCCTGCTTCTCAGGAGACAAAACAGACACAGATATTAGTAAATAATTAGACAAATTCCAATAAAATTCTAATCTTTAGCCTGTTTGTTCTCCCTACTATGAACAAGTGACACAATACACTCACCCGTTGGGGGCAATGCTGGTTCGGCGCTGGGCAGGCGGAAGACATAATGAATATAAGATGCCAGCAGGTTGTTGCGGCCGTGCTGATCTTGGTTTCCTTCCAGGTTTTTGTGAATCTGGTTGACCAGCAGAGCCATGGCTTCAAAAGCAGCTCGGCCAAGGTTCACTAGTGATATTTTGAAGTGCATTTAATTAAACCACAAACATGTTATTTTCACATTTTAGATCTCCTAAGGTAGAACTGACTGTACAACAACCCACTCACCAATTTGACCTGCGATAACTGGAGGGTACACGATTAGCTGAATGAGTTTGTTGAGGAGCTGATGTAAGAACCTGACACAGGTATCTAGCTGAGCCCCCTTCAGAGCTGCCATGCTGGCCTTCAGCTCCACCTCCATGTTGGCCTCGGTTATAATTACATCCTTCAGGCGGAAAGGGAAGGAGTACTCCTCAAGAACGTAGACTAGAGTAAAGAACTTATCCAGGTGTGGATCCTACATTTACAACAATACCATAGATTGATGATCAGCAAGACGACACAGCAGGCTTTTTTTCTAAAAAAGATATTTTGCCTTTCATATTGAAAATGTACAAAACTGTGACAATACAAAAACTTACTGGTTGAAGGTAACATGATCCAGTTAATTCTTTTATTTTTTTAACAAGAAATACTTATAAGGCTTTACATTATATAAGGCTTGGTGTATATTTTAATCATTGTAACTTAAACACTAAAATAATACCACTTAAGGCTTTAAAAGTAGGAGAAAACAGCACGTGGTTAAGCAGCAAAACTCAGTACAATGAGCATATTTGTGTACCTGAGTGTGAACAGAGGAGGTTGCTGTCACCTCGACACTGAACACTCCTTTGTGATTATCCACCCACTTCATGCCTGGAAGCTGAACCTGTCAGAGAGCAATTTTACTCATTCGATTCACCATAGCCTCACAAAGAAACAGGTGATGGCAGGCAAATTGATATTCACAGTTTATTGAGAAACACTCACGTCAGGGGTGAGCACAGAGTAGCTAGGCGGAGGCTTTTCCACAGACACAGGAAGACAGAAGGAGCCGGTGCGGAGTCGGCCGTGTTGCATCAAAGGTATCCACTATGAGCACAAAGACATATGAGCTCCCACAAAAAGAGCTGTAAGACAAGTGAAATGTGTGGGTGAAAGTGCTCTGTGAGCCAAGAGTGTACTCACAGTGTAGCCCACAGGGGTCTCCAGAGGAGTGTTCTGTTTGGGCTGGCAGCTGATGTGGTAGAAGGTGAACAGTAGATGGTGGTTGTCTGTCAAATTGGCAGGAATCTTCATCTTCATCTCCTCATAGAACTCAGGGGACCTTATGAGCAAAAGTTAAACAATGTAAAAAATAAAGGCAATTGGAAAAAAGAAGTTGGACTGTCTCGGGCAGCAGATCGACGGGTGTTTGAACCTTACTTGTTGTGGTAGATGATGGGAGTGTAGGCCTCTTTCATAAACTCAGCACAACTTGACTTGCCAAAAAAAACCTGTTCAAAAGGAAAAGTTATTTTGATATTTTCAAACTTTTTACAATCCGTTTAACGCTTGACATGAGGTTTTTTTTATTTAAAAACATTCTGTATTAACCATCTAAAAAGAAAAGTGCTAAAATAAATGTAAACTTATGCTGAAAATGACTGGACAGAGCTTCGAAAAATACATTTCTAAATCTACTCTTAAGTCAATCCCACTTTTTTAAGCTGTTCTTTGTAGCCGACACTTCATTTTCCAAAGAGCCTTACAGCCACGTCAAATGGTTGTTCCTGACTGGAACCCACCGGTAAAGCTTGACTTGGGTCTTCTCCTGCCATGAACTGAACTTTCACAGCGATGTTTCTCACCGACCCCTGACGACTGCTGAAGTTCAGACTTTGTGGGTAAACATAGAGAAGGTTCCTGGAAGGTGGAATATTGCATAAAAATGAGGAAGAAAGGGGAGACAAAAAAAGCAGAGATCCATAAATCTTGACCTTTGATAAGTAAACTTTTATTACTTCCTAATTCTATCATTTTGCCAACTATGTTAGCAAAATCTCACATAATTCTTTTTAGTTTTTTCAGGACAAACATTAAAAATCGGGACTTCTGAAAGTGTGCATGCACGGGAGGAGTGTGACCCAACGCAGTTTTCACTAGTAAATGTCACCACCTCCTGTCCAAATCAAACATCGGGGGTAAATATTGTTCATATTTTGAAACAGCTGATTTTATCCACGTCAAAGAGGAATTGACTCTTCATCCTTAACATTGAAATATGAATAAATAACTAATCTCACAAAATATGATTTTTCTTATTACTATTTTTAGCTTCAAATACGTGTTTTTTTTGCATGTATTACTTTGTATTGTTGCAAGAGTTTGTGACCTAAATGCCAAAATTAGAGTCCAGGTGCTTGTGCTTGAAGAGAAGGTCACTGAGACCAAGGCCATGTACTAGACATGAGAGCAAACCACCCAAGCTAATGATTTACCATGACACTGCAAGTACAGGCACTATAAAAAGTAGACAACCCTTCAGAGTCACCATCCAGTAGCTGATGTCAACTTCTGCACAGCTCTGAGACAAAAACAAATTTTCACAGCATTCATTTCTTTACATCAAAACATTTTTTGGTAACTGGGCATTGCTCTGTAGGGAAAAAAAAACTGTTTGTTTTAGGCAAGTGAGTAGGAAAGAGTTATCAGAATGATCTGGAGTCTGTGTCTGCTTTATGTAGCTGTGGGTTTCAGAGCGGTCCATGCAAACCCCATCAGGAAGACCGGCCGGATGGAAGAGAGGGCAGCACCACAGGAAGAAGTCAATGTGCTGATGTTCGGAGTCATACAGTTAAGTGAATCGCTTAGCTATGTGTTTGAAACCACTGAGACGAAGATGAAAAAAATCAGCCAGACTCTGAAGGCCCATGAAGATACTCTCCAAAACCTGGGGAAGCAGACGGAGCAGGCTGCAGAAACCGAGCAACAGATAAAAGAAGTAGTACAGCTGCTACAGGTAGGAAACAACAGAACAATGTAAACAATGGCAGAAGCAGAGAAGGGTTGAGGGATCATAACAAGCGAGTCCCCATCAGATTAAACTGCTGTAGACGTAACAAAAAACATAAAATTGCCTCCACTAGTTCTACAATAAATCCTATACTGCTGGTAATGCTTCAACACCAGACTATATCTTTAAAAAAAACCTCACGACTGTTTCATTCACTGCATTTTCCTCCTGTTTATGAATAGATCCTGTTCTTTCATTCGAGAGTTTTAGAGAGATGGATGTTACATTCTAAGATAGGCAGCTGTCAGCTTCACTGAGATTCTTGTTGAAGAAGAGAATAACACGAGCAGATGCTCTTTTGTCAGGCCCAGATGGCAAAGCAACAGGCTCAGACCCAGATGACGAAAACCCAGCTGAACAGCATAGAGAGGGACGAGGACGAACTGAAGACAAAAGTGAAAAGGCTGGAGATGTATCTCAACAACTCTGCACTTAACAGCATTAAGGAGCTGAGGGTAAATCTGAAAACTGCTCAAAGCTACTTAAACCACAGTAACAAAAACCTAATGTACATTTTTTTTCACTTTAACTAAATCCCTACTTTAAGGATCGAGCTGAGGAGCACTCCAACATCTTGCAGGGTTTGCAACTTCTGACCCACTTTCAAAAAGAGAATATCAAAAATCAGAATGAGCAGCTCTCCAAACTGCAGAAGATGGTAAATTGCTTGTTTAACACAATTTACGTTTAATATTCTGCTTTCAAATTTCATCAGTTTTATTTCACCCACTTTGTTATTTTACATCCTTCTTTCAGAGTAGAGCAACGGCGTAGTGATTTCAAGATTCAAGAGTTCTTCTAGATCACAACTCCTCAATGTCACTGCACTCCGTCTGACCAGGATCGACTGTGTATTCACAAAATACTTTTCATGCAACCTTATGTTTTGTCCTGTTTGATGTGGCTAGTTTTGCATTCTTTGTGTCTTCATGTTCATAGCCATGTTTTAAAAAGAAAATGTAAAAAATAGGTTGTTAAATTATTGAAAACTATGTTAGAATTGCTTTTATTTTGTAAATACAAACATTCTTTAAACGGATATAAAAAATGGCTTACTTTTTTCATCTTAAAACACACATGAAAAGTACTATATCATGTCAATAAAAATGTGTTTAAAAGAATAATTTATTTTGTGATATCTTCTATCCTGCTTGTGTAAAACTACAGAATGACCTGAAGGCAGAAAAACGAAAAAAAAAAATACACACGGAGAGGCAGGCACGCATCGACTGTGTGAATATTTTTGCGCAACAGGTCAAGGCTTCTGTTTGCGTGCGTGCACCTTTGGTAGCTGAACACTCACCTGTACGTGGTGTGCGGTGTGTATACATTGCGCGCTGGGAACTCCAGCACCTCTTTGGTTGGCCGAACACGCAGGTCTGGATAAGGCTTCACGTGCAGCAGTTCTGGTGACAGGCAATAATGCGGCAAGTCTGGAGCTGGAGATATGTCGATCTTTAACTGAGCTAAGAGACAAAAATAAATAATTGGTAAAGAGCAAGACCAAAAAAATGTTAAAACAAAATCAGAGAATCAACCCTTATGCATGAATGTGTTGATGATGCGAGCACGTTTGTGCTTACCTGTGACAGGCCTCAGTCGACGCAGGACAGAGGATGGCCTGCGCATATCTGCCAAAAACTTGTAGAGATCCTCGTCACTCAGTCTATCACCCTCCTTGGTACACAAATACAGAAGCAGAGTATAATAATACTACCGTACAGAACACTCATACTCATGACATGTTTTTAGTTCATTCAAAAAAAATTTGGAGGAACACACAAAACACTGATTAAAAATTCAGAAATAAGATTGAACAGTTTATTTATCACTAAACCTGAAAATCAATAAAATAATATAAAATATACGTGTATATATACGTTTAATAATAATTACATACAGGATATATTATGGGTTTCTTTTTCATACAAGCAACATTTGTTTCCTGATGCAAGGCATCATAGTGTCTTCTGTCCAATTTGTGTTTATTATTGCATGTTGTGATAAAGTGAGACAGAAAGAGGGGAAATCACTTTCAAGTAAAAATTGTTGCCACCGAGTAGTTACAAAATTTAAAATGTCTTTTAAGACAAGGAGACGCAGGACAGAAAAGAGGAGTTGCTTCCTGTTGCTATAGTTACAGAACAGCACATCTTCAGCTAAGGAAACAGGTTGGTGTAAAAAAAAAAGATCTTTATCCAGATTATTTGCTATTTTACGTCATGATATGAATAAACATAACTACTGAACAAGTCACTAACACCACTATTACACAAACCTGTTTGAAAAAGTTGGTTACAGTGAGTGTCGCTGGGCGGAAAGTAGCAAAGTTACACATCTCGTCCCCAACACTCATCCTCTCAAATCCCTTCTTCTTCCTGTCATTCCAGGTTCCATGACCCTTTCGTTCTAGCAGAAAGACAGACCGTGTAAAACTAGACACTTTTGTTAACACAGTTGGGTGAACATTTTGCAGAAAAGAGAGGGCGATGTTTCGAACAGTGTGCATAAAAGAGACGACATCTGGAGTCAGCAAGTACCAGAATCAGAGTCTGGGTCTGACCGATCGAGACTTCCCACGCTGCTGACGATGTTCAGGAGATGAATGGCTGTCCAGGCAAAAGGCATGCGAAACTGGCCGAGACGTGCACAAGACTGCTCCGCCTGGAGACGCAGCTTCTCCAGCTTTTCCTTGTGCTGCAGTGGAACACGAGAGATGAAAATATGCTGAATCAGCCAACCACATCAGCCGATCAAAGAGGACAGTAGATATTGTGTTTATCCAGACAGAATTGAGTAACACGTGGCTAGACTTTCAAAGGGTCCACGTGTATATTGGCTGCGAGTGCAATGTGTTGCAACCGTAACACATATTAGTTTCAGTACCTTAGAGGAATCAGATTCTTTCATCACCATGTAGGGTTCACAGCATTCACCAATATCTCCTTGCTGAAGGACTTTTTCAAGCTGAAATAAAACTCATGCTTATAATTATTCCAACAAAACAGAAATATTTATTCTTAATTTACAGTTTTAGGCTTCTAAATACCTTGATGACCAAGAAAATATCAGGGGAAGGGTATGTAATGGAAAAGATGGCAGAGCGAGCCAGTGTGGATATGGCTATGTGAGGCGTATGAGGTTTCAGCAATCCCTTCATCTGATCCGAATTCAGGTCAAAGTAAAAATTCTCAGAGATCTGTTGGAGGTAAGATAAAAGGGAAAAAGTGAAGAAGACACGTAGTTGGAAGAGAGACGAGCTGGAAAAAGGGAAAAAAGTGACCTGGAAAGACAATAGTAATAATGTACATTAAAGGATTTTTAATTGAGTTTTGACCCAATGATCTGAACGGCAAAACCACTTAAGACCTTTTTCAGACAAAGGAAATTCAATTAGTTGACTATGAGCTCAGAGTTTACTAAGTGGTTTAACTAAGTGTATAAGTGCTGATTCGAAGAACAGTCATAAAGTGCATGGAACGCACACACCAACGGTACCTTTTTCTTTTCCCTCACATCATAAAGGGCAAGTGATCCAAATATGGGCTCAATTTCGATTTCAAACCTGGAAAACATTTATGATATACAAATGCTGTCAAACAAGAAATGCATTGGAGTAATGATTAATTTTTGAGTATCTATATATTTATATATATAAACATTTTAGCTCCTCGTGTTCCTTACTTCAGAAACAAACACTTGACCATAATCCTCTGACCGCAATGTTCTTTGGGCACTTCAGGCAGAGAGCATCTCTCTACTGCTTCATCCTGCCAGAGAAAACAAAACAAGAGAACATTTACACAGACGTCACACTGGACAAATGATGTTGTGTACACAGACATTAAACAAAAAGAGAAAATAGAGGATGAACAAGAGCATAAAATTCACTTTAAGTGTTCACATTAGCACAACTGAATGTCAGTGGAACAGCAACGAGACCATGCCAGAGCAGGTGACAGTCTGAAGAAGATGTCTTAAATCTGTGAGGTCAGTTTGTGAAACATTTCTCGTTTGGATTCCTGCTGATGACATTTGACAAAGAATGCAGAATTTCCACGGTTCAGTCTTGAAGTGAAAGCCCTTAATATTTTTCAGCTCACACATTCGCTGTAAGCACTGAAAGGACTGCATAAAGTTTTACAATTTAGCAGCATATAAGCTAAACCAGATTCATCAAAATATGGCTTTTTTGTAGTTGGTTTTGTCTGACAATTAAGTTATAAATCATAATGTTTTTATGAAGATTATATTTGTCTAAAATATTAGTATTAATGTCCTCTGTCTTTAACAAAGGTAATAATGCAAAAAACTAATATTACCAGGAGAAGACTTAACCTAAAAATGATTCTACAATCATGGAGATGAATTTATTTGTGAAATCCTTCCACAGGATTTGATTTCTCTGCACACGCTAGTTAAATACAAACCTCGTCAGGGGGAGGGTACAAGCCGAGCAGGTCACTGTGGCGCCCCTGCGAGCGCGCCTCAGCGTTGTGACGGTCCATGTCCTCTGCAGCTGTTCGTTCCAGCACAGATGGGAGCAGCACATCTGGGGAGGAGTTCTTCAGGTCAAAGATGCTGGAGGCCCAGCTCCCTCGAGGAGTCTCATCCAGGCTAACTGACCGCCGCTTTGAGTCATCCTGAAAAACACAAGGGCGCGTACTTTTACATTTTTACCAATTTCATATGATTAGCAAAAAGAATGACAAATAGAAAAGAGAGCAGATAGTCTCTCCTATTCGTTACAAATGCTGACAAGATTACATCAAGATGATCTCTGAGCGTTTAATAAAGCAAATCCTTAAAACATCAATATCAGCTACCTGGTCATCCTGGCGTTCAGAGGCAGCCGCCTCATCAAGTTCAAAGGTCTGTTTGACCAGGCCTCGCTGCCGCTCCCTCTGTCGCTCAGAGTTTTGAGGGGTATATGTGGTGCTGTAGCGCTGATATCTACAGGAGACAAAGAATAAATAAATATTTAAGTCGCTGCAAAATTGAAACTGGCAATAATGTTAAACGTAAACAGGCAAACTAGAAAACAACATCAGCAATTGATAAATGAAACTTGTTCTTTCAGCAGAACAACTAGAGCCACTTACCTTCTATGAATAACAAGCCAGTCATCTGTGTAGACTGCCAAGGCGTCTCTTACTCTGGGATCCTGGGAGCTACATAGAAAAACAATTTAATATTTTAGAAAAGCGTGCTTTAATATTTATGTTGATTCACAATCACTATCGCTGTGTTGTTCCCCTAGTAATGCATGCACTCATTGCATATTGTGCATGCAGTCAAATAAAGCCCTTAGAGGGATTGTTTGTAAAATTATAAACCCTGAGCTGTCTATTAGCAGCTGGACTCACTCCTCCTCCTCAGGCAGAGGGGGCTCCAGTGTTGTGCACTCTTTCTCCGGCTGCAGGAGCTCAAGGTCGTCCTGGGGGAACTCCATGAGCTGTCTGAGGGGGCCAAGCTCCACCCCAGGAGGGTGACTGCTCACATACTCCTCAAAGTCCACAGGCTCAACCACCTCCGTCAGGGGCAACTGTCAGCAAACATTAGGCTGTTATGTACTCATGATTACGTGACCATTATGACACAAGTGTAATCGGATCAGCTAGATAACAGAAAGATTCATAAAGAACAGAACAATAATGAGACAGACTGACATTATCAAAGACCAGTATCAGTTATTGACATATGTACAGTAATACAAGTTACTATTTTTATTAATATTTATTATGAATAAAACGTATTATTATTCGTTTTCATGTTTTAACCTAAAGTGTTTGTTACAAAAAAGTTTTAATTTCCATAAATTTAAGGGCATGCCTAATTAAACTCATACGTCACAGAAATCTAAACCTAAAATTAAAAAAATTTTAAAAACCTATTTTTTCCACCTGTGTTTACAAAAAGGTAAGAGCAGTTTATTCCTTGGAGGTACTGATATGACAAAACATAATTTTCAAAGCACAACCTTTGAAAAAACTAGAATTCTGTGAGCATTCATGTTTAAACCTTACCTGGCAGACCAAATCACACAACCAATAAAGATAAAGTGCAACAGTAAGTTTTGAAATGATAATCCCACTTGTAATCCTGCTTGTATTATCTTCGTATTCAAACTTAAAACTAATACACCGATTCACTTCTAGACCTTGCAAATTGCAACTTCAAACTTGCAGGCCACTTATTCTGGCATGTTAAATACAGCATGACTCACGGGGTGATGTGCTCCTCCTCGTTTCTTGGACATCTGAGGAGAGCCATAGTCTCTTGTCACTTGTTTTCTGATGTCTGCAGCAATCGTCCTGAGTACAAGAGACAGAAAAATGAAGATACATTTAAATCTAAGAGCAAAAACAAACATGTATTGTTTGGGGGAAAAAGGAAATCGAAAATTAGCATATTTCTGTGGATGAATGGAGCTTAATGTCAATGTAATAATCTGTTACTGACGTGATAGTTTGAGTACATATGCATCTCCACATGCATTGTTAAATGGGTGAGTTTCACACATATCCTTATGAACTAAGAGGCTCTTCGCCCATCCTGAAGGACAACAGCTGTTGATAACTCAGATCTCACAGAGACTTAGCAAGCTGGCTCCCCAGAGCAGGCACAGAGCCAGACTCTCTGCTCCAAACTGTTATGAACGGCAAATGGCCAGCTTAAAGACAAAGCAGGAGAAAAACCCAAATCCGCCCAGAGAGAGCAAACAGCTGTTCCTTTAGATCCACAAACTGCCTGTTCCACTCATGTTCAAGGCTGCAAATGCTTTTGAATTTTCAGCCCAGGGTACAACCAACTATAGCTAAGATCCATGCCTTCTGATGCTACAGCCTGCAAACAGTGTTCAAATGATGACAAAAGTTTCTGACACATCAGGCTTTTTACATGCTGTTTTCTAGAGCAGCACGTTTAATTTTAAAACAGGAAAAGGAAAGTTAACTGCAAAAGCATTAGCCAAAGAGGCATTTCCCACCCTTTCCTGCATCCGGCACAAAACAATGGTCTTGGACCCTCTACAGGAGACAGGACCTGAGGAATGCTATGGTATACTGACAATAGTCCTGTAAACTAAATGCTGGTCTATAATCTGATGCAGATTAAAGTTACAGTACTAGAATGATCAACACCAACTTTTCACTGGGTAAAAAATGAATCAGTGACAGGTGAATTTTTATAATCTGTTTGTCTTATTACAGGATCAAGAAGACGTATCTGGTTCTGCAACAATAAGGCGTTTCGTAATGATGAATGAAGGTGATCGTGCTTGTCATAATAACGGGAAAATAAATCAGGCAATAATCAGACTGGTTACTAGCAGAAAAGAGGAATTCACTTTCACACGTATGAAGAATGCTATTTAAAGACTGAGCTGACAGATAAACAGCATGTGTAATCATGAGAAATTAAAAGATTTCCAGTTCACGGCGACTTTTTTTTAAAATGGAGACACGAGAACAAAACATCTGAGCGTTTCTCAGCGTTTTGCGTTTAAACACACCTAAACAAAACATCTAAACAGCAGAACAGCCTTCAGCTCTGAACCACATTGCTTCAGGTGAACACTTAGACAGCAGCTTAAATAAATCGCCGCTTTACTCGAAGTACTAAAACTTTCTGTATTTATGCTGAATTGTTTGTTTGTTTCAAGTCCTAGCATACTTGCTATATGTGTACATACGGTCCAGCGGGTCACTCTCCCGCACTGCGAGACTACTATAGCTGTGAAACAATAACTTCAGTTTGTGTCTCACCGGTTGATTTTATGAGCAAACGCCCTCCTTTCGCCCGTCGACGATGTCATTTCTCGTCCCCATGTAAAGAAAGTCTTAAGAAAAGTCAAACTGAAAAGGTTCTCCTTCTGACTGTCGTGGTTTCGGGTTGGACTTGTCTTCTCATACTGGGATGCAAACCTCTTCCTTCTCCACACACTCGGACCAGACACAAGGAACCCTCCCTGTTCCTCCTAGCGGCTGGGAGCTGAACCCGCGGACCTAACGGCCGCGTGAGCGCAACAACACTACATCCGGTGTTTTTCAAAACAAAAGAATAGTCGTTTTTGATGCATTCTTTCTTAATGTATTTGCGAAAGAAAGAATATTGTTTAATTATTTCATTAAAAAAAACAAATAATTATATATATTTTTGCCGTTTGGAATGATAAATCGTTTGTTTTAACAGCCCAATGCCGCCTTAATGAAGGCCTATTATTACGTCACTTCTGGTTTTGCTATTTATTCCCCGGGCTTGACAGATTTGTGCGCGGCAACAACGGCAAATCCCCCCGGCGGAAATCTCACCTGACCGGTTTAGAGTGACCTGATAATGGCGCTCTTGCGCCACAGTTTTTGGTTTCACAGGTTTCAGTTCTGTTTAAAACTTTGGAAGTGAACAAAAAAACAAGTCCCCCCCTGAGAGAAGATATTTCTTTTTCAATTCTACATGACTTTGACATACTATCGAATAAAATGCAGAGTTTAGTGTCTTGTAATTTTCCAATTGAATGACTTAAATTATCTTTTGCCTAATGAAAATAAAATGCGTTATATTCACATCCTGATCATCCTGAGAAAATGCAAGCATTAAATTGGCTGTCAAAACAAACGTGTCATACCAAGACTCCACCAGCAGATGACGCTGTTCACCACGACTGGAAAAGAAAGACTCGTAAAAAATGAATTTCACAATTTTGACCTTACCAAGGATAGTAGAATGCACAGGAGAGAAGCAGTAGCTACAGCATTATTTATCATCTACAATGACAGAGTGTGAATACTTTAGAGCCTGAGTATGAGCGGAAATGTGGGGTAAGTATGTCAGCGACTGCATTTAAAGGCCTTCTCTGTGTCCTGTTTGAGCAAATAAGAGACGTTATTCTCAGTGCCTCTTTTCTTTAACGTAGGAATTGTCAGTTTATAATGATGTCAGATGTATATCTCCCTGTTCATACAAGCTTCCACTCCCCTGCACCCCACACCACACACACATCGGTCCTTTGAGGAGAAATTAAGGCACTCACTGCTGCAGCCCAACCCCACCACCCCCTTTCTCCTTCTACCCTACAGTCGTCCTATTCAGCACCCTGGAGAGCTGCTGCAGGTACTCAGCTGTCCTTTGTGAGATGGCTGATGAATGGTATGGATTGGATAGGAGAGATGTGAAAAATGAAAAGATAGATAGGCTAGATAAGGGACGGGAAAAAAAACTTGCACGGCAGAGGCGTTGCTGAAGCTGAGCAAGGACAGACGTCCCTAGGATATTTATTGTTAGTTTATGCATGGAACATCTCTCAGTGCTGCATCTGAGTCTACGGCAGGCATGAGTCTGGCCCATGGACTCTCTGATAATGAAAATAAATGAAGCTCCAGCTCTCCATCTCCCACAAATACAGGCACACTTCCACCACAATGCCAAAACTCATCTGTCTTTCTCTTCTGTTCAGTTACAGCAAATTATAATTTATTGAACAGCTCTGCTTTCTATGAGTAATTTATAGATCATCCAGCATGGATGTCCAAAAAGTACATCTAAGAAACCAACTTAAAAATATATTTTCCGATTTAACACAAGGATTTCACGTTGAAATCTTTGTGTGTTTCTGAACAAAACTGCAGGATCCTTGCCTTGTTGAAAAAAGGGGGTGAGATTTTCCCCCTCTGTCCACACCTTCCCTACATGCTTTCTTGCTTTTCTGTTCATCGAAGGCTTTCAAATCCTAGATCTGCACTATTGTTTGAGTGCCCAGCCCCCACGGCAGTGAGAGCCCCACCACCATCACTGCTGCGGTACCAAAGAACAAAAAGGAGAGTGTCAGACACCACCCACTAGATCTCTTTCACACCAAAGCCCCCACCTCACTTCCAGATGGGGTTGCCTTTTTTCAGGGTTTCTCTCAACCCCAAGAGTCCTTCAAAATGGAGGCCCCTCCTCCTTCTCTCACCCCCTCCCCGCCCGGAGCCCACCTCTCAGCTGCTCGTCATCCACCTGCTCCACTCTGCCACGCGCCTGTGGCCAGGGCACGTCCTCTTTCTATTCTGTCCCATCAGGGAGTCGAATTCAAATCTCTTGTTTTCACAAGTAGAGCTAAAACTTCAAAATGGGAGTGAATACACTCCCCCACAAAAAAAGTATTAAGAAAAAATTATTGTACAAAAAGAAAAAGAAAAAAATTAGCATGCATAACAATTTTCATGGTCACTAGATCTTGCTTTGGCTGCTCTCAAAACAGACTCAAGAAATGACACTGGACTGATTATTTACTCATTCTGATGGTTTCCTAAGACAAACAGATGCTCATTTGTTTATTTTTTTCCCCTAAAAGCATAAACATGCAGCATCTTTAGGAGAATCTCTGCGTCAACCTCAACCCCTGTCTTGACCTTTCCCCTCCAGGGATGGGGAGCATGCTATAGCAACAGAACACATCTGCTGCAAGACAGCTGCTAAGTCTCTAAATGAGGAACCAACAGTCGGGGTTGGAAGGGGCGTAAACAATAATCATTGCTGAATCCTTCAGCATCAGCTTCCTTGCTCAAAAACACACAACACAAACCAGCATCCTTTAATACCCAGTCTTCAGTCTTCAAAATGCAGATTCAGTTGAAAAAAGAAGAAATGTATTTCTATTTTATTCTAAATCAGTTGAATGCATGATAATTAGTACCATCAGGCACGATTTCTCCTCTGCCTACATTACATGCACAGACACAAGCTATGCCGCTCGTCAGTAATCAAGCTCCAGAAAAATACCCCATTTTAGTTTGTTGGATAGAATTGCATGCTATTATTACAATTTCATATTGAATTTATGCAGCTATAAGCATATAATACCTTCTTGAGCTCTCACTTGCTTTGGACCCGATTAGATTTTGAGCTACAGGCTCCAATCACTTTACCCTCACCCCCTTACCCCCAACCTACCATCATCCTTCAGTCCCTAAGGGTTCTAACACCCAAATCAATTGAAAGAAAGGAGAGTGCAGTGTGGTCCTCCTGGTACAGCTGTCAGGGAGGGGAAGCAGGAGGGGCTTTACTTATGGCCATACAGGGGAACAATATCACTCCATCTGTCACAAACTGTTTCATCTCGAATGGAGTGAAATATAGCTTACAGAGATATATTCTTCTATATCATCTCTGTGTATTAACTTACCACTGTCTAAGTCTTTATCAATTCCCAGAAGCATGCACGGTAGCTTTTTGTCTCATATTACCGTCCTCCCACCAGCCAGCACTCTCCAGCAACCTTCCAAATTATGCTTTTAAGCCGAGCAGCATGTTAAAAGAAATTGTTCCACTTTGCACAGTGAACCAGTTAATGAAAATGGAACCAAATGATGCACATCCAAGCAACAAAAATTTACATGTTAAAAGTTCTAAATGAAAGTACTGAACAGAAAATGTAATGAAAATAAAAGCTCATTTCGTATACAGAGAAGATAGGGAGGTTAGAAAAAAGTAAAATGCAATCTGTTAATAACCAAAGTGCTCTTTCATATTCAAATGGTACCACTGCTGTGCAGGAAGGGTGTGGCTGGATGATTCTTCTTGCCTCCTCAGCTGTCGTGGCTTTGTGACGTCTGTGATCCCATTTGCTCTATCAAATTATGCTATCTGGCTGCTGCAGAGGACAAAATGACAACCCTGAACAATATCTCACAAAGTCCAATGGGCTGTTTACTTATTGCCAACAAAATTAAGTCACCCAGTGATCCGGCAAGCTGTAGGAACAGCACAAAATGGCCAGACTGTTTACTTGAGGAGAAGAAGAAAAAAAATCTATATCCCCAAGAGCAATGATGTCTCTCTCTCAGCAGCAGGTAAAGCTGCAATCTCAGTCATTCATATTTAATTCCGCAAGAGTTTCCAGGAAGACTAATGTGCTATTGATTTCAAGTCTCCTATTACTGCAAAGGGGGAAGGCCATGAGGGTAGAAAGCTGGACTACAGGGAGCAAAAACAAGAAAATGAAAGGGGAGAGGAGGAGGAAGTGTGATGGAGGGGGAGAAAATGGAGTGCGATGGCTAAAGGAAGCTTTCCTTGGAAACGTAACAGTATTCCACACAGAGAGCCCGCCTTATCTAATAAACTGCTTATCATCGTCAAGTAAATACATAAAATTCTACATGAAAGCACATCAAGTGAAATTGGGGTGGAGGCAGGAAATGTGTTCTATCTTATTTACTTTTCATTAAGATTTTCCACAGTGACTTGAAGCTGGAGAAGCTCATCTAAACATAAACAAGCACACTAGCACCTTTTTTGTGTCTTGTGTCTATCCAATATTAATTTTTCTTTTATTCCAAATAAACAACAAGCAACAGAAAAGAAAAAAAAAAGAGAGAACCGAAACAAAGAGAATGTCTAAGAGCTTTGTGTGTTTAAGGTATCTCCCTTGATACCAGCTCAGACAGGACAAGATGAAAGATTAATAACAAGGGCTTCATATTTAAAAAGGTTTGGAGAAAAACAAAAAAAGGTTTGTTTTGTTGAAACAAACCTTTAAATCATATGTTCATGTGACAACCAGAATCATATGGGTGATAACATGCGCAAGCACATGCCCGATTTTTAAAATTTTTTTTATTTAAAAAAGAATTGGATTTTATTTTTTTCGACAATAAACAAAAAAAAAACACCTATAGGTACACAAAGAATTAACAAAGAAATTTGAAAGAAAAATATCATACACGAATGAAAAAAAACGACAAGAGTGTCTACTTCAGAGACTTCCTCCCACCAGCCTGTCTACTCTAATAATAGCCCAGAGACAACACATCCAGACAGACAGAGGGAGAGAAGGATGTGGAGAAAAAGAGACAGAAAAAGTGCAAGTAAACCCATGAGGGAGACCACAAGAAAATCGCCAAATAATACAAAAAGGGTTGAATTAGGACAGTTGCCACTATCAACAAATGTCCTTTAATAAAAGGAGGCTAATTTATTTTTGGAATCTTTCCTGAAAGCAGTAACTGCTTCACTGCTGCCGCCACTGAAGCCTGTATAGCCGAGAGCCAGGCCTGGTGGATGGAGACCACTGAATTACCCAGACCTGCAGGCTGAATCACCCTCCCCATCCCCCAGACATTGTCATATAGTGTCACTCTCTCACTCCCGCCATCTCTCCCACTCTCTCCTTCTTACAAATAGACAAGGCCTCTACCTCACCACAGGGCAATGGCAACAGGCTTTCATTTTAGTGTAATACTGAAAGTGCAATAATGATGAGACTCGGAGAGGGATGGGCCAAGGCACGTGGAATTTCTGAGTTTTATCTATCATTTGTTAATGGTTTGAATTTGATCCCTCTATTTATTTAGAGTTTTTTTTGTGTGTGCAATGCTTGAAGTGTTTTATTCCCTTGCATTATTTATTTTCAAAATCAGTTAAGGAATTTTATAACCCCAATTCTAAAAAGCATTGGGACAATGTGTAAAATGTAAGTAAAAACAGAATGCAGTGATTTGAAAATCTTCACAAAAAAAAACAAACACTTTTTTCATTCACAATGGAAAGACATGTCAAATATTGAAAAATATTGAAACAAAGAAATTTATATATATATA
>JAVKLF010000021.1:5270976-5292463 GCA_034783495.1 Millerichthys robustus
TTTTTTATACAATCATTTGTTTCTGTTTATAAGATGCAATTACAGAACAAACAACTGCATTAATATTATAATAAATACAAAAAAAATAGCTTCAAACCACATTTTGTTGCTAAATAATAAAACCTATTCAGATACTTTCTTAGCTGCACAACAAAAGTGTTTACGCGACAACTCGTTATTCTACACTGTTCATCTCCGGTGCATTGATGGGTTTTAAAGTTTGTTTTTGTTTGTTTTTTTACTGTTAAACTGTCACCGTGCTGCTTTCCTTTTGTCATCATTACTTTGACTTTTGCAAGATTTACTGTTTGCGCAAAGACAAACAACATAAACATATGCAAATATCGCCACATCACAAGCACAGACAAACAAACATCCAACATAAAGAACGAAAGCTTGTCAGCCATTAGACACAATGCTGTCTTTGAAGGGGCTGTTACCTGGGCAACAACAGTCAAGGTGAGGCTGGAAGCTCGACAGGCAGAAACAGAGATGATGGAAAAATGATTTCAGTAAACAGACCTGTTTACAGAACCAGGAAAAAGAAAATAAACTTGTGAAATGAGGCATAAAACAAGGAAATTAGTTCACTTGAAGTGGTTTGCTAATATGATACTCACAGTTGATATAAATGAAAATATGCTGGTCGAGTTACAAGAGTTGATTAAGAAAACATAAAGACTTGTAGAAGAATGCCTTGCTTATTCTGCTTAATACCTTTCATAAAGCTGTGCACCGTTAACGGTGTCATTAATCCGTTTACATGTGTTTCACTAAAGTTGAAATTACAGTTGTAATCACTTTAAAATAATTTAAGAACTCATTAAGTAACTCATTTTGTTAGGGTTAGCATTTTAAAATCCTAAAAGCTTAAGTGGGGCTCAATTTGCATTTTAGAAACATAAAAAAACCCTCAGCTCCTTAAAGCCACAGTTTGACTTTACCTGTTAACATTTTACCTTAACAGCCCACAGCTGTTTGTACAGACAGTTCACAGAGTTGTAAGCAACAAAATGCATCAAAATGAATCAAAATCAAAACAATAAATATATAGCAGAAAAAATAAAAAGATGTTCTTCAGCTTATAAATATACAGATATGACTCATCCTTCTGTGCGTGCTAATATACTTTTGACAAGCTGGTTTAAATATTTATTGGATGATGTCAGGCAAATGAAACTAAATTGAAATACCCATTGCAAAAATCTTTGCAATTACTGAAGTACAATGCAGCTGAATCTACTTCAAATCACCATAATCACACTTTCAAACCAAGCAGACATTTAGTTTTCTGTTAGTGAAGCACAACTTTCAATATATTGATCCAGACAAAAAGAGCTCAGTGTTGGGGAAGAACTCAGGCAGGATGTTTTCTTCAATAATGTTTCTTAGCATTTTTACTTGGCTTAAATCACACAGCATGCACACAACACAAACAAAAATACACAAAAATAGAATTAAAAAAAATTGTCGGTTGATGGCAAAAACACAGAAGAATGAAAACGTGACTACTTTTTTTTTTTAATCAAATATTATTTGTTGGAGTGTTTTCATCCATCGGACAGCTTCTTCAGCCTCCTGCCATCCTTACAACCACCATCACTGTTACTCATCTCTGTATAACGATGCAATGATGTTTGACCCTGGAAGAGTGAGTGGGGGGAGGGGAGACGTAAGGAAAAGGGACTGTGACATCTGCAGGACCAGAGGCAGGAAGCAGCAGAGGAGGAAAAAGATGGGGCAAGAGGGGAGGAGGGGAGGATAATAAATCAGAGCCTGTCCACCTCCATTTTGGCGATGCTGCTCATTAACCTGCGTTTCTGACAGTTATAAAGAGGGCCGTCCCTTATCTTAGCATTTGTATTATAATATGCTAAATAATTTATATCTGATGTATTTATACCACCGTGTCCCTCTGTGAATTCTGAATCTGATTCTCCCCTCTTTCTCAGCAGATAATCAGCACCATGGAAACGCAGGTGTCCAACGGTCCAAGCGGAACCAGTCTGCCTAACGGCCCAGTCATCAGCACAAACGGCTCCACAGATGACAGCAAAACCAACTTGATCGTCAACTATCTGCCTCAGAACATGACCCAGGAAGAGTTTAAAAGTTTGTTCGGTAGCATCGGAGAGATCGAATCTTGCAAGCTCGTTAGAGACAAGATAACAGGTGCAAAACGCTGAAAAATGAAACAAAATATTGCCCGCTGTGTTTGGGAATACTCATCATCTGTTTTACTGTTTCTTTGTCTGCAGGTCAGAGTTTGGGTTATGGCTTTGTAAACTATGTGGATCCAAACGATGCAGACAAGGCCATCAACACACTCAACGGTCTCAAACTACAGACTAAAACAATCAAGGTGAGCCCAAAAAAATTAAAATATCACTTCAAAATTCATTTTGGATTCTTGACAGTTTGCCAGACAAAGGGAAAGGAAGTGGAGATTTTGTCAAGGCGGTCGCTGAAAGAGGAGACGAAGCATGTCAAAAAGGGAGGAGGAGGAAATGGGGAGGAGGTGGAGGCAGAAGGGAGTGGTGCCTCTAACAAAGGAAGGATGAAAGAGGGTGAAAAGAGGAGGAGAGAGAGTGGAGGTCAGAAAGCAAGGGGCAGACAGCATGCAATGGTTATTATGATGGAAATGTAATTAGGTAGCCTGACTTGGCCGCACCAGGGTCAGTGCAGGTTAGCCCATCTGCCTCCGAACCAGGCTAATTAGGCGACTTCTTTGTCCCAAAATCAGCTGATGAAAAGCGGGGGTTGGGGTGATGGAGCGTCTTCCTTTCATCCCCCAGCCGGATCAAAATAGACCAAACACTGAAACAAACTGCAGGGTAGAAAAATAAAATCTTCAGAACAGGGTAGCCGGTGATGTTTCAGCAGATGTTTGTGCAATGGGATGTCAAATTTAATACAAAAAGCCATAATTTAACAACAAAATCCAGAAAGAAAAAAATATAACCACAAAATGAATTGAGCAACAAAGAGCAGAAAGTAATGAAACATTCATGAAAATGAATCACTATTTTAAGTTTCACATTCAATGCATTTTGAGAAAAGTAGCACTGTTATTAACTTCTCTTTTTCAAAAATGCAGCGGGGGGAAAAAAAGCAGTTCCTGTGGTCAATCTGTTTGTCTCCCTGATATTGCAGGAAGCTTCAAAGAAAGGAGTGAGGTGTGAGGCAGCAGTAGAAGGACAGGGAGTAGCTCAGAGAGCAGAATGCCAATGACAGGATTAGAGGCCATATGGGCTTCAGGCACCATCTGTACTGTGGGAGCGACAGGGAGAGGGTTAATTATAGGGCAGCCTGTGTTCCCCGAACAGAGCAACTCCCCCCTGACTCGTCCAGAACACCCTAATCAGTGCACCACACAACCCTCCTGCTCATACAGTCTGTCTGTGGACACAATAGGCACTTGTGCTTAAGGCTGATGGATGAAATCAGAACACCTGTATTCGTCCAGAAGATAATATAGTAACTTGATATAGCAGCTTCTCCGTCAAAATGTTTTAAAATATATTCACTGGTCATTTGAATTCTCTACGTGATAATGAGCATTGTGTTCATAAGATGCAAAAAGTTTTATGTTGCACCTTCAAGGTTAGCTGTTTGCTTGTGGAGCTGTTCCCCCCACCCCCACCCCCAGAGAATATAGGCACAAAAGAAGAAGTCAGGACAACAGCTTGGCCAATCTCAGACAACACACTCTTTCTCTCCATCACACACAAACACACCACTCTTATCACGGCACTGAAGTTCTGGATCCGGAACACAAGTCTTCATGGGTTCCCATAAACAGACAAACAACAACGATAGGTCGATCACTGGAATGATCACTTTGAAATTGTTTTGCCAAAATGGGAATAAAAATGTGTTAAAAGGGAACCAATCAACAGGAAAACCTTAAGGGATATAAACAGATGCTATCAAAAATGATGCTGCTCTAATTAAGTCTCTGGAGAATTTAGAAACAAGTATTAACTAAGGCTGATGTTTTTCAGTGCAAAACAAAGAAACCCATCAATTTCTAACCAAATGATTGTATTCAGTTATACCTGTCATGTTATTTTTGCCCATGGTGGTCTCATTATGGTTGAGTTTGATATTAAAGGCACTGATTGAGGACACAGACAGACAGAGACAAATTAGTCTGTGGAGATCGATGAATCAGGGATTAGGATTCAGTCCACTCCTAAAAGGACTTGCTTACATTTCATTCAAATTTAGCTGCGTTTTTTCTGTGATTTAAGACAGAATTTAAGACAGATTTCCTCCTGTGGTGCAGGTATCATATGCCCGGCCAAGCTCAGCTTCCATTCGTGATGCCAATCTTTACGTGAGTGGGCTCCCTAAAACCATGAGCCAGAAAGACATGGAACAGCTGTTCTCTCAATACGGTCGCATCATCACATCCCGCATCCTTGTGGACCAAGTTACAGGTACAGATTTACTTCGTGTCTCACCCTGTCAGGGGGTCCAGACGTTTAGGCAGCAGTGGTCACCCATACCAAAAAAGTCACGTCAGTTTGCTTTCTTATTCGGAGCAGGCATATCACGAGGAGTGGGCTTCATCCGGTTTGACAAGCGAAATGAAGCAGAAGAGGCCATCAAAGGTCTGAACGGACAGAAGCCTTTGGGTGCTGCGGAGCCCATAACTGTCAAGTTCGCCAACAACCCCAGTCAGAAGACAGGCCAGGCCTTACTGACTCAGCTGTACCAAACTGCAGCCCGTCGCTACACGGGGCCCTTACACCACCAGACTCAGCGCTTCAGGTACTGAACCTACACCAACCCCACCTGTCATATGAACCCCATCACTAACTTGTCAATTGTTGAGTAAATGTTTATTTGTTTCAAAACCAAGTTACATGTAAACTACTTTATTTCTGATTTCAAGCCAAAAAAAAATGTGAATTCCATTAACATTGTGCAAAAATTGTGAGGTCTGAAATGTTTAAAAACAAACAAAAGCAATTTGTCTATCACAAAAAAACTATAATCACGTAACTATCAGTAACAGAAAAGACTTAATTGGCAATATTTTATTTTCCCTCCTTCTCACTCTTTTTCTCTGACTTTCTTTTAAACTGCAGTGTGATCCCTTCACTGGGAAAGGGACCAGATCCAAATAACAGCTCAAACACAATGTAAGACACTAGATTTTTCCAGGTTTAAGAATAACATTAATGACATTTGGAAAGGCCTTTACTTTTTAAGGCTTTATAGGCATCAAAAGAATTGAAAAGACCACATATTTATGTGCTAATGTAATGAAATATATTAAGTTTTGTAAATTAAAATCTTTAGGTATTATTTTTTTGTGAAGAAATCTCAAAGAAACTGTTGGGGGCGAACAATTTCCTTTGAATGTATACATTTTAATTAAGTAGATGTATAATGGTCTGTGTTTATTTTACATTAAAGCTATTAAATGACTCAGTAAAAACACCAAATATCAGCAGGACTATGACTCGTCGTGGTTTGGATGTGTGTTGAAGTGAAGGTTGCCCTCTGAAGGACAGCTGATGATGGAGCTACATATTAACCATGAAAGCCCCCCACCCTTCCTTGTAGATCCCATAACTAACCTCTGCATCCCCTTCACTCTCCCTCTTGCGTTGCAGACTCGACAATTTACTAAACGCCAGCTACGGAGTCAAGAGGTAAATGTCAAAGGTGTACTTTCAAAAGCATTCATGCCAAAGTCAAACCTCAAACAAAGTGCCCGGAATACCACATGCTAACTTCATCTCTAAAATGAGACGTAACGGCCATGATTTAGGTTACCCACAGCCCGTTGTCCCATCTTACAGAACACATCAGCAAAAAAGTACTATCTCTAATTGCAGTTAGCGCTGAGGCAGCTTTTTAACGGCAGGGTATTCTGGCATGGCTTTGTTTAACCTTTTTGTTCTTTTGTTTTAATTACTACAAGTAATTTATCTGTATTTATTTATGAACTAACATTGTTGATTTCAGTTGCTTTAATGTTCCCTTTTTTTCACCAGCATGGACATACCAGATTCCGTTTGCGTCTCTTCTGTTTTGCTCTAGTTTTTTTTTGTATGATTTGAATCCAGTTTGCTTTTCATCCCTCTCTAGGTTTCTGTGTTTTGTTCCAAAACTGTGATTTCTGTTGAACATCGTGATTCATGCGTTTAATCCTTTCAGAGACTCTGGTCAGCAGAGAAAACATGCACCATTGTGTGGGTGTCTTGTCTCAGGGGCACACAGTGTCATTCTGTATGAAAGCAGGTAGTTTGAAGCCACTGTGGTGCCCACACATTTATATCTACTTACGGCACAGCAGAGGGGGATGGAGATGGGGTCCCCAGACTCCACAAACAAAAATCATTTCTCACAGACACCTTTTCATAAAACAAAGTGTAGCTAGAGAGCTGAATGCTGTGTGGAACTTCAGAATGACACCCATGGTAGTTCTCCTGCTCTCTTCCCCAGATTCTCCCCCATCACCATTGACAGCATGACCAGTCTGGCCGGGGTCAACCTCACCGGTCCCACCGGAGCCGGCTGGTGCATCTTTGTCTACAACCTGTCGCCCGAAGCTGATGAGAGCGTCCTGTGGCAGCTCTTTGGGCCTTTTGGTGCCGTCACCAATGTCAAAGTCATCCGTGACTTCACCACCAACAAATGTAAGGGCTTTGGCTTTGTCACGATGACCAACTACGATGAAGCCGCCATGGCTATTGCTAGCCTAAACGGCTACCGCCTGGGTGACCGCGTGCTGCAGGTTTCCTTCAAGACCAGCAAGCAGCACAAGGCCTGAAAGAGAGGCTGCTAGTACCAGCTTGTTCAACCTGCAGGGAGACTTACCTGAACTCCCTGTCATCACTCTACATGGGCCTGGACTGAGTCTCTCTCTGACACGATCTCACACAAATTCATGAGAACGAAACCACAAAACACAGACATGTAGGCACACATATACATACACACGCATCATACAAACATATTCAAGCAAAGGTGAGTCAGAGTTTCAAACAAACACACAAGAGGAGTTTCTTTTTTTCTCTTTACTTGACATGCTAGTCCTTCCCTATATTTGCCTGGATTGAATTAGAAGGGGTACGTGGCTCGTTTTTCGGGGTGGGGTGCAAGAGCTATCTATTTAGAAGACAGTCTAACGAATGTGACAGAGAATGTGTACGGGATGCTTTGATTGAATTCAGGCAAATAACGACAACTGATAAACGAAATGATCAAAAATCAAATATGTGCAATTTTACCCAAACTCTTACCCCCGCCATCTCTCCAATTATCTTGCTGGAGGGGGATGTAGTCACTTTTTTTACACTTGGGCATTTTGAATCAGTGGTTTTTTTAAATCAAAGAAAATAAAACTAAAAAACAGTGTTCTCTTATATACGTCTATTAAAATATTACTATATATTCAATATTTAAGGTGGTTATAATAGCCGAGTATGTAAGCATTTTCTAGAAACTTTGACTACTGTTTCCTGACCTGCATTAGGTGGTGCCTATAGAATAAAAGGCATTTTCTCTACTATATCAGAGCTTGTTAGCTCAAACCCAACACAATTTAGCTCAATGGAAACCAACAGTCAAGAAAAGAGTTGTTCGAAGGCCATCAGAATCACTCTCAGCCTCACAATCTCACACCATAATAGGACACTTCACAGAAACACAGTTCAGAAATCGCACATATTTAGTCCTCTAAAGCTGTATTTTTTTTTTCTAATCTCATCCAAGCGATGGATTTCATAGAAGCAGACTGTCTGTGAACTTAGAGCAGAAAAGCAGCGCTCCCAAGGCGATGACGTTCATTAGTAATTCTCTGCTGGGCAAGAGAGCGATGAGTGTGAGGGGAAAACAATTTCATCATTACACAGCCGCAGCAGAGGAAAATACCGGTGTTTTTTGTGTATTTTTAATGTTTTATGAGGCGCTTTATTCTGCCAGACATGGCCAGCGACTGTCTGGCAGGAGATCCTTTTCAACTGAAGGAGTCAAAAGGCCAAGAGAAAATGCAAACGTGATGTCCATACCTGGCAAGTTATATCATCTGATGACACGGTTTGAATGTTACTGTTTATAGCTGCAAAGCAAAAAAAGCAAAAACATAAAGGCACCGGTATTATTCTTCAGGTTAGTAATCAGACCGAGGCTCCCTGAACAAATAAGGTCATATTTTACATTTATCTGCAGTAACTTGACTTGAGATTAGAAGACAACAGCTCCTGTCGACTGAACGTTTAAACCCAACTAGGAGTCATATCTGTAATAGATAATATCTGTCTATGTATCAATTATCACTGATCCATTGAGCGGAAACACTTCTTCTACTTTGTCAAACGTTCTCGCAGTTTACTTTAAGGCCCTTCGATTACACACAAGTTCCCAGGAAACTTTGAAAAACACAGCCGTACAACATCAAGTTCGCAAATAAGTGTCAGAACTATACTTCTGTTCACAACAGAAGAAGTATTTATGAATTTGCTTCAGATCTGTTTGGCACGATCACAAAAATAGCTGGTTTTAAATATCCCTAACCCAGGAGCATGAGGATTATTTATGGCACCTTTCATGGAACAATAAAGGCCAACCTGTCTGGCTTGAAGTGTCTGTTACACCCCAAACTTTTACAATTTACCACGCGGAAAGCTTTGGTCTTTTAATATCAAGACATCGTCACTTGATAAAAGATTAAATAAGGTCACCTTTATTCAAGTCAGTTTTGCTTTTGCTTTTCCAAGTGACGCTGTGTTAGCCAAAGAGGACGATCTCTTTGAAAAGGATTACATTAGAGATGATCTATTTTTATACATACAAAGGAACAAGACCTTGTGCTGAATTTTTACAGATTCTTAAGCTTGGAAAAATTGGGACATCGCATGGCTTTATTTTAAAACCCTCTGATCTTTGCAGAGCAGGAGGAATAAAAAAAAAGTGTGTGGTGTTTGGGTGGGGATGTAGGGAGGGGGTGAAGGAATCTCACTCCAACTTAACAGTCTAACCATATCAAAATGAAACGAAACTCTGAAATCTGACAGAAAAAAAAAAAATCGGAAACACTCAGTTAAACAACTCGGTTCTGACAGACAGACACGTCAACTGTAAATCTTTGAGCACCTAAGATGCACCTCCATCTTTTGTCTTAAAAGCTGTGTATGGTGTCGCTTCAATGACAGCACAGCAAAGTGAGGTTCTTTGACTTGAAAATCCCAGACAAAGCTGCAGCGAGACTGGCTCGTGGGCCAGCTCAAAAATTGAATTGCTGCTTGCAAAGAAAATAAAACATGTTCAAAACAGCAGTGCGGGTGCATCGTAAACTCTGAGTTTAAACCTTTCTGATTAGATCCATTTGATTTTTTGCCAAAGAATTGCTTTGCAAGTCAGTATCGAGACGGTTACACAAACTATATTATTCCCTGAGTAATTGCTGTACAAATCGATGTTATTTATTGAAAGAGGACCCTCTGCAATTTGAGTTCTAATTATCTTTAAACATATAAGTTACGCGCATCTGTTTTCGTTTCTAAATCTTATAAAACACTTTACCAAATCCTATAATCAAACAAATGCAAACAATCCCATTTGCACAACATGCAGTACAAAAAAAATATCAAATCGAAATGAATCAGTTTACCTCTTGACCAAGGAAAAAATTGCCTCCATCTAATGTATTTCCCCTGACATTTACATCATCTGCTTTGTATTTATCTTTTGAAACATTGCAAATACTTTCACTGACATTTTTTGATCTGACTCACACTGTCCCCCCCATAAATTCTGACCAAATGATGGTCTAATCTAGCTAATTTGGTTCGAGCAATATGCAAGCAATAGCATAGTAAGACTGAGCACTTGCTGAGCCCAATGACAGACATTAGGAACAACTGAAATAACAGGTCACACTAAACTGCAGCGGGAGTCGTTTACCCAGCCATGTCCAGTCTGACACAGTCATCCCACAAATCCCAAACTAATCTCTCACCTATACAAAGACCCACACCTGATGTATGGCAGAGAGCCAAGGACTATGGCAGGAAACAGTACTACACTGCTTGAGCAACAACACTCATTTAAAAACAAAAAGACAAAAAAACTTTCCTATGGAACAGTAAGTGCAATGTGCTTTGTTTTTATATTGACTGAGAACAAATGATATATATTTTTTAAAAAATGAAAAGAATAGAAATGTCACACTGAAATGGTTTGCGGAATTGTGAAAGGAGCAACTGATCAGGCAAAAGCAGCCAAGTGAACAGACTCATTGAGAAATCGAAGAATGAGAGCTCTGATCTTTAAACCTCCACGATCACTTCCTCAGTCCCTAATTTGTGCTCTGACCATGCAAGCTCAAACTGCATCATTGGCTAACCTAAAAGAGCTATATCTCAACCAATTTGGAAAGGAATACTGTCGAATATAACATCAGTTTTAGCCCATGTCAGTTTCAAATATCATTTTCCTGTAATTTATTAATTTCATTTACATATCAAGACTCACTTGTTAAATTAGTGTATTTGTGTTGTTGATGTTGCCATAGAGAACACACATGGGTCAAAGATTTTGTTCGGTTGCATTAATTGGGTAACAAGTTTGTTATTTTTCTTCCATTTATTAGTTGCAGTTTTTACAGTGTATGCAGATTTTAGACTTAGTTAGATTTTTTTGTTTTGTTTTGTTTCAATCAAACTGTGTTCAATTGTGTTTGTAAAGTCTGTGGTAGCTTTTGTTGCAACATAAAATAATTTAAACAGAAAAAATTCAAAATAGCGCCAACAAACTTGTATTATTTGGGCGACTTTAAGCTTGTAGTTTTAACTTATTAACTTAAAAACTATTTATTATTATTATTATTATTATTGCCTCGTGTAAAGTATGTTTTGTGTATATTTATGGTTTATTTCCTTATATTTGCAAGTTTTAAAGATTTTAAGTTTGCCAAAATTGTGGTAACACCATATTTTTTTTCTGTTTCTTAAAAAGGGGGACAAATAGAAAAAACAGCTTTAGAAGTACGATTTGGAAATGTTCTCCATAGTCAAAGAATGCACTGCTATATTTAACTAATTGAGGTGTATAAACATACATGCTGTGTGCTAGATGTTATGCCTTTACTGCCTGTGTTCTGTTTGTCTTGTTAAATGAAAATCTTTTAATTATTTAATCTAATCACAGTCTTGTTTTTCCAACCACTCGGTAAACCCCTGAGACGTGGAGTGGCCCCCTTTAGCGAGGCTCCGGGCTTTTTTTCGGGGTCCAGCGACTGTCATGAACAGTTTGACAAGATGCTCTCCTGCTGATGGGTTCAGTTTACTAAATATCACTGCTTTGAATTGGGAGACCACCTGAATCAAATTGTGCTAAATTGAAGTTGTTGTGTGCATTTTCAAAAATATATTTATAAAAAGAAAAAAACCCAGCCTAGAGCTCTGGAAAAAGCAAATATTCCAGAGCTCCAAAAAGCTGCAGGATAGTGATCTTGGGAGTCTCTAGAGTAGTGAAGGGGTGAGTGGTCCTTCTGTTTCTCAACTGTATTTTGTGTCTATTTATTTAGAAGAGGGGACGCAGTAACTTAGTGATGTTTTTTCTTACATTTTCCTGGAGTGGTAGAACAAATCAAAAGGTGAAAACGATCAAACAGTTCTGCTGGCGCCGAAGTCGGCTGAGCAAAAAAAACTACAAAATCTCATACTTCCAAACACGACCGAACGAACAAAGTCAAATTTAAACAAAGAACAAAAAAGTAAATAAATAAAACCTTTCAGTTTAGACTAGGATATTTATTACTGGGATTTCAGCTGAAGACGCTTGAAGACTTTTTCATGGAATTGTTTAATTATTTGTACTTTACATGCCAGAAAAAATACAAATAAAATGAAAGTTACAAATACAAATGACTTGTGTTATTAATACCAGTTGTTGACCTGTTAATTAAACACAAAAGGTTTGGAGGTGGACTAATGTGCATTTGTGGAAACAAAATTTGAATTGTGGGCTTACATTTTTTTAAAACTTCTAAGCCATTAAGAGAAACAAGATACAACATTACGGTCTTTAAACTTTTGTCCTAATGGTATGAAATTTGTCTTTTTTCAAACAAGTATAAATACATAAAAGAACACAGATACATTAGAGCAGCAAGTATTCCAGTAAAAGAGCAAGTAAAACGAGTCACCAATTAAAGGTTAAATGGGCAAAACTTTATTTGAAAAGAGTGGAATGACACTACATTTTGCACTACAGGGCCAACACATTGGGCAGGAGTGGAAGATAGAAATCTTGATCATGATACATATTCATTGGAATTTTCAGAAGCTATTACACCAAAAAGCAAACAAACTCAGACATGATGCAGCAGAAACTTCACGTTTCTGCAACGACTGGTCCCTTAAAAACAACCTGCAAAACAGAGCATGCATACGTTCATTTTAACTTGTTTATTTGAGTCATATGTTTTTTGTTAAAGATAAAAGTTATAATATTTAACTAAGAGTTACATGTATTACATTTGGGTGATGACAAAATTTAAAATCTCACGTGTGTTATATTAGACCGTCTTACCTTCATATTTTATTACAACTAACTAAAAACATAACGTTTAATTTACTCCTAAATCTAGTTTACAGTATCATCAACTAATTATTTAAAGATTAAATACACAGACTCAATTGAAAAACAAAACTGCACCAATGCAGTACAGTTCTTTGTAGATATATTTGTTGGCTTTATAGTACCATCAATCTCCCTTAGAGGCAAACTTAAAAGGTCAAAATACAAGATAAAGTATTTTTGCACCAACACTTCAATAACATGTCCACACCCTTAGTTTTCTCCTGCTCTGCTTCTCCAACACAAAGCTTTAACTGCACACAGCATTTTATTAAAAAAAAGTCTGAAATTTGAATGTTTTGAAGAGTGCAGACTTTTCATTTGTTGCTGCTAGCAACAAAAACAAATATATTTATGCTCAAAACATAACTAACCAAAATACTTCTTGCCTATTTTAGGATTTTAAAAAGAGACTACCACACAAAATGGTAAAAACACTGCAGAATTAGTCACTAAGCTTTCTTAACAAACAAAAAAAAGAGAGAAATTGTTATTACTCACAAATGATGAGTATCTACAGTTCATCGTGATCTGGATCAGAGGTCATTGGTGGGGGTTCATGGCACACTGCAGGGCTGGTAAACTCCATAAGGTACTCACAGCGGCTGGGCTCTGATGTAGAGGTCACAACCGTTTCTGTTCCACATGTTAACTTAACCTGAGACGTTACACAAAAATATGGTTATGGTACTTTATCCAGGAAGGTCAAAATAAAGATGCATTAAATATTGTCCGAGACTCACAGTGGTGGATCTGTTGGGGCCTTGCCAACATCCTGTTCCATGCTCGTACTTCATCACAGAGTAGATGTTATCCTCAGGACCTGCCCATTTCCCCCATGTTCTAGTGGAGGAAAATGGTGAACCATACAAAATGAATCAACCATATTTTAAAAAGCAAAAGCAAACAGACACACAAAAAAAAAAAACAGGCAAAAGTTTGATTCACATTCTTACCCTAAATTAGTTTCTGATCCACCATACTTGGGTTTCTGGTATACTCTGTTGAAGGGACAGAGTCTGTAGACATACCTGTGTGAAAACAAAAAAATTATTCAATAAGAATTTCTATACAAAATCTTTTTTCCAAAGTCAAGCAATACACTTACTCGCCAGTGGTCAGCTCATAACACTGACTGTAGAGATAGGCAAACTCAGCATTGGGCCCAAAATCGAATGAAATTTCCTTCTCAAGGTTCCTAAAGACAAAACCCAAACCAAAATGTATTTTTAGGTTTCTATGTTTAACTAATAACATTAAGTACCACAAATGTCAAAGTTGTAAAATCCCATTCGGTCGAAACGTACCTGATGTTATCGTCCACCTCACGTAGAGCTTTCTCAGCCTCATCAAACTCATCTCTGGCTTTCTGAGCAGCTGAAAATCAGAAGGGGAAAAACTCACTGTAAATGTAGTTACAACTTCATCATAACTAGACATTTTTAATACAAATAAAGTTCTGCACAATAAAATAATACATTTAAATGCTAAAAAAAATCTGATTTTCATGATAATTTCTTAATTGGCAGTGTTACTCAGCTTATCAGGATTGGCTGGAAACACTAACCATCAATAAGATTCTGTGTTTCTTCATCATAGGGTGGCATTGAGCCCTCTTCATCGTCATCTTTCTTTTCTTGAGTTTCTGTTGGAGGAGGAGACTAAAAACCAAACACAGACCAGTGTTTTTCACTGAAATAAACATGCAACATCATACTTACAGAGACACTTTCAAAACTTACTTTATAATCCCCATCATCCATGTCATCTTCGTCTTCTTCATCTTCCTCCTCCTCTTCTTCCTCTGGGTTGTCATCATCAGGGTAAGGTTCAGAGTCATTGTCAGAGACCGGTTCTTTTACTTCCTCTTGTGGAGGTTCCACGGGTGCTGGGGCATCTGTGTTTGACTGATGCAAATGGCCACAAAGTTAAGAAAAACAAATAATTTTGTTCAACAGAGCTGACAGAAAGAATTTAGGATTATTACCGCAGACATATATTTTTCTTTGATTTTACTCCAAACGGACTCAAATCCTGCTGCGTCAATTTTGTCCACTCCTCCCAACAGTTCCTACAGAAAGCAAAGAAAATATGGTCATTCTGTTAGGTTAGCTCCTCAAGATCTACTGGACCTTACGATTTTTTAATTTTAAATTTATATAATGACAGTGATTAAGAAAAAAAATGTATACCTGAGCCTCTGCTTCAGTGAATGAACCATCAGAATTTTGATCAAGCTCAGAATGAGACAGAAGATCAGCAACTGAAACACTATGACACACAAAAACACTTTTTTATAGAACACTGAGATAAGGTCATACCAATGATCAGAAAACACTAAGCGCACCAAATTCAACATTTGCCTTCAATAATAAAACTTATATTTCTGAGGATTAAATAGTACTCACAAGCCATCTTCATCACCATCCAGCTCAAGAAACACTTCAGCCATTCTAGCTTTATCTTTCTCCACACGAATGACAGCTTTTTGTTCTGAAACAAAAAATATAATACAATGAATATATTTATAACTTATAAATATACACTGGAACTTCTAAAGTTATCAGTTTTAAAAATGTTAATTTGGGCAATATTTACAACTACTAGAACATTATCAAGACACAGGAAACACACAAAGGCACTAGTGTGGTGCAATACCCCTTATATACAGTAGGTGGTGGTATACATTTCTACAAATCTAACTTTTACCTTCCCAGGCCTTCAGGTGGCGCTCTTTAGCTTCTTTCTCTGGTTGCTCTGCTGACTCTTTAACCGTTCTCAGAGCCTCCACCTTCTCTTCTAGATCCTTCTTACTGTACTGAACTTCTGTCAGTTTGCCCTGTTGAAACAAAGTAAAATGACACGTTTAACCAACAACGCAACTTTTTCATACAAGCCCAATAAAAGTTTGTACTATTCATACCTTCTTGTCCTCTAGACCTCTTTTAGCCTCCTGGATAAGTTGTTGTTTGAGCAAAAAGCCCTCCTTTGCTATTTCTGCCAGCTTCTCCATGCTCTCTTTCTCTTTACGCCACATTTCCCTGCAAAACACAAATATTTTAAGCACAAACACAATATTTAACTTCTTAAAATTCAACGGCATGTAATATCTGAGACTATTAAAGCAAACAAGAGGTCTTGAATTGAGCAATTTCCCACCTGCAGGTGTTCTGACAGTCAGCACCGCTGTTATACTCATCTGTAGCATCACAGCAGTCTGAAGAGAAAATACAGATGTTGAAGAAAATAACACATCCCTGGAAAAATAATGATATAAACTGATTCAAACTCATACCACAGATTCCATCATTGACCCGGGAGGAAGGAATGAATGCTGGTCGGAAGCCTGCATTGGTGCAGTGGAAGCTGCCGTGAGGACAAGCAGCAGTACCTGAAATATAAAAGGATTTCAAACAATCAAAAAGGGAAATATCAAATCTTAACTGTGGCTAAAAATCGTGCAAGGAAAGCATCATTGGAATCTTCAGCACTCAGGGCATACAGACCTGGCTCATCAGATCCATCCTGACAGTCACAGTAGTCATCATTTACTCTGTCAAAGGGAATGGTGCGGGAGCCATCCAGACAAGTAAAGGGTTTGTTCTCTACATACAGTGGCCTTTCTGATTTAAGACAAAAGGTTTGGATGGACGTCGTATCATTGAATCCACTTTATATTGCGTCTTTATAGAATTGTTTAGCTTGGCGTAAAGTGTAAACAAGTTCTTACTTGATAAAGGGACACCTCGAGGACGTTGAACTTCTACGGATAAGACTCCTCCGCACAGAAGAAGCAGCACCGGATACAGGCAGAACATGACGTATACTTTGTAATCTCACAGAGCAAAATGCAGCGGTACCGAAATCACCTGTTAGCAGTTAAAATTTGATGGTCAGTAAATAAAACAAACACGAACGTAATCCGAGAAAGCCCGACAACTCATTGAAAAACTAGCACGGATGTGGCTAACGCTGGAGCTAACATTTAGGCTAAAAAAAGCAAACAATAAATTATCAGTTAAAGATACTACATCTGTGTACATATTTATATGAAAAATACACGATACATCAAGAGTAAAAGCTTACCAAAACCGCTAAACCTACAGTGGCAAATAATATAATTAAGCTTTTTCTTTTCGAGAAATGTTAAAGTTACCGGCTAGCAGCCAGCACCTACCTAGTTCCGCATCTAAACAGCGCATGCGCGTTGACCTTTTGACGTTCTTCACAATGATTGGGCGATTTGGATTTTTTTTTCTTCCTTGTAATTGGCGGAGAGCACACTGTTACAGCCATCTCATGCCAGTAAGCAAATAAAAAGGTACCTACCTTTGTTGACATTCTGTGTTGTTTTGTATCAGTCCTGATATCTTTATTGTAATTTTAAAATCGTTGTTTTTCTTCCAGCATTTAAGGAGTGAGCAACAAACCATAATGTTTCTTTTAATATAAAAATTTGCTTTATTTGTATTTTAACACACTTTACAGTACTGAACAGTGAAATAAAAGAAAAATATACTGATATACTATAGGATTGTTTTATATATAGATTTTGCTTATTAAATGCATTTATTCACAAAATGACACCTCAGCTTTGTCAAGAAGAAAAAACTTTCATAAAAATAATATAATAAAAAATAACTTGGACACATTTTACACATTACAGCAAGTTCATTTACAAATATTACAATCATTTCATGTTTTATTACCCCCTTGATCTCTCTTACTGATGAACAAATCAATATGTTAAAGCCCAGAGTTTTTTCTTTTAAATAAGGTCAGTCTGCAATAACATTAACCTGACAAACACCAATGGGAACTTGCTAAGTAGGCCACCATGGGACAAACATTTAGGCTATCAGGCTTAAACTTACTAAGAAATAGAGGTGGGGGTGGTGCTGGAGATGGCCAAGTTACAGGAGGAAATGTGTTTTTTAATTTTATGGAATTACATCAGCTTTGTTTTGATTTTATTGGTCGAAAAGATTTAATCTCACATGAATGTTTATTAAGGATGGCTTGTTTCTTTAATTATGACTTAACAGAGTATTAACTAAACTGCTGCCCAATAAACAGACTGGCACAGACTGAGCACTACTTTAAACATACTTTCAGTCTTCAAACCTGATGTAACTAAAGTGCTGGTAATAATTTCAACAATAAGTGTGCACAATTAAAAGTCATAACACAAAAGTTATTACAAGTGAGGCAACATATGGAAATGTGACTCTGTGGCTTGCTGTGCCTCAGTGGTTCATTTTAAGTGGCTGTTTGTTAATCATTCTGACTGGGATAAAATTTTAATTTACAATATATTCTTACATTATATACAAGAGTGACAATGCTTATAGCTAAACCATTGACACACGATTCATTTTCCCCGACCATCCGTCAGCATGATAGAAAAATAAACTGTACACAAACTGGTCAAAGAAAACACTTTCCATTATTTTCTTTTCGTTGTTTAAAAAGAATGGCAGCAATCACTTAATTGAATAATTTCCTTATTAAGAAACAATTGCTACAGTGTTGTGTTTTTATGGCAATTAAATATTAATGTTTTTATAGCTTATGACAGAACAGGGAGCCACAAAAACAATGAAACATGTTTAAAGTAAAAAGGACAGTGCATAATGGGAACCTTTTAACTCTAAGAGAAATTCTAGATTCCCATTTTTATGAGATGGAAAGCCTTTGTGGTGGCTTCACAGCTCAAATGCAAGCCTCTGTCAAGCTGTGGTGTCTTCAGATAAGCTCATTTACTGACCTGCAGAAACATGCCCTTACCTTAAAAAGAACCACATTAGTATTACTATTTTTTTACCCTGTGGAAAACAAACACCCAAAACAAACTGAGCCATTTAAGCTGATCGTTTCCTGGACACTGCTTCACAACATAATGCTAATGAGTGACCGATAACATCTTCAACATCCTGCTGTCTCTAAATGTTGCTCACTTAACTGTGATCGGTTTTAATTCCTTTTCTTTAATTGCGCTCAGATAGATTTCAGATCTTGATTAAAAAAACAACACATTCTTTATGTTGGTTCGAACACAGCAACAACAAAAGTAATTGGCAGCACTGTTTCCCCTTTCCCTCCTAATGAAAATCACACACAAAACACATTGTCTCTAGACATAACAATACATAAATAAGCATACAGACATAACATAAATAAACTAGGATATCTTTAATATTTTGATAAATCTACATACTAGTAGGTATGTATCCTGCATCTGACATTAAGGCAAAAAAACCATCGAACATAGCAAGGATGATTAAGGACCCCAGACCTCCATTTGGCTAAGTTGTACACCTTTCTCCCTGACATTCTGCCTCCCTGATTTCCTTTTTCTAAAATTTCCTTCCAACCACGGAAGTTTCTCATCCTTAACTTTGGTGAAAATCGTCACGTATGAAGATACAAAAACACAAACGGTGACTAAGTGTGAGACAACGACAACCGAACATTTGTTCCGCTGATGAAATAAATCTGTGCCCCACTGACAGATTTAGCAACTTTTAAATATAAAATAGGCAAAAAAATGTATGCTTCAAAGCATCGCATGGCTTATTCTCTGAATAAATGTAAATTAAAATCAGTCTAATAAGAAAATAAATTTTTAAAAAAAGTCCACTGGTGGTTGTGGCGGCGTCAGTGATTGCTCTGCATCTAGAGTTCTGAGTCGTAATATTACCAGAAGAGCAACAAAGGAAGACTTACAGTTCAAAAACATGTCACCACAGAAACTATGAGTTACACACCACAGTACCATGAACAGCGGAGAAAGATCTTTAACCAGACAATCAAAAAACAAGAACAAAATCAGACTGTCCTGTCCCACAATGCATTGCTTTACGACAGCTCCATTCAGGAAGCTGGTGTTTCAAAAAGGCACAGAGCCATCTTGCACCAGTAGCACTCTCCTTGTAAAGGGAAAAACGGATACGGGACCTCTCGGCCCCTTTCACCGCAGCATCTTTCTTCTCCTCGCTTTAACATCACCCCCTCTTCTCCTCCGAATTCTGTGGATTTTCTTATTCTTATTTCCGACAGAAATGGAAAAAAAGTCACTGGAGCTTCTCTGAGGAGAGCAGCTTCTATTGAGATTCTAACATATATGAATTACTAATACTGACTGAACACTAGTTAACACACCAATAAGGGATGGCTTTTTCCCAAAGATATTCATTACTGATCAATGTCCTTAGTTTAAATGCACACATACAAACATACAGTCTTGTGTGTGTGGGGGTGTGTGTATCTGTTCAAATTTTGGTGTCTGTGCATGTCCAAAAACAAACAGAACCACACTGAATGACAGCTGCAATCAGTTCACTTTGCATTGGCGTTTTCCCTCATGACTTCCTTCTTGTTTTAGTGTGTGGTTTCATGTGTGTTTATCTATGTGCATTCCAGTCCTCAGAGTGCTACGCTCTCATCATTCCCCCATCAGTAACGATCTCCTATATGTTCCTGTTGGTCCGTATGTGAAATCAGTCGAAGAACTCACCACTCCAAATCTACAGTTGCTGTGTAATTAGCATCTCTTTAAGCAGATTTTAGTTTATTCCCTTTTTGAAAAATATATTTAAAGGTCTTTATTGTCGTTGCAGTTTTTATTTGTTCTTGGTTTGGCCATTTAAAGATTAAACTAGAGAATATGTGCAAGTTTCGGAGGGTGATACAGGAGCGGAACTCATGTATCTTCGGCTTGAGAAGAAGAATCCTCCTCTTCTTCTACAGGACATGTGTCATAAAGTCTTTCCTGTTCAGCCCCATTGCCCAGCTGAGTTTTCTGCTCTTCTACTTCTTCTTCCTCCATTGGCACCTCGTCTTCTTCTTCTATTATGTCCTCGTTTTCCTCTGTCATTGTGTCCTCCTTGTCCTTGGTTTTATCCTCCTCGTCCACGTCGCTGCAGTCCTGTGCCAGGTGGTTCAACGTGTTTTTGTCTTCGTCGTGTCCCTGTTCTGTCTGAGAGCTGTCCTCCAGGGTGAGCTCAAACTGAAACTTGTCTCTGCATGCGTTCAGCTCCTTGTCCTGGCACACAGGAGGTGGGGATGGGCTTTGTGGGATAGTGCTCTGGTACCAGTCCCTGTTGTCCTCCAAGGTGTCGAGAATTTCCTGGGCATCGGGGTGCACGAGGTCCCCCCATGTCTCCCAAAGAGGGTGAACAATGTAATCAATGAAGCCCACCTATAGCCGAGGGACATAGAGAGAGGAAATGATTGACTTGTTCTTAGCCAGCACCCCAGTGTCAGCATTAAAAATGCAGGAAGTTTACTGCGGCGATCAGAGCTAAAAGATCACCGCCTGCAGTGTTAACACTAATTCAGCTGTGTGACATCCATTTGCATGTGTGTTTCCCCACTAATCGTTTACCTGACTTTTTTCCACAGACGCAGTGTGTTTGTCACACATGGGACTGATTTCCATCCCTCGCTCCCTCTCCTTGTCTCCCTGCCTGAAGAACTCCTCCATGATTCTCTCCGTCCACTGTCGATACACCGGCAGAGGTTTGGTTGGATTGCTCAGGTCGGCACAATGCACCATGTTTCTCAACACCTGCACAAAGTCACACATAATGTGATGGATGTGCAAGGTTCTGCACGACATATTTCACAATTCTGATTTACACACAAATAAAAAAAAATTCAATAATATTGTAATCTGATCATTTGCTCTGCAAAGTGTCAAACTATGGATCTGAGATGATCTTAGGTTAAAACTCTGGCACAAAATGTGGAGGGTGATATACATTCCTCTAAAGCCTAGGCAAGTTTTGACTACATCTAAATGTTTTTAACTTTCTATTACTTCACTGCTTTAGTAATGAAAGTAGTAGCTGTTGTGAAGAACTGTACCTGTATTCGATCGGTG
>JAVKLF010000021.1:5339421-5371160 GCA_034783495.1 Millerichthys robustus
TTACAAACAAAGACATGATATAAGCATAACATTGCAGTGAAGGACAAGGGCTATTGCATTACCACAACAACAACAACTAAAGAAGTTGTATTTTCTGGTTTCCCCCCTCTTTCTCTCTCTCACACACTGCTCAGTACAATTCAATGTTCACAGAACCAAACCCAGTCCTGCTTCATTTAAAAAGACAGCACTGATGTTGAATCTTTACCATCTAAACAGAAAAACTGTACATGAACATGATCCATGAGTGCCATGGCCAAACAGTTAAAGCTCATTTAAACAGATTCAATTAAAAGTATTACGGTCCAGTGGATCCAAATATGAATATGTTCTGATGATCATAAAGGCTATATTCTGCAGACTAAGAGGAGTGGAGCCATCTGGAATGTAATCAGTGCTCAGTTCGATTGCCTGAATCTCCCGACAGTATGGTGCATTAGTTCCTATAGAAGAGGCGACGTGCACATCTGGGAGGGCGACATCAATATTTGTCAGCATAAACAGCTTCAGCAGCAACTTCTGATCCAATCCAGGTGTTTTTTTCAGGAAAAGACTTGTGATATTTGAACAAGACAACAGAAATCACATCCTGCATCTGCTACAACAGCATGGCTTCACCAAATTAATAAAATGATCATCATCAAGGTGCAGAACTGGGCTGTCTGCAAATCAGATCATTCAGCAGCTGGTAACTTACAATAAGGGATAAGCAAATTATGCATTCAAAAGAACACTATAATAAAATGTACAGCAAACCTATTAGACACTGCTGAAAGCTTTGATAAAATTGTTTTACGAATGGATTAGAAAGCAGCAGGAGACTTGGTGAGTCTAAATTTAACGAACAGAGTGCTCCACAAAGTGAAAAACACCAAATCCCTGTCACTGTGTGACCTGTTGGCAGATTACCGTTTGTGGATTTTAACTTGTGAAAAGGTACGTGCTAGATCGATTAGTAAGATACGGCTTTGGGAGCAAGAATGTTTAACACTTTTGAGGTTTAACGTGAGAAGTGCAGCGAGGCAGAAACAAGGTGCGTTTGTGACATTTTGTCCTGGTTTCTCAAACTGAACTCTCCTCTCAGGCTGGTTCAATCTCTGCCCTGTGAAGTCCAATAAAAACCAGACTGACAGACACTGACGGGGAAAAGTCTGTTTCTTTAAACAGAACAGTTTGGAGATCAACTTTTAGTTAAATAAACTTAGTTGTATTTATATTTAAAACTGTCTGGAAACACAAGTTAAAAACATTTGTAAGATAATTAAGTTGATTGTGAAGAAAACTTTATGTAGTTTTGTGGGAACAGTTTGTAGAAGACAGAGCAACTCACCATCTGCAAAAGTGCCAGTTATTAAATTCTCATTTACTGAAAGTTTTGTTGCAAATAAATGTTTTTTTTATTTTACACAATATGCCAACTTTTTTCCCTTTTTTAAAATTTGGGCAGTAGGACCATCATTACTGTATCCTTTCCTTCCTCAGTGCTGAGACAAAAACTAAAAAAAGGGTAAAAACAAATATGATCTGATATTAAAACCTCCCACTCACATAAATGCTACATTCAACAATTAGGAGTCTACAAGATGCGATTAGTTTAAATAACATTTACTTGCACACATCTCACACAAACTGAGACAAGTCATGGTGGTACAGATTAGAGGAGAGCAGTTGAAATCCAATCAAACTGAATGATGAACAGTACAGCTGTAATCTGTAACGCTCCATACACAACATGAACAGTCTGCTGTGGCGCCACTCAACACTTCAGATTTTAAACATATTGGATACAACAAAAACACACACACACACACAGAAAAAAGGAGCAGCAAATACCATTTAAAACACCCGACCAGGAAATGGGAAAAAAGAAAAAAAAAAAGAAGTTTGGACTCGAAAAATTTGCAAACTAACTATTTACACAGCAAATAAACACTGAAATAAAAGATGCAGATGGGAGCCAACACGGGGCAGGATGATCACCACAGAAAAGAAATAAAAATATTCTTCAGTTTCAAGTGTAGCTGCTTCTTGAGCAGAAGTCAGAGGTAATAAGTTTTAAACAATCAAACTGTCAACCAGATAATTATATAAATTAAATTTTTTTTTAAAAGTTAAGGATACGATCAATTATCTGCCTCTAGCTTCCATTAATATGTCCTCAGACAGACTGAATTCTCAGAGACAGAACGCTTCTGCATTTTTTTTGGTCTACGAGCAGCTCAACAAGTGGCAGAACGCTCATACCCACTGACCTGATCATCCAGCTCAACCAACAACGTAGTGGTGTTTTAAGACACTGAAAAACACAGAATTCACACACACACAAAAAAGGTTGGACTCTTGGACAAATAAGTGAAAGGAAACTTGAAATGGCATCTTTTACACGTGAGAACAAAATTGTGACCAGCCACTCGACAACCGGTGCGGACTTTGTGAAACGAGTTAGAAGGTGAGGATTGGGAAAAATATGAACGTGGGGGAAAAAAATAAATTGAAAGTTTGATAAACGTCCCAGATAGAAAGCTGCACATTAAGCAATGTGGAAGTTTCATAATCCAGTTCTACAGAAAATAAGAACCCTGTGGAGGGGATGGGAAAAATAAACAACTTGAACTATTGAACTATTTACATAAAGTTAGGAGGGCCATTTAAAAAACTAAACCCTTGGACTTTAAGCTTCTTTTTAATACTCTGTTGTAAGTCCCGTTTCCTGAAACTGAGGACAGGATGGCATTTAAAAAATGCCAACCATAATAAAAAAAGGAGCACTGTAAACTGAAAAACTAAGCACACCACACTCACAGGAATAATACTAAAAAAGAAAATCACTTATCTACTTAACCATATTTTCTCTTTGTACAAGTTGAACAAGAAACTAGAATTCAAATAAAGGCTAAATAAAAACAGCAAATTTACAAAAACAGTAAAACACAAAAAACAGGAAAAGAAATAAACACTATGTTTCATTGTGCAACATAACTTTTCAACAGCAATCAGCTGACCTCTGGAGGTCGCTCACAAGAGATAAATCCAAGGACCACTAGGCTACTGAATCCTTTGGAAGTGATGCTGCTGTGTCCTCAGCCGTTGATTGGCTCTTGCTGTAGGATAAGTCATTTGCCCTTTTTCAGAATATACGCTTACGCTTCAGGTAGGAGTCTGCGTAGTGACCGCCAAGTCCTTGGGAGTGCTGGCCCACGTAGCCCCCCTCGGGGCTTGGCTCTGGAGATGGGATCAGGCGGGAAAATACGCGTTTGTGGCTTCCGATCGGGGTCTAGGATGAGCAAAAGGTGATTGGTGAAAAGTGCCTTTGTGCGAGAGCACCGACTGGGTTTGAGACCGTAGTTCAGGCAATCTCCTAATTACCTTCATAATGTTCCCCAGGCCTGAGGAGCAGCTGTCAGGGTGGCTTCCTGGAGGCATTCCCACAGCCTGAACACAAACAGTTTGTATACCCTAAAATGCAATCATAACTATTGGACATTTGTTTCTTCAAGTAAAACTCTGTACCCAACACCGATGCACAAACATCATTGCTTCTCCATTTTGAAAGCAGCGGACAATAAATACAAAAGAGGGGGGAAAACAAATTACACACAAGGTGCGGATTATTTATCAAGGGTTAGTCATACCCTGTTGAGGTGGGAGGTGGGGAGGCCACCATCACTGGAAACCTCAGACCCTGAGCTGAAGAACGAGGAGGGGGGAGGGCTGGAGGGATAAGTGTAGCTGGAAAACTGCTCGCTGTAGTCGAGGTGATGAGAGAGCTGCGAAAAGTCCAACGATTTTAAAAACATGTCACTAAAAGCGAAGTACCCAACTAACTTCTTCCAACTTCAAATCGGTTGAGCCATCTTGCGTCGGCAGACGAAACACTACCTGCTGATTGAATCCTGCCGCGACGCCAGTATCAACGTTCTCCTGCTGTTCGTACAAGTGGGCCAGGGCATCCTGAAGAGAAACAGCAGATGGGTATCAGACCACATCACGTCATGTGGCTTAGCACACGTGCAGCAGTATATATTAATGCCGTTACAGTACAAGTATGAATAACACGCAGCAGATGAGGCGGCAAAATAGATGCAGTTACCTGGTGTAGGAGAGGATATTCAGGGCTGTAAGAATCCTGGAAGCGCAGATTAAAATTCTGCTGGATGTTCTGATGCGTGTACTGGTTGGACACATTACTTAATGTAGGCCTTTTCCTGTAGGGGTGAGGTCTGCAGCTCGCGCCTGAACAACAGGATGAGCAGACAGATCTGATTGGCTAACTGCTTTGAGTTCATGCAAAATAACAACACGTCAAGTGCAACCCCTGGCAAAAAAAACAAACAAACTATGGCTCACCGATCTTAGATGTTTTTTCAATTATTTAATTTTGTATATATTTTTTAAATTAAACTTACATTAGAAATGGCACAAAAGTACCAATTTTCAGTTTCATAACCCATCCCTCCTGTTGGAGCCACGATCCATGTCATTTGTGAAACCCCTCTCAAAAGGTTTTAGCGCTCAGTTTTTAAGACTAATTGGCAAATTGAATCTAATGCAGGTGTTTGTTTTAAAACTAAATTACAGAGCTGGTCCCCCTGCCTCAACTACGACAAAAATTATATTTGTTTTTTTTAATGCCAGAAGTTTGAAAAGTATAGTTTAGCTTTTTTTAAAGCCAAATAAATTTTTGTTCTAGGAAAGTTTTACGTTTTTCTTTTTCTTCCTCCAACTTACCTGAGGAAAATGTATTATTGGCATTGAGGAAGGCACTCTGGGAAAGGTTCACATCTTTTGAAAGTTCACTCAGTGCCTGACATTGAATAAAACGACATTAATACTACTTTCATCATTATCGTTTTGAGAGGTTAAAAAGTAAAATAAATAATAAAGATCACATATGGAAACGCACCCCATGTGCTGCGAGGACGTCCGCCCCCATCATGCCTCCCATCAGGGGAAAAGAAATGCCTGGTAGTGTGGGAGGAGAAGGCTGGGGGTAGCTGCACGCTGATGTGGGGGATTCCTGCTCTCGTGACATGGGCCTGCCAAGTGACTGTGGCTTCAGGGGGGCCAAAGGATCTGACTGAAGACTCAGTGCTGGGACTGCACCACCTAGGATCACAATCAACACAACCCACTTCAAAATATTTTCGGTTGTAGAAAATGTTCCAATATAAAATCTAAATAAGCCCTTGTATTCCTTGAAGTCATGTCATCCACCTTTCATGGCAGAATACTAAACAAAGATCATGGTTTGTTGAGAAATGATAGAATCCAAACTGTGAAAACAACAGTATGCACAATCTCACGCAATATCAGAAGATGTCACGCTCCGCTTACACACTCAGTATTTTATAAAAACAGAAATCAAAGAACATTAAAGCCTACTTTGGCAATGCAAGTGGAATAAAAGTCATGAATAATGCAAGAAGTGCAAAGTATGATTAACAGGGAAAAGGGGATACAGATGTTTGCAATCAGAAGCACACCAAAAACATGTCATTAGTTGCTCAAGGAGACACGGCTGGAACTGAAAGATGCCATACCTTGAGGGACATCTCCCAGCAGATGGACTCCCTGCTGGACGGGCAAAGCAGCCAGAGGATTGTCCCCGATAAGTCCTGCCTGTTGGTTGAAGGACAGATCAGTGTCACTTTTGAGGGTCACACTGCCTCGCTACAACAGTGGGGGAGGGTAACGCTGAATATTACAAGACACTTGATTGATTACATTGATTACAAGATCAATTTACTTATAAAATATCAGATTATCCTCTCAAAGGATAGGCATTTACAGTTTTACAGCACTCAGCAACACACACACACAAAAAAAAACACTTCACACTTTTCCCAGAGAGGGCTTACCAAGCCAGGAAAATCCAATCTATATTACAAACTACATCTAGTTTGGAAGCCATCTAGCCATCCCTCACACACAGGACAGCCAAACACTAAGCACCATTATCACTCACACAAGGGAAAAGAGGGTTTTCTTTACTGTGCAGCACCTGAGCCCAAAGAAGCTGATTCCCCAGAAAAGCTTGCTAATGGCATGGAGGGACAGAACAGAGAGCGGTGAGAAAACAAGTCGAGGATGAATCAATAACCGGATGAAGAAGCAGCAGGAAGGAACATATCAAGGGTAGATGCCAAAAAGGTGTCTGTACCTGCTGGGCTTTGGCCTGGTTCTGAAGGAGCACCTGCAGCAGGGCAGCTGAAAGAGCGGGGTTAGCTAGCAGCGGCATTGCAGGAGCTGCTCCGAGGAGGCCTGGACATAAATAAAAATCAAGATCCAAGGAATAAAACCTATAATGACATTTTTTAAAAAGTGGCAGAGGGCTCTTGACCTTGCTTGTGTCCCTGTGACAGAGGGTTGAGCAGCATCTTGAGGGTGGCAGGGTTATTAAAACTCGTGAGTATCTGCAGAGCTGTGGGATCAGGGAGGAGACCTTTGCCTCGGTTTAAAGCCTAGGAGGGAGGAACAATGACAGAAAGCATCACCATATGACTGATTAAGTGGCAGCTGTGGATAAGTTTGAATTAAGCATATTGCTGAAACTATAATACCATGGTTTGTGCAGCAATCAGAGCAGCCAACATGCTTCTTCCAGGAGGACCTGGGGCACAGAAGGACACCCTGATGTGTGTCCCGCCCAGCAGCCTGCCATCTGTGAGTCGCTGTGCCTCCTCAGCCATCTCTGCAGTGGAAAACTCCAACACAGCGAAACGCCGGAAGCTTCCGTCTTGTCCCTGAGCCAACTTTAAAGAGGAGAAATTAAAACGGTTACATAATTTCACACACAGATAAAACTGTTCGGAGCAATTCCAAAGAACGCAGTTCGGTTTTGTGCAACTTCTGAAGGAAATATATTTTAAATATAATATCATTTTAGGCTTTTTCATTTTTGTCCAAATTACCCAGCTTGTTTCAAAGGTTAAATTGTTAATTTACTAGAAAGATCCTGTTTCACTTTACAGTTTTTCTTTTTGTTATTTTTATGCTACCCTTACAAGAGATGGGCAGTAATTTCCAAATGATCAAAGTCTATTTGAAACAAGCAAATCAGGAGAACTCAGAGCAGTGTTTTTTGCACGGACACCTGTTAGTGATACGTGGCTTAAAACGTCCATGACTAGGTCTGACATTAACAGCACTTGTGAAACAAATCTTGTTAAAATTAACACCATAAACAAGAGTAACCCTTGAAATACCCAAATCCAAAATCAATATTCATTCAAACAATCTGAAAATTGCCAGCTGAAAAATAAAGAGTGTGTATACCACTCTAAAGGGATGCCCCTGCTCTCTTTCTCTCTCTCATTTTCCAGAAAAGCCTGCTGAATGACACCACCTGGGGGAGTCAGGGGGTCATCCCCATAGAAACCAGCATGTGCTATTGCCACAGAACGTAAGAGTGGCAATATAAAAACTGGGGCAAAGGTGAAAGGTGCTAAAGGATCAAATGTGGAGAACTTCACAAAACCGTTTTTACAGTGTAAGACCTCCTTTTAAATCAATCCCTTTACCCATGAGGCCAACTTAAAACACTTTGACACGGTGGTACTTAACATTTACTAAGCTACAAAATCTTTTAATCTGTCCTCACAATGTATGAATCAAGAATAGCTGAAAAAAGAACCCATGAAAGATAAAGACACGAAGGCCTAACAATGGGTTTCATGTCAAGAATCTGATCATTTTCCTACAAATATTAAACTATGAGTAGTAGAGAGTTAATACAAAGTCTAACCTGGCAGAAGACAGGTGTGTGGGTGTCAGACAGGGAATGGCAGAGATCCTGGGCAGTCAGAATGCTCAGGGGCAGGCGGTCCACGCACAAACATTTGGAGTGCAGCAGTGGGTATGTGAGCGAGCCCACTTCAGTCCAGTGGACATACAGCATGCGAGAGCCTAGCTGCTTTCCCAGCAGCTCAGACTTGGCCCTGGCCGCCGAGTCCTTCTTCATGTACTCCACAAAGCCATAGCCTTTCGAAAGTCCCGTGGAGGAGCTGTAAACCAGGAAGCAGCGCTCAAGGTTGCCAAAGGGTCGCACCAACTCCTCAAACTGCTGCTGGGTAAAGGCTCGAGGCAAGTTGGCGATGCACAGCAGAGCATCGGTCGGCTGCAGCTGCACAGAAATCTCCCTGTCTCGTAGAACATACTGGTGGAACTCTTTGATGGCACGCTGGGCCTGATCCCCGTTGAGAAGGGTCACAAACGCTGAGGCAAAAAACACAAAATTTGAATTGAGGGAGTGATGTTTTTTCAAGCCGACTGAACAAAAAAAAAAAAAAAAAAAAGATCTGCTTTCATACAAGGCAGGTTTCAAAAAGAAAGCCATGTTGTTGACAGTTTCCCTTAAGCATGCCTGATAAAAAGAAATGATGCTGATGACAGCAAGCAGCCTTTTTTTCTACCCAGACTGGAACCACACAAGCTGCCATAAAATGACTACACTCTAAAACATTTAAAACTAGTCAATTGTCCCTGACCAAAAGAAGCCACAGATTTAGACATATTTTATGGTCTTTTTATTGTATAGCAACATGACAGGCTCTAGATAGTGTTGATAACGCTGTAATTTTTTGTGCTACAACAGCGTGGTAAATACCAGGCATTCCCTGAATTTACCATCTGGTTCATGCTTTTTTTATTGCCTCATTATTGTCTGCCACCTTCTAGAGAAATATTGCTCTGAATATGAAAAGCAATTCAAAAATGCCTATTCTGAGCTCATGTTTCTTTTAACAAGTCTAACCTCCTGAATGTGGATGTAGCTCATGAGAATACTGATAAGCGCATTTAAATTGATTGCGATTCAATGTGACCTTGTGATAAGAAAATTACAATACTCAACAAGACAAGGAAGGATGATTGACTGGACATCACTGACCATCAAAATAAAATCCTAAACGGACCAAATAAGTAAAAAAATTTATTAATTGGCTCTCCAAGCAGTTTTTATTGCGCAAGTGTTCCTTCATGTCCATTCTTAAAAATTGTAAAAGACAAAAAAGTAACTGAACTTTGTCTCTGTAGTTGAAGATGTTTCTCAATCAAGGAACTTTTTCAATTCAAAAGGACAGTGAGGAGTTCCAAGCCAATTTTCCCCCCTCTAGCCCCTCCTGAGGGTTATTGGGGTTTCTGTATGCCTGGTTCACAGAGATGTCTTGGTCACAATCATGAAAGTGCCACACCTTCATGCATGTGAATGACTGCATGCTTGGAACTCCACAGTTTCCTTTGGAATTGAAAAACTCAATCTTATTCTGGAATCGGTTTAGAAACATGTGAAACATGAGAGGTCAGAGTCAGACCAACCTGTGCCCTTGTATTTGTCAACAAAGCAGTACTTCAAGTCGTAGCTTCCCAAAAGCTCGTGGACCTCCTGTAAGTAAACAAATAATTTACATTCAAGTACAACTCATAAATCATACATTAAACTTTTTTGTGTCTTCTAGAGTCACTGTTAAAGTTAATTGCTTAATTATGTGACATCCTTAACTCCTTCCTGTCCACAGGCAAGCACCTGCATGGGGGGGGTTAGGAAAAACTCTGTTCCATTCACAAACAAATGATCCCTAAGCTCTAGCATTTTCTGAAACGTTTTGTCTCTACACCTTCCAGCTTTTGTTATATGGTTACCTCACATCTCGAACTCCCTCTCCACACCCCCGCCCCCCTTCTCTGTTAACAATGGTACGGTCCGTAGGCCCACCGCTCCCCACGAGTCAGGCACGTTCCAAACTTAAATATAGGATCATAATTACATCAAATACAAGCGAAATTAACAAACAAATGTCATGACGCAAAACGTGCACACCTGTAACTCTCCTGGATTGATTGAGACTAACTGACATTTTATTCTGGTGATTTAAACGGCAAAGTTGCTAAATGTTTGTGCCAAAAGGCCGATTTCAGGCCACAGATGGAATTATTGACCCAACAGTGAGTCATCTGACAACCTGGCATTTGTAGCGAGTTGAATTAGTTTCAACTGTTTAAAAAGGTGCAAGTGAACGATGTATTGACTTTTACATCTGTAAAAGGAGTTAGGGAAAATAATCCATAAAAAGTTTAAAAAAAAAAAAAAGGTCCCATACAAGTTATGGCTAACAAGCTAACACAGACTGAAGCTAAGCTAAAATTAGCCGAAGTTATCATTCAGTCAGTCATCGATGAGCCACACTAATTGATAGTGTTTACCTGATTACTAACGTCAGAAGGTAAGTTTTTTATTATTATTTTTCTGCGGTTGTAAAACTCCCGGCGAGTTCTCTCCAAGCGGCACTCAATCTCTTCGGGGCTGAGTGATTTCAAGTCCTCGTCGACCCTTCGCTGACACTCTCGTCCGGGTGTCTCGTCTTCTTCCCCGCCGGAGGAAAGTTCGGAGTACCTGCGACCTCGAACCAGCCATTCCTCTTGTTCCGCAGCGAGTTCATAACTTCCATTGGATGGACGAGATGCGAAAACGGGTCCGGTGTCTGTGTTTTCATCTCTGCCAGCGGTGCTAACAGACACAACGGCGGCCATCACTCAGATTGGTGGAAGTTTTATCGCACTGCTACTTCAGGCTGATTTGAGCAGTTTAAACAATACACACGTGGTTCCTTCGCCACTTCTGATTGGACCAGAGAGGGACGCAATCACCATGACTACGATGCAACGTAAGGTGGGGCGGGGCCATGAAGCTTTACAACAATTTGCAAAACACAACTTTTAATAGAACAATGATCAAAAAAGTTGTATTTTTTTTTAAGAATTCATGCAGTTGTCAGTTTTCATGTTGTCAGTTTTATGGGAATGTTCGGAAAAGAAACAATTAATGTAAATCTATTCTTATTTCAAGTTTTATCATGATGAAATTAAACATGCAACTTTTGAAGCTTTACAGCAAAAGATGAATATTGCTGAAAAGAAAAAAGTCTCAAAGGTATTCACTGCATTGCCTAACTGGTGAACTGAAAACGGGTCACTGTGAGAGGCCCAGGGGTAACCTCCCCTGCAGAGAATAGGTTTCCCTCTGTGTTCAGTCTGCAGGACAGATATTGTGCTGTGCCTCATCTGACAACTCAAAATAATGTCCCATGTTTGAATCCCTTTTCTACACAAATGTTTGAAGGCAGTTTCAAAATTTTCTGGCAGCGTTTCTAAAAATAAACCATCTATTTTCATAATCAAAAAGGCGAGACAGGATGAAGAATATGTCACATATCTTTTATGGATATATGAGTTAAAATATGATGATATATTGTCGTCAGAATCTGAAAGCTGTGATTCTGGGAGTTTAAGTCATACTGTAAAGCATGGAGAAGGACAAGTAATGATATAGGCCCGGCAAGTTTGAACTTCTATAACTGTGTTTGACAAATACTTGAAAAAGAAAGCTTTTAATGGCTTGCTATTAGTAAAATCCTGTCCACAACAGTCACAAAATCTTAACTTTCTAACACTTTATCAAGATGAATTTGACTGAGCAAGTGTAAACATCGTCAATAAATGTTGATCTGGGAAATGTTTCAAACATGAGAAATAAGTTGCTGTAAAAATCCTGCCTGCTTCATTGTGCTGTCATTAAAGCCAAACTTATTTTCTAATGTGTCAAACATCAATTACCTGCAACATAAACCTCACAATGACTGGCATGTTTGAGTTCAGATTGCTGTTTTTGCATTTCCTAACATTTGATATTAAAATAGATTTAGCTGCAAGGCAAGTCTTCTTGAAAATAATGAGAGAAAAAAAAGCTAATAAAAAAAGCAAGCTGCATTAAACTGAGAAACAAGCGCATTCAGTCGTGAAGTGTCTGTGCCTCCAGGGGGCATTACAGTCCAGACAAGGTTCAGTAAAGCAAATGGCATGTTCAAAAATCAGCACTTGGAGGAGCAGGAGTTTTATTCTACAATTAGCAATACACCCAAGCATCCTGTCTTTACAGCTTAATGCTTCTGGTCATTTAACAGAGACTTGGCCTCGACTTCATAAGGAAGTGTTACAAGTTCTCGTTTTACATAAAGATGTAGATCTTCCTGTTTTCTTTCAAACAGCTTGAAGTAGCTCTAATACCAATTACTCTTAAGTTCAAAACATATACAACTGCAACAATGCAGATGTTTTGATGTATTCATAACACAAACACAGGAAGAATATTAATGATGCATGTGGTTGCTATCAGATGGTTCTGATCTCTAACAACTGATATCCATTTTACTCATAGTTTCACATGAATTATTTACACTGTTTACAAAATTCAATAACAAAGCAACAGTGTTTTTATCACTGTGGAACAGGACTGTAGGTGAATTGCGAAGCAAAAGTGTCCTGTTGCTCTGAGAGGTTTTTCTACCTATGCAGAGAAATACTAAATTACTAAAGACCCCTTTCTGTGACGGACATGTTAAAATTTAGTAGTCAGTCCGAAGCATTTCCTCAGTGAGACACAATGGCTGTACTTTGTTAGAACATAGACCATCTGCTGTAACACGTCTGAAATCTAATTGATCACACATCAGTCTGTTCAGACACTAACAAAAATGGTGGAAAATGGTTTATTAGAATATGATTTGTTCTATTTACAAAAAGGCAAGATATACTGAAAATGTACAAAAATGAAAATCAGAAAACCAAAAAGTCCAAGAAGTCGCCAAGAAACTCGATGTACTTCCCCTGCTACAAAACAAATATATATTTAAAAAGCTGACGTGTATTGGCTTATCAGCATAAAGTACAACTCTGTTAGGGGCAAAGGATAAAAAAAAAACAGGCAACTAATATAAAACGAACAAAACAAAAATCCTCCCCATCCCATGTACACAGACTGGGTTTAATAATGGGTTAGCATCATATATAAGAATTGCAGTGTGCTTTTCTTTACCATCTATAAAGTCTGATTTATAAACAGATGCATCTGGATCAACTGTACACCCGGGAGGATGATTACTGGCTACTATAACTTTTGCTCTATAGAAGCAAAAAGTGATGACATGAAGTCAAATGGAACTTCCCAGCTCCCACTCAGCAAATCTGAGACATGGGGAAGTTTAAGTTGAACTGCCAGTCATACATTTTGCGGACATCCTCAAACTTTTTAGCGAGGTCTTCGAATGATGGCCGGTCTGCAGAACTTGTTTTCCAACACTGCTTCATTATCGACTCAACCTGTTGACAACAAAGACAATTATAAAAATACCTCATGTTTGGCAACAGCTGTCTTAGTGGAATACAACTTATTTTAAGCTAGCCTGAGCTCAGCTGTATGCATTACTGTAAACTGTCAGGCTAAAGACTTAAAAGTGAATTGTGGGAATTTAATCCTCTACAATAAAAAATAAGAAACAGGAAAGTTTTACAACTGAAAACAAATACAAAGAAAATAGCTTAAAAACATTTTTTTATATGTAATAATTTATTTTGACCAAAGCCTAATATTTTATCATCTTCTTAAAAGCATTAAGAAGTAAATGCATTACTTATTAAGCATCTTACCTCACATGGACAGTCTCTGGGACAAGGTAACCTCCGGTTACTTTCTAGCAGGTTTAAAAGTGCCATCAAAGTCATCTGTTCTTCAGATTCCTGTGTCATTTCAAAGAACTTCTAAAAAGCACACAAATGAAAAAAAGGAAGGTTTTTACAGAGAAAATGCAATATTTATTAACTTGTTTCTCATATAAATATGGGCAGGTTGTAGCTTGTGACGAGGTCACTAAGAACATACTGTTGGAGGGCTTTTGCGATGGTCACAGCGGGTAAAGATTTCATACAGAGTAACTCCAAAGGACCAAATGTCGGACGCAAAAGAAAACTTTTGCTCCTTCAAACACTCAATGGCATACCTATCAAATGCAAAACACAAAGTTTAAATAGAAAAATACACAAAAATGCTCTTAAATGTGATGCATGAACTAACCAGAACACAGGGCTGTCTCCATATTCATGAACCCGGTAGTAAATCTCTCCCTCAGGGATGTATTTGGTCAGGCCAAAGTCTCCGATCTTTACCAAACTGTTATTTTCCACCAAGACATTGCGGGCAGCTAGATCTCGATGCACATAGCGCTTGGAATGCAAGTACTCCATTCCCTTTAAAAGAAGGTAACACAACACATATTCAAATTTGACAGAGATTTGATGAACTTCAGTCTGTGGGTCAATCCATGACTCTAAACCAGACTGAATAAACAAAAATGGGAAGTGGATCCATGAATAATCTTTTAATGTTTGGTTAGGTTTTCCACCATATATTTTTGTGAACAGATGTGCAGAGAAATAACCTAAATCAAGTGCAATTAGTAGTAAATAACTTATAACATCTAAGTTTTTTAATCAGCAGCATGGCATGCTTTAAATTTCAATATGTTTTATAATCAGACTAATTGAAACCTGTATAGCCAATTGATAAGATTATCTGAGTTTAGAATTTTAGCATGCAAAGCAGCGGGCAATATTGGCATCCAATCTTTCAAGAATAATTATGTAATTCTGAAAGTTTTCATGTTGTGATCAAAATGATGAGAAAGCTACAGCTACGCCTGAGTAGAATAAAATCTGCAATTTAGGTTTGGTAGTTTTTTTTCTTTTGCAAATCCATAACAAAGTTTTACTAAACTAAAGCAGTAGAGCATAAACCAGAGTCAAAGAGCAAGAAACATAAACATCTGAACTCACCTGACAGATCTGCTGGGCAAACATGAGGCACTGGGCCACACTGAATTTATTCTTAGGAAGATATTCTCGCAGGCTACCCAGGGGAAGGTACTCCATTATCAGCTGGACCTCTTGTCTTCCTGTCAGGGCGAAACACAACAGGGTTTCATCTTCCTACTTTATTATTTTCAAAACGATGAGCTGCTGTCTAAACTTGTGCTCAGCAGGCTGAGTGCTGAAAGCTCCAAATATTGACATACAATGAGAACAGTCGTGCACTTTGAATAGATTTTCAATATGAATAAAGGAACAGAAGGGACCAAAATCAATTCTATGATCAATTCACTTAGTAAAGCTAATTTATTTGATATGAGTTTTTACAAGCATATCTAAAGCAGACAGAAGACCTCTAAGAACTCACCTGGCTCAGTGCAGCAGCCCTTGTACTTGACAATATTGGGGTGGTCGAGGGATTTCAGGATTTCAATCTCTTTCATCCAGCCCTCAGGCGCATTCCCATTCTCTTGCTTCAAGGCTTTCACTGCCACAAGCTCACCAGTCCCATCGTTGTAGGGGTCATACAGGTACAGTGTCACCTTTCCAAAGTGTCCCTGTAAACAGAGCAATGCATCAGATTGCTCTCCTAATGCACGAGAAGAGAAAAGTACATGTGAGCTGCTTTAACTCACCTCGCCTAAATCCCTCATCTTTTTCAGGTAGCGCTTCTGAAAAGTGCTGGGGTCTGGTGGTGGGAGTGTGATGAAGGGAAATATACCAGGATCTGTGTAAATAAAAAGAGTATGTCAAATAGTTGCACTAAACCAAGTAAATGAAAAAATATAAAGGTAAGTAATTAATGACTGACTTTTCTTTATGATTTCTGTGAGTTCTCTGAGGATGGTACGGAATGAAGGCCTTGCGTCTGGCTCATATGTCAAACACATGCTGACAAACTCGGACAGATCGTGAGAGGATGGTTCAGCTAGACGACCCTTCTGCTGATAAAAACACTCTTTCTGTTGGGTTGAGAATGATTGTGGTTTTAGAGCTAGCAGCTGAAAATGCATGGGCATGCACAGTATTTGCCTGTTGGAAGATAAGTCCACCCTTAAGCAGCAGCCCGGTCTTACCTCAGACAACGTGCTGCTACTCATGGGAAGATTGCCATTGTTGCAGATTTCAAGCAGCGTGACGCCAAAGCTCCACTGGTCAGCAGTATTGCCGATAGGTGCGTCGCTGTCAACACATTCCGGGGCGATCCACGGAATTCGATCCAAACGTTCTGCAGTGCAGAAGAACATTTATTACAGCAATCCTAGGTTTGCTTTTCTTTTTAATAAAAACTCTTTGTGACAAGAAAATACTATATGGGCCAACAAATAAATAAAATTAATATCTATGAAAACTAGTGGGTCAGACTTGTTTGATTTTTTTTATGTAAAGCCTTAAATTCTATATTGTGGAGTAAAATTGCAAGATAACAGGAAACATGTCACAGGAAGTGGTCTACTAAACCATCCTGTTTCCTAAATCTGATTGAATTAGAGCAGAAAAGCACATCAAAGTACAGATCATCTACAGCTGATTAAGAAATGAGGAGAAACAAAACTTGCTTTACTCTGACTTGTGTGTGCTTACCTTCTCGCGAGAGGACATTAAGAGCAATTCCTGGATCGCTCAGCTTGACAAAAGGTGAACTGCCGGGTTCTAGTCCCTGCCTCGCCACCAGAATGTTCTTGGCACAGACATTCCCATGAACCAGGCGTTTCGTCTCCTGGAATCATAACAATGGTACAAATGTTGACTCGCTGAGATGATCCTGTTCATAAGTCTGTATTGCTAGTCAGACAGCAACAGGATGAACACTGTACAACCAAAACCACACACAGAACAGTTTCTGATTTTAATTAACACCTTTCTTTAAGTGAGGATTAAAAATCATAATCAATTTATTCCTTAATCTTGGAGCTATATGAGTGGAGGGAAAAAAACCCACGGGAGTGCATCTTAAACCCGGTGTAATGATTTTGCAGAATTACCTGTCTGTGTGCAGCAGCTCTGGTATAAAACTTAGTGTTTAGTAAGAAAGGTGCACTGTTTGAAATCTAATGCCCACTAACAGCAGCTCATTTGTTTACGACTCTCTAAATAATAACCATAACGCACATTACACAAAATGTGTTGAACTCACAAGATAAGTCAGGGCACTCGCAAGTTGTAAGGAAACAACCAATTTCCACTCTGCATTTATGGAGGCCCCTGCTTGGCGAAGGAAAACATCTAAAGGCCCAAACTCCACATATTCTTCTACCATGATGTCTGTGGAGACAGAAACAAGTCTGGCTAGCAATAAAACCACAAAAAACGTAAACAAAGTAATGTTATTTTCAAAACAGAAACTAGTGCAGTCTTGCATTTGGTTCATTGTTAATTTGTAATTTGAATGGCAGATTCGACTGAAGATACCAGACATCATGTGAAATGGGGAAGTAGAAAATGAGGAAGTCACTAAAAGAAAAACTGAGTGCACGAAGCTGGTTATGGCGCTTACTTTCAGATCCTTTGACTGATACACCATGTACAAACACCAGATGACTGTGGGATAATTGGCTCATGAGACTTGCAGTTTCAAAAAATGCCTTAAAAAGAGAAAGCATTGATGAAAGCATAAATATCAAACAAAAAAATAACTGCAATTTAAACAACAAAAACAACAACATTGTAGCTTACCAGAGCAATGTCTTTATGGCTTTGGTCTAAAATCTTCAGAACCACACGAATACTTTGATTTTTGGAAAGGTTGTTGTTGAACTCCTCTGCACCATTCTCTCCTCCCCCCACACACAAACGTCCTGAGTAGATGTTAGTTCTGGTGCCACGACCCAAATGCCCTTCCTGCGTATAAACGCTTGATCAATGACAGAACACAGTAGCTTGCGCTAACACAAAGGAGAAAAGTGAGTATGACCTTGGAGGCATTGCCTGATTACCTGTTTCAAGGTATACCATGGTATTAAAAAGCCATGTAAAAAACATCACAAACTGATACGCCTTTTATTAAGATATCAGAGACAAAATAATTTTTTTTTGTGTTTGTAGCACAAAACTAAAATAGAATGTTAGTAGGTGAAAAATACAGCCTACTATAGCAGGCTCGCTGTGGGGGTAATAACCACCTAATTAATTACTAATATCAGTTATTAAAGCTTTAATGTTACTAAGTAGTAATATAGACACACTTAATTTACAAGTAAGAAGCATGTTTTTTTTATCATAAATTAATACCAGCTCATTTCTCATCACCTGTGTGATTTCTTTGTCCTTAATCTGGTGGAAGCGGAGCTGCGTCAGGTTCAAGGCCAAAGAGCCAGATTGAGCGCGAAGATCAACACCCTGCCTTTTCACAAGGAGGTTGGATATTTCTGCAACCCAAAACCACACAGACCTGACTTAGCTCAAAGAGTTCACAGCGTATAGATGACCAAATGCTGCGCAATATTTGAGACATCCAATAGCACAAACCTCCTTGTTTCGGCAAACAGCATTTTCTGACTGTAAAGTTGTCTGAACCAGATTTGAGCACAAAGGTTTTGAGGCTATCTATGAGCTCCTTCACACTGGAGAATTCTCGGTCCCAGCCCTCCATGCAGAACACAGAACCCTTCTGCTGGATACGAAACTGCTTGTGGCTTGGTGCCGAACCGTTCTGTGCATAAACGCAGGTTTAAATATAGGGTCTAAAATGTTTCACCACCACTGCAATAATTCCCAGAGAGTGGTGTGGGTGTTGACTTACCTCATTTCTGTTTAGCACAGCAAGGATGATGCGGTTGTAGTCGAGGGCACTCCATCGAAGGAGAAAGGTTCCAACGTCTGTTGCCTCTTTTTTCAGCTTGTGCAGCACAAAGTCATCACTGCAAGCACATCGGAGTGATGATGTAATCATGGTTTTATGGCCCGTTTGTGTCTGAATGTGCCTTTAAAAGCTCAGTAAAACTCACTGCATCGGTCCATGCAGTAGATTCGCTTCACTCAACACTACCCTGGCAGGAGCCACTTCTCGACAAAGATAGTGGTGGGCGTCTGCAGTCAGTCTGTAGTATCCATCGAGAAGGGAGATGAAGGAGCGGGCCTCTTGGCTGGAGCGCATCTCTACCTCCTACGTACATACACAGAAACACCACTGGCTCAAAATCTGAGCTCCCACCTGGACACACTCATTTAAACAGGACAAAATGCCAAAAGCGAAGAAAAAAACCAAAGCACTTAGTTACAAGAATACAAGATAAACATATAAACTAGAACATGAACTCAAACACCAAACATGCTAAACAATCTGGCCAGCTGATTGGTTGGTTAATATACGCATCTGATGCATTACAAGCACATTTACCAATTAAATTAATGCATTTCAGCTCGCCAGTGGAAAGATAAACAAGTACTCTCACCATGCATTGATTGATCTGAGTGCTAATGCGCACATTAGATTCGTTAATGTCTATGACAGTTATTTCTGGGAAATCACAGAAGAAGTCCCAATCATCATGATCATCCTCGTTTGCTTCACTGGACTGTTGTTTCGATTTCTTTGAGTAGTTCAAATAATTGTTCCTGAGATAAGGGTTCAGCTGTGTCTGGGCAAGGGGGAGATAGAACAAAAAGTCAACATAAAGGAATGCAAAACACAGAATTAGGAATTTAAAACGGTCTTTTGACAAACCTGTTTGGGAACCTTCCTCCACTGAATCCCGTTATTTCCAGACACCCGTATTTCATGCGTGGCAGGAGCAGCGCAGGGTTTTTTTAAGACACTGTTGCGGTGCGTATAAGAGCTGTTCCCGTTACTGTGTTCACTCAGTCTCAGGTGGGTTACTGGGAAAGTCTCTGTGCCAAAACATGGAGCCAAGTGTTCGAGGGTAGAGATGTACTTATACATGATCTCCTGCGCACCTAGCTGTCCCTTATCCACAGTGTGCTGCTGGAAGGTCCGTACAAAATCGGAAAACACCCGCCGAATCCTGATTTTAGTCAGAAAGTTATCTTGGGATATGTGTTTGGCGAAAGACTCTGGAATGCATTTTAGAAAGCTGAAAATAGAGGAAAGGCACATGTCACAGCAGCAAATGAATTTGAATTAAATGATAGCAGCTTAAATAATATCACATTACCTATTTTTTCTAGACACTTCCTGTAAGGTAGAGTCTTTCTGTATTGCAAGGTGAGAGAGGTGAAGTACAGCCATTCCCAGACTCTCATTTTTGAAGCAACTTAGTTCCTCTTCTGACTCGATGTCCTCCATTTGTACAACTTCATTCACAAATTCATATTTGGCCTGGTTTTGAGACACAGGACGCAAAGGGTTTGCATCACTCTACCGTAGTTTGTATTTTACACAACAGTGCACTCAAACAAGCAGACATTAAATTATGTCAAACACAAACCTGGGCAAATAAATACTCCAAGGATGTGATATCAAGCAGAGGGTAACCAGTCTGATCTGTCCCAGATTTGAGAGCATATCGGAATACACTTGGCTCTTTGTCATTTACTCCATGCCAATTCCGAAAGTAAAACCTGGGCAGAAGGAATCAAGACATAAATACTTCCACTGTTTCAGCTGTCAAAATACAGTGTTATGTAATCATGAACTAACCTCATACAGTAGTGAAGCACTATACTGGAATCCTTGTTGGGACTGAATACATGATTTGGACTGCACCAGCATTGCCCTTGCCGATCATACAATGCAAACAGCACGTGACATAGGGGAGTTATCCCTGCAGAAGAAAAAGAACTGAAGTTACACACCCATCCCAGCAGCAACACACACAAACACACAGCTTACAAATCCTCCTTTGGTGTAGTTTGAAGTCAGCGGTCACTCTCACCAACAGTCTCTGCAGCTAAGAAGCACAGCTCCTCTGCCGTGATATCTCCGCTTGTGTGAGACAAATATTTCTCCCCTTCTTTAGTCCAGAACAGGTAAACGTGGATGCCCTGAAACTGGGGGGTGGCATTTGAGCATGAATCGGTCCTCGCTCTCGAAAACCCAAACCATCCTCTTCCAGACATGTTGAAAAGGGTTACTGACTGGCAGAAAGAAGACAGATCAGGTGCACGGTGAATCAGCTGTTGCATAGTATTGTGTCACGTAGGCATTGGAGTGCAGACACATATTCAGGAAGAGCTCGTTTAGACGGGAAATATGCACTGCTCTGAAATCGTAGGTTCTATATAACTACATGTGATGACTTCTAAACTTAACAATTTAAAAACAGCCCACGAATATTATTTTTTTTTAGACATATGACGTCAGTCAACCTAATTGGATTGTCTGAAGAGGCCTTCCGGTGTTATAACTTAGCAAACTTGTTTACTTTGTACGTGAAGCTTTAAAGCGCATTTATACCAATAAGCGTTGTGTTTTCGACATGTCAGTTGTTTAAATTACACCGACTCCGTCGCCGAGGGGCCAAAATGCGACCTATTACACTTCATATAATGGCATAACAAGGAAATACGTCCGTGTATGAAAAACATCGTGTTTCAGCAAAAAGTATTCGTAAGCGTGATGATAGATAAAAACTCACCATTAACGTGGCTTTTTTTTTTTTTTAGAAGGCGCTACGATAAGAACACAGCCCGGTGGTTTGACGGTCAAGCTTCATTTTTTTACGGAACGTATTTCCCCCTTGCATCAACCCCACTGGGTTTCTCGCGAACTGCGTGAGTCTCGACTAAACGTTGCTTCCCGAAACCAAGATGGCCACTCCCTCCTGTGCTGGGCAGCACGCGCACGACGCAGCAGACAGGAAAAATCCCCAAACTTCTTGCAAAATATCTAATGAAAGTAAGCTGTTGGTTAGCAATAATGATCATTTTAAAAGTTGTAATTGCTTTGGAATAAAATGCACAATTGTGTTTAGACAGCAGCACAACAAAGAAAACACACAAAACATTTTGATGTAAATTTTAAACATTCAATAATGCAAAAATGTGTACTGTTCTGAATTTTTTATTTGTTTATTTAGACTGTTATTCTCATTGAGACAGACCTGTAGGCTCTGCGTTGACCATTAAAATATATATTTGCATAAACTTGTTTTTGAATTTGTTTTTATCTCGCATGTACAAACTAAATACAATGCTACAGCAACTTGTTTGTTCATGCCATGTGTTATCAGATCATACTAAAACACACCTGTCATGCAGTTTTACATAAATGTGAAATGTTAAGCCACTTTAGTCATTGTGTCCAACTAATGCAATCTTATTTTGACTGTATGGCTTGAAGTGTTTTTAGTTTTAACTGCAATGAAACATTGTCATGTTTTAACTACTTAAAAGGGCTCACATTTTGAAGATGTTATATTTCTCACAATGAGCAGTTTTTATTTCATTACAATACTCAAAAATGTTTTTTCATGGCAGTTTGTTTCAACATTAACAAAATTGTTTTTAAAGTGTCAGCTATGTACTATAGCCTCCAAAACAAAAGCATAGAGTTGTGGAAACTACAATCACAGTGCCACATGATCTAATAAAAGGTTACATTTAATCTTTGGACAAAATAAGCTCATTTTTTCCATCGTTTTGGTTGATAAATTACTTCTATTTTGGTCACATTAAGTTCATGTGAATTCATTTGAAGAATACTGTTATCTTGATACAAAACAGGTACTGTATACAAGTCTATGTGGAGCAAATATGACTTAGTCACCTCAAAAGTCATTTTTCTGCTCTTAAACATGGGTCTATATACAATATTATTTCATTTTTAATCATTCCGTCTTTCATCCATGCAGTGAGACAATAACTCGGTCTCAATAAGGTGGACAGAGCTCAAACAAAAGTTTATAGAAATAGACGTTAAAGAAGCATGTGATACATAAATTGAATTGAGCCTAAATGTCAACAAAAACTCTTGAATAAAAATAAGCCAAATCTGAAACTAATACATGTACACATATAAATGAAAAACTATGACTTAAGCAGTTTCCAAACACTCAAACAGCAGTTTCTTGTCCAAGCAGGGGTCACTCATCCAACAATTCTGTTGCTAAGCAAACACGACTCAGTTTAATCTTACTAAGCTTCATAAGAAACGTTATTCCATTGATCAGCCAACTAATCATACACATAAAGAAGTTGAGTTATAACGGGTGAGTACAATTGCAAAGAACAATTCAGAAAGTTTTTGTTTCTCGTCACTCTGTCTTTGTTTCCTCCAGCTCCTGTTTCACCTCTTCGTAGGTGGCTTCTTCTTCTTTTTCATCCCCATCAATCTTGGCATTGGGAACCCAGAGTCCTGAGTCAATGCATCTCTTCATATGAAGCTTTGCCTCCTAAATTGTGTGTATGTGTGTGGGGGGATCATATGTCAATTCAACTTTCTTCAGAAATGCAAATTACAATTTCATCAATTATGTAAGATACTCCAATTTGTAAACAAAACAAAACAACCTACCGTTGGATCCATTTTGGTAATGACTTCTTGTAACATTTGAATGTCTTTCTCGTCAAAACATTTCTGCATCTCCTGCCATTAACAACACATTCTGTGTTACTACGTTGTGTACATCAAGCATTTTAAACTCTGATCATGATAAACTAAACGTTGAGGCAGCTTACAACACGTTAACTTACAGCTGGCAGGGACTCGTACACCTCGACAGGATCTAGACCCCCAGGACCTATGCGTTTCTGTCGTTCCTCTTCCTCAAATTCCTTCATGGCCTTTTCTATGCGGATCTTCGCCCTTCCCCGAACTCGCTCTTTGAATGATTCCAACTCATCGTTGAAAGCGTCCTGGTACTGCTGGTCTGCTGTCTGGATGAAAACACGCACAACTTAAAGACCTTGAAAAAATGCATATCACCCATTTCTGTCAAACTTTGAATATAAAGTTTATGAGATAGTTTGGTAACAGACAGACAAACAGTTAACTACCTTCCCCTTTCATTTACAGGCAATGACAATTAGCATACAAGGCATTCCAACACAGAGACTTTTCAGGAAGTGTAAGAACATGTACAAAAAGCTCAGCTGACAAGTGACAAGCATCTGGGAAGTCAGTGTGTTTTATCAAAGTAAACAAGGTCCAGGTGTAACGTTTGTACATTACTGTGCAAAAATGCACTTTTTCCAGAGGAGGCATTTCTTGATCGTCATTAAGCTGTCTGGCTGAAAGTGATCTTGTTAAAAATAATTAAATAAATTCAACAAAATTTAATACTCAGTTACCTTGATTTTGGTAAAAAACTGCCGGAAGCAACCACGAGGGTCCAATTTGAGACTTTTTGACAACTCAAGAATAAACTGCATGACGATAGTCTGATGAGCCACTTGCTCCATCAGTGCATGTTTCTGTAAGAATAAGGAAACATACTTGGAAGAAAACAACTTGTGGCAAAAATCAAAGAGTCACATTTCATTAAACTAAAGTCACCTTGTTTGCATTTTCAATTATTTTCAATAATCAGAACAAGAGACATAATTATGAAAGCCAAAGAATTTTAAAAGCTTTTTACCTCTTCGACTTCAAGATCAATGCACATTATGACAAGATAATTGGCAGTTTCTTCACAAACAAGATGAGGATTGTCAGAGAGGTATTTCTGGCTGTCATCCCAACGTCGCAACATGCCTGAGGTAAAACCGGAATACATTTGAATCTCAATTTTCACATTATAAAAAAGGACTCCTTTTTCATCGTGGTTGTCAGTGGACCGTACCAAAATGTTTGATCTGCTTCTCGTACTTCTCCACAAAGGTTTTGTGCTTTTGCTCCTTCTCCTCTTCAGTCTCTTCAGAAGGATCAGGTTTAACATTTACGATGCTCTGTTGAAAACAGAAAACAATGACTACAAAGTTATTAATTTAAAACTGTCTTTGTTTGCACTGTTGGAAATGTTAAGTATATTGAGTTTCTATAAAGAAGAATTCGACATAAGGTCATCATTTATATCACAAAACAAGACTTAAGATTTCAGAAAACGTATTATTGCAACCAGGAATTTTTAAAAATTCCCACTCCTACTCAAAGGGATTATGTTATACAGATATAGTTGAATGAAATCAGTCTCAAAAATTTTTTTTCCCCCAATACGTGTTTTTCTCTGCCAAAAAGTGATTAAGACCCATTTCTGTGCAAATTCTCAGTTATCTGGGTCATCGCAACAGTAAACAGGCCTAACCGGACTTTAGATCAGTTCTTTTTTTTTAAATGTTTCCACACCTGTCCAGGAGTCTTTGTCAATTGACAAACTCTTTGAAAGATTTACATAGTTTTGTCTGAAGCTGAGACCTGATGTAACACAGCTCAGAATTAAAGCAAACAAAATGTTAATTATGTTGCATGTTAACATGACTGTCTTTTCTATGTAATTGGGATTATTTAGAATTGGTATCGAGGATAGAATTAAACATTTGATTATAAACATCAATAGGGACAGAAAACTATATTGTCATAATAAATTGCTGAAAAGACAAATGGAGTTCTTTGCACAATAGAATATGATTATTACTAAAAAGTATCACTACTAACATATAGGACTTTTAGATTTTTTTTCTGAGATTGCCTGATTGCTTAGAATCTGCAGCAACACATCACATCCGTATGGTTGATCTGTGTCACCTTGCTGAAACCATCCTTGCTGAGTGTGTCCACGTTCCATGGCATTTTCTTCTCCTCTCTGTTGTGCTCGTCCATCTTCTTCGCCAATTCTCGTTCCTCTTTTTTGAACTTCTTCTCCTCAGCCTGGATTTTGCTCAGCTCTGCTTTGGCACCATCGGATGTGGCAACGCTCATCTCTTGTAATTTTTTCTGCGTCTCCGCCAGCTTACGCCGACATTCAGTCAAACTTTTGTTGATGTCTTCACCCTTCTTCTGAAATTCGTCCATTCGCTCCACACGGGCCTGAAATGCAAAGAAACCTATCACAACCATGGTTGCAGGACTTTATCTGCTGAATAATTTGTTTCCTTGGGGAATTATAAAGAGCGACACCGCACAGGAAGCTAGCTAATACAAAGTGCTCCCGTCTTATATTAAAAAAACAACCATAAATCAAAGTTTCTTGATTAAAACTGACCTGGTGTCTCCACCTGAAAAGACTGGGTGTGTCGATGTTTGGGTGGGTATCATCTTCATCGTCCGAGACCTCAATGTGGTCCCACACGCTGTAATCTATCCTTGACATCCTGCAAACCAGAGCCCAAAGCTAACCACCTTAGCTTGTTTAGAGAGTCAAATAAGTTAAACGAAGCTGACCTCAACGAAACTAAATACGCTCACAAACACCCTAACACAAGCGTGCCTGTCAGAAATGCGTATTTGTGAAGAGTGCGGGGATTTGCTGTATTATTTCAGGATAAATAGAGTTGAACCTCCCCTTCTGTTGGATAGCCAGACGTTACTACAAAATTCTAGAAAGAATCGCTTGGACGTTTCCGGTTTACGTCATTACGCCGCGCCGTCAGAAGCGCGCACAGAATAAAGCGCTACTGAAGTAGTTTTTCCTGTACTATGAACTACACAACTATCTTCAACAATTTAATTCTATAATATAATAACAGTATAAACAGTATAACAGTATAAAAATCCAGGCTGTTTTTTTCTTCAAAAAAGAGCAAAAGCCCCCAAAATTATAATATATCCTGTTACAGTGTTTTTCAAAGTGGAATGGCCGCTAGGGGGCCCTCTGAAAGCTGGAGGTAAAATTAAAAAACAACTCAAATCTAATCTGTTTTTCATTATTTTGAAACCAAATTTATAGTAATATGTTGAAATGTTATCTAATCGATCTTTAGGAGGCTTAATGCTTTTTCTCTGGTTTTGGGTCCCTAGCCAGAAGCTAATGCTGTTTGGGTGGCCATGGCATGGAAAAGTTTGAAACCCCTGCAATAACCTGCATGTTAGTTTGATTCAAGCTGAATGTAAGGTAATGACGTACAGAAAAGTGTAGTTTTTTTATTACCATACATACCAAGGACATTTTCCTCCCTTCTTGTCAGCAATCTGGACACAGAAGTCAACCACATGCTTGCTCTAATAGGCAAACAAATACCCTTGACTCAGGCAATTAATAAGTTCAACTGGAGAGACAATCCCTCTCATAAGTAAACTTAATCCAATAAACATCTTCAGCGATGTAGAAAATAATGAATCAATTTCAATAACAGGTTTATTACAGACAAAAATCACCTAAAGATATTCAAAATGCACAACATGTTGGTTGAACGGAACACTGATAAAAGAAGAAGGCTGAAAAACAGTATGATGAAAAGGAGTTATGTCCTCAGAGTCACAGCTGGCAAAAGCTCACCACCATATCAGAGATGTAGAACTGTTTAAAAATAAAGTCACGTGGTTAGGTGAGGTCACTTCCTTTGTTGCCATGACATTTTTTCAGTATGCTTACAGGTACTGCAGAAACTGATGTCCCTTCATCCCTGTGTAACTGATAGGAGCGTCAAGATTATCAACATCATATCTTCCACCATGTCACAAGCACTGAGAACTGGATGGGTTTCCTGGTTTCTTTCGGGGTTTCAATTTCAACATGTTTTACAGTCCAGACAGACACTGCCAAGGGAGCGACACTGTCAGGATGTCTAATGTCAGTATTTTTTCCAGAGTGTGCGGAGCCTCCATAAACTTGTTTTCTGACAGGCACAGACTCGTGAGGGTGTGGATAAAACCAGAGCCGTTTAAGTTAAATCTAACTTTGTGAAAAGGGTGGAGTGACATTCTGCACCTGAGGCTTGATGATGCTTTTTAAAAATGACAAAAGTATCTATGAGGAAGGTGTGAACAAAGGTAAACAACTTACTAGAGTTTGTCTTAAAGCTGTGCACATTTTATTTATATACCCTACGTAACAATCCGGTCTTCTTTGAAGTTATAATATAAATACTGGAGGCAAACAACATTGATGCAATGCTGTTGACTTCCACTGCTTCCAATAATAAAGATGTTATGTGTTGCTTTTGTTTTTAGTTGGCTTGGACTCTCTGAAACCGGAGCAGCAGACGGAGTTCGCGGCTTGAGGAGCCTCACAGCACCGCCGCATCTCTCGGATCACATCCTCACACAAGCTCTCCAGGTATTTGTTAGCTACACGAAGGGGGGAAAAGAAGCTGGTTAACATGTGACTGTGTGGCGTCACCTTTTAAATAACATGCAAACGCACTCGATACCTTGTAGACATTGTTGAATGGCACATGCTTGTTTTTGACACGGGTCTTTCTGTGGCATGTCTGACGAAAAACGGAACGATATTTTACAGAATTTCTAACAATAAAGTGAGGACCCAAAGCCGTCCCTCGCCTGTGTTCTTAGCTAATGTTATTGCTTTAGCTACATCCTGTTTGGAGAGTGTTTTGATCACGTGACGCGTCAAGACCGATTCATCGACAATAGCGACATCTTGTGGCGCAAAAAAGCACACCAGGCTCATGTAAAAAGTATTTATTTTAATCTAAACGTTTAAAATGTTACAATTCTAATTTAACATAAGTTCATATAGTTTTATGTAAGTAATATTGAATAAATTATGCAACCAGTCAGCTTAAAGATAGAGTTGTTTTTGTAAAATTTTCATGGTGCAAAACTATTGTTAATAGCCTAATCTTTTTTAAGCAAGTTTGAGCATCGGTTAATGAAAAAACACATATTCCCATTTAAATTTTATTTAAAAAGAAAAGAAAATTAAGAAACAGCTCATATTTACAGTAAATGCTCACTGCTAGTCATTGTAATAGCAACAGTAATTACATTTTTGATGTGATGTTAAAGGTTAGTGGAATAAATTTAGTAAAAAAATATATAAATTAGAGAAAAAAGTATCACATTGAAAGTGTAAAAAGTACACTATTGCCTAAGCAAAATTTCACATCTTAAGTGACAATTACCAACATAACATTTTCAGTTCTTTTGTTCTCTGAGAACTAACTCTTGATGAAACATCATCCTTCAAAATCTTCACATCATTTTAAATGTCTTTTCTTCATCGAGGCAGCAATAGTAAAATTTGCACAGTGAATTTCTCCCTGCTGGTCCTTCTGAAGTTTGCCGGCCTCAAGCAGCTAAACGAAAGCAAAGAAAACTGGAGATTAGGATACAGAAGATGGAGACAATGTACACATGCAGCACCTCAAACCAGTTTTCTACCTTTGATCTTTGCTTTGACAATGAACTGTTTGCTCTTCTTTTCCAGCATATTAGAGGCAGTGCAGGTGTAGGTTCCTGGGAGCAGCGTGGAAGACGTCATAATTGCTTCCTCCTTCATGTTCTCCTGTACAGGATGGGAGGATTGCCAGCTGTATGTAGGTTTGGGGTTTCCTGCAGCTGTGCAGTTTAATGTGATTTCATCACCTGGTATTAATTCTACAACTTCTGTTTCAGGACTGAAGAATGCTGGAGGACCTAGAGAGAAAGAGAAAACAAACAAACAATGACAAAAAAATCATTAATGCTTGAAATAATTGCTTTTAAAGTAAAATGATTTCATAACTTACAGTACACAGATGTCATAAGAGGCTCTGAGGCCACAGTAGGCGGTGGCTGCGGTCCCTCTGGTCCGAGCTCCAGCTCTGCTACACACTTATACTCTGCATCGTTCTCAGCTCTGGTCGGCGTGATGACAAGAGTAGAGGACACTTGGACAGGCGAGGAAGACGTGAGGTCAGAGAAGGAGTGTTTGTACACCTCAGTCTGCCCTCTGTACCACCTCAGTGTAAGAAACTGAACAGGGGCAATATTCTGCACCTCACAGAGCAGCTGATACTCTTTCCCCTCCATCATAGGCCCAGTTTGGTTCACCAGCCTGATGGAAACGCTATCCGGAGTTTCTGCATGAAGAGAACAACTTGTTTGGGTCAGTAAACACTCAGGCTTTTAGAATACTGATTCCAAAAAAAGTTGGGATGTTGTCTGAAATGTAAATTAAACAAAAGGCAATCATTTATAAGAAGAGGGACTATTCAGCCTATTATTAGCACTCAGTTTAAAAGCCTGCCTCTCTGATGGTATGGGGGTGCATTAGTGCTACTGGCAAGGGCGGCTTACACATGTACCAGAAGTGCAGTACAGAAACGTTTACAAGTTTTAAAACAGCAAATGCTGCCATGCAGCAGAGAAGCTCCAGAACTGTTGAACTAGAATTCTGAGACAACATTCTCTTTTAAAAAACCTCAGAAACTGGTCTCCTCAGTTCTTTGATGTTTCTGTTAAAAGAACTGGGGCTGCTTCAAGGTGGTAAACATAATCTCGTCCCAACTATTTTGAGATGTGCTGCTGCCATAAAATTCACCTAATTTCATCACAAAGAAATTGTACAGTTTCTCAGTTTAAACATCTGATTTGTTTATAATGTTCTCCTGAAAATATGATATGGGTTTCTTTGATTTACAAAGCAGTTAAAATTTACCCTTTGCACGACATCCCAACTTTTGCAGAATAGATGTAAAAAGCCCATTTCAGCGAGGCTCTGACTCACTGTAAAGGACAAGGTTGAGTTTCTCCTCGCACTGCCTCGGAGCTGTGAAAAACACCCCGTAGCAGATGGGCTCCTCAATCCAGTCAATGAGGCTGTCCACTTTCCACTGGACAGACCGGTCTTCATGCGTCTGCGGAGCACCGAGGGCCGATTCCCAGCCCAGAACACGAACCGGGCGCAAAGCTTCACAGCTGACTGACACCGACTCCCCGAAGCCCACCACCACCCTGGAGGGCTTGAGGATCAGGGAGCAACCTTCACCTGACACTGAGGCACAGAGCAGCAGTCATCAACACCACCTTTCACTTTTAGATTTACCACAAAGAAATCAAACTAGATGTGACCTAGTTGTAGTACATTAACATTTCAGAATCGTGCATCATCTACAGCTCAAATAAAAGGTATAAAAGTGTCACCTTACCTGAACAAACCATGCAAAACACTACAATCCATGTCAGAAAGTTGTTTCCCATGGTATATATATTTTTTCTGCACTGAGCCGTCGAAAGAGAGAAAATTCCAACTTGAACAACCTTGGCAACTCTGCGGGGAATTATGTTGGAACAAAACAGGGTTCCCTCCCAGCTGACTTAGGGGACAGGAGGAGGGGGGCAAAGAGGGAAATTTAACAAAGCCCGTTTGCACGGCAGAGATTTTCAAACAGAAAATTAAAAGCATACAGACACCACAGCATATTCTAATCAAAAATAAGTCATTTCCAATTAAATATCTTTGAATAGGAAGATAAAACCACACAAATCTGCTCTCCAATTAAAAATATTTTTAATTGATTAGACTTTCCATCCTCAGAGTTTCTCTTTTATTTTGTCAAATTGTGATTGGTTGTGCAGAAAAGTGGGTTGTCAGCTCCTCTTGCGCGCTTGTTCCTTACTGCCTCCGGCCTCCATGCTTTGTTAAATCGCAGCAGGCCCGAGTGTTGGACATGTGCAGCATGCAGCTTGTAAGACTCACACTGTGACCAGAATGCTACACAGCATACAGTCTCAGATCACAACTGTCGTCAGAGGAGGGCAAGAAATCAGATGCTTTTTTTGTGGGGGCGGGGATTTGTGGGAGAGGACAGCTGGGAATCTCAAAACTCACATTCTCACTTCGCTTGCAGCTTTGAAAATGCACGTTTTTTGGGGTAAAAACATAAATACATGAATATAGTAAAACCTTTATCTTTCACCTCTATGACTAACGGAAACATTTTTCATCTGCCAGGTTGTTACGGCAACACAGGCAAAACATAAACAAATAGCTGGCCTCCTTTTCAATGAAATCGTTGCTGGAAATCAAAAGGGATAAAAGTTGAAGGAGACTCTTTTAGAAAAGAATTTGCTTTAATTTGGCAACTTAAGGTAACATACACTTTTCTTTACATTCCTTTTGTTAGGATCTAATTAGTATGGATGTGCCTGAAGTGTAAAATGTAGGTCAGTGTGAAAGAGGCGGAGGACGAGGGCCAACACACGAACAAAAGAAACAGACACGGGTTTGACTTTGCCTCAATCAGTATTCCCCCAGAGAAGGTAGCCACACAAAATACATCCATCCTTTAAAGGTATAGTCCTTTTAAAATCATTCAGCTGTCAC
>JAVKLF010000021.1:5377365-5389343 GCA_034783495.1 Millerichthys robustus
TGAGTATTTATCTGACACAATGCTCTGCAAAAGCAACAATTTTAAAGTTAAAATAATGTTTTTCACACATTTAAAGCAGTATTCACAATTTATAGTGTCTTATTTCTCATATCACAGTTGAGATTGGAACAATTTCTGTTTCCACACCTTTGTGCAGTCCATTCTGAAAGCCAACTTCACACTGTTTTTATAAATAAATACAAAGATTTGCCTTTACATAAATATTTTTTTCCTTAAAAAAATACACATTGAAGAGAGCAGTCCCTTATATAGAAGCCCAAACGTGGAACAAGAGAATTTGTCCCATTAGGCATGAGGCGGCACAGCGTGAAAACTAAATCCAATGTTTTTGATTTTTTTACAGTTTAGCAACAACTTAATCACATCAGTTTCACACTCCACACACGGCAAATGCATGTTAAAATTATGAGCTGTTTGACAAAAAATATTTTCATATAGAAATATGGCTTTCTTGTAAAATTCACAGGGGATATCAAAAATTATCACTACAAAGTGTAACATCCAATAGTTATATTAGAGTCACTTTGTATAAAAATTAAGTATAAAAAAATTGTGCCAGTTGTTATATTCTTCATATTTTTCATTCTTTCTGTCCAGTGAAAGGAGGTTAAATCCAGTAGTAGATGCAAAACTGTACATTTTGAGTCAGTTGTGGGGACACAGATGTGAGAATTATGGGACGTCTGGTGCAGCAGAAGACATTTCCAGTCTGTTTCGGTGGTATTTAGGCTTTACAACGCTGTTAAGTTTTAGTATCTGAGAGTTTCAGCTCCTTCCCAGCATGTATCCTCTATCATCAGCACCTGTGTTTCTATGACATTTTGGTCACAGGTAACTGGATGTCCCAGCCATTGTGAGCCACGTTGCCACTCTCACTACTGAACTTGGGGTTTTTAAGGCTGTAGTGGCGCATCTTGGTGTTCTTGTAGTAGATTGAGTAGATGAAGAGAAAGACAACGGAGATGATCACCACTGTGAGAGCCACAAAGCCAGCAATGAGGGGAAGGTAGTCCTCTGTAAAGAAAACAAAAAACATAAATCATTAAAAAAAAGGTCTCAAATTCTGCTCTTAACAGGTTTAATATTCTTCTGTTTAGTTGTTCAGTGGCACAGGGGAGATGGAGAAAAAACTATTTATTAAACAAAAAGGCTGACGTGGCAGCTTACAGGAAAAAAAACGCTCTCAACGGTAGAAAAACACTGGAGCAGAATACTAAAGAAAAAGCCTGAGCTAGAGGAAAAACGCGACTGGCTGAAGGCACGCGCTACACAGCACGGCCCGAGAGACCAGGACAAGACAGAACAATGAGAAGACCAGGACTGAGAGACCAGACACTGATTATAAGGGCAAATATTTAGACGACAAGTAAAAAACAGCTGGTGAGGAACACAAGAGGTGAAGCTGAAATGAGGAAGGACACAGGAAGGAGAAAAACACAGAGATCACACAGAGAGAAACAATGGTGAAAAATACAAAATAACCAAAACACACGAGGCACAGAATATGACAAAAAAATGCTAAGTTGGACATAACTCAACAGATCTGAGCAGGACCTGACAGTCCTCTAAATGAATAAATGCGGGAATAGGTCGGATCTGTTTTAAAGATCTGATTTCTTTGGTTGGACCTCATTTGTTCAGCAAATTAACAATCACTCAATCACTCTAGAAAACAAAAATAGATGTGCTTTACCTATTAAAATAACTTTAACCACTTGTATCGTGGAGTTAAACCTGTTGACAGCGACGCAGTTATAGAAGCCTGCGTCATCCACCACAAGCTTTCCTTCAGATTTAAGAATGGCCGTTTCTGAAGCGTACTCCCAGCTGATTGTTGGACGCGGGTTACCATCGGCCTCACAAACAAGCTCCTCGGGAGAATCTTTGAACACCAGTACTGTCTCTGGAAGCTTTGTGATGTTAATCTTAGGTTCATCTGTAAAAACCAGAGGCAAAAACACAGTTTGATTAGTATGCTGTGACAAAATGTCCATCATCAGAGCTTTTAAGACGGACTAATATAAAAGTAATTCTCACAGAGCACGTTGATGTTTGCGATGCTGGACATCATGTCTGGAAGCTGCGGTCCTGTCGCTCCCAGGTTCAACTCAGCCCTACATTGGACTTCAATTCCATTGTGAAACCTCTCCAGAGTGATGTTCATGGTGCACGACACGTTTACTGGAGATCTATGAGACCCGTTGGAACTGAAGTCGCAGCTTGCGTTAGCTAATGGCTCAATGGTCTCGTTCCCTCGATAAAAAGTCCACAACACGGTGAGGTTTTGTGCAGGCGCAACACTGATAATGTCACACTGCAGCTGCAGCTCGGTGCCCTCCATAGGTGGTGTGGAGTTGCTCACTTTGATAGATATGCTTTCTGGTGTTTCTGCGGGTGAGTTAATTCAAAAAGAAAGATTTTTTAAAAAATTAGTAAGAAAAAAATGAAGCTAATGTTAAATAAAAGGCCATGTATATTGTCTGCCACTTTTCATGCCAGAGTTGTTGACTAATGTTGAGAAATGACACAGCTGTAGTGATCAAACTTTGAAAAATGTGTGATTTCATGAGAACACATGAAATAAAAACATTAGATTTCAGCTCAAGTCCTGTAAAATTAAGTTACATTAAAATCTGTCTTGTGGTTTGGTAACAGATAGACTACAAACAGTTAATGGCCGTAAACGAAGATCTTTTTCAGTCTGTTTGAACACAGAATATGTGTTGGAGATCAGTCTCAGCTACTACCACACTAAGCTCAGTATCTGTAAAACTGACTGAGTGATCATATCTTTGTGTTGTAGTTGAGTGTGGTGTTAATTAGACACACTTACTGTAGAGAGTGTAGTGCAATTCTTTAAAGCAGCGTCCTATCCCAATAAACTCCCCATGACAAACAGGCTGAGGGTCCCAGTCTCCATAAGTGTCAGGAACCCAACTTGTATTCAGCATTTTAACACCTTGCCGAGTTCTCCAGAATATTTCCTTAACGTTCATCTCATTGGTTTTGGATTTGCACTCTACGGACAGCCCTCCGCTTTGGTACTGCAACACCACCTCCTTTGGACTTATTTCAATGGGACATTCCACTTCAGTACCTGTGAATAGAAAGTTGGGAGTAAAAAAAAAAACAAACAAAAATTGTGCCGTTCTGCTTCAAGGCATACATTAAGATAACATTTTCAGTTATGGTGCTGTAGAGAAAAGGGGCAGTAAAGCCAACCATCCTGAGTACAGGATGAGGGGAAAAGACTCAGGAAGGATACCCCTCCCTTCTACTTAGTGCCCACCATTCTTAGAGCTGGACTGTATGTTAGGGTAAATTAGTCACCCTCCACATTCTTTCAATATATTTAATAACGGGATCCTAACTGATACATATAAATAAATGAAGTATAAAAGACATTAAAAGTAAGTTTTTACAAACTTATAGTTAAACACAGTTTACAGGCAATAGATCTAAATAACTCTCATAACATTCTAACCTATAATAAACCATCCTGGTCTGGACATGGATGAAAACACGAGGTCTTAAAGTGTTTCACACAACTTACTCGACTTTGTCCCCTTAGAAAGCGACAGCAGCTCTAAAATAAAAAAGATCAAAAGCAGACGAAGCGAGCTGAGATCCTCCATTGGAGTAAAAACAACAACAACAACAACAACAACTCAATGGGACTAGTTTTAACAGGAGCGTTTCCAGCCCGTTCACCTCAGCCGGACCGAGCCCAGAGGGGAGAAGCTAAAAGCTAAGCTGGAAGCAGCAGCTGAGCTTCCACATCGGCGGAGTGGAAACCAGCCCCCTCCCCCGCCACCCCGCCTCAAACACCCGGCACGGACTCCCACGGGCCGCGGCCCACACGACCACTCCCACTCCGAGCTCCACAGCAAGGCAAGAGGCGCGAGCCGCTAAACTGAACGAAATATACAAGTAAAACCAACAGTCATGTGCAATGTTTAAATGCACAGCTGTTCTTCTTATTGTTATAATGATTTCTGTGCAAAGTACTGTATTATTGAAACTGTACAGAAGTAGGGGTGCGCAGGGTCCTGCAGCACCCCAGGATGGATTCCAGAGGGCATGCATGTTAAAGTCCATCAACTGGCCCTTTTTTTTACAGAGCTGTATGCTAAAATTTTATATTCTGCAAAGCATTGTGGTCAAGATATAATGTCTACAGTGTTCCACCTATGTTTGTGTTCTGTGCCATCCTGGAAGACATGTAGCTAATTTACAATCACAATTGTATTTAAAAGTCAAGGTGTGAAATAGATTAACATGCATTAATTCACACCTTTATGTGACCAAATATCTCTTGTGACCCCAGCGACACCATTGTGACTTTATCTGCATGTGAATCTTTCACATTCAGTTTAAAAGCTTAGACGTTCAGATCTGAGGCAAAACATCTCCAACTACAGAATAGGAGTCCAATTGTTTTTTTTTAAACAAACTATCACTTCTGTTGTATAAATGCCTGCAAAAATAGCTTAAAACTCAAAAAGGGAGCAGATTATCATTAGGTCAAGACTGTAATCTTCTTACTATTGTGCATTAAAAAAACTAATCAAAATGTTCATAAATATTATGAATATGATCTGAAGAACATTTCTGGAAAAGTTTAACAGATTATCTCATTAGTAACCAAACTAAAGTCCATGCGTCCTACCTGTGACAGTGACCCGGACTGTTTTGGAGGCGCTTCCTTGCTCAGTCCAGGCTCGACAAGTGTAGGAGCCCATGTTGTACCCAGTAGCACTGTGGATGATTAGACGAGACACTCCATCTTCAGTTTCCTCCTTCACATTGTCTTCCTGAAAGTAACTCCAGGTGTAGTTTGGTTTGGGGTAAGCTACAGAGGAGCACTTCAGCCCCAAATTTTCACCAGCGTTCACTTCAGCATCTTTAAGCTCAAATATCCCTGTTGGTGGATCTACAGAAAACAGTTTAAACAATATGCATGAGAGTGTAAGATCGTTTTTTGATTAAGTTAGATACACACTTACATTTTACACTTTGTGATTCAGTGAAATTATTTACAAATGCAATTGTTTACTGTTATTACAAACAATAAGGGAATCAACAAGTCTCTATTTAGTTTTAGTGATTGTTTTCATTACTTTCTTCTTTACGATGACATTATGTCCAGGGTGTACCCAGGGTTTCTATAAACATAGCAAGAACATTTGATTCTGGGCCATTTTGTCACTTCAGTCAGAATGGACCACATCGCTGTGATGTGATAAACTTTATATGTCTGTGAATAAATATTCAAGGCTGAATGGGCTGGATTTCTGTTATTAGGAAAAGAAAATCCACTGATTTTGTAAGAAAGGTATTCCCCCCCAACGAATGTGTCAAGAACTTACATAAGATTTTGATATCCATTGTGTAGTTGTGAACTGAGAGAGCGTTTGAAACCAGGACTCGGTACTGCCCTGCATTACTTCTTGTTAGCATCTGAGGAAGTTCTACCTCCTCTTCATCCTTGAACCAGATTTCATTTGGCTTAGGAAAGCCCAGAGAACAATTGAGGTTGTGAACATAGTTTTCTGTTGTGGTGTAAAGGTGAGGACACCTCCACTCTGGTCCATCTGAAAAGTGAAACATAAAATACATTTTTCAACTTGCAACGGACCAACGACACATAAATGGGGGGTTAAATATCTAATCTATATTTTTTATTTTAAAAAAATATGTCTCACATTCTTTATTTTGGTTATTTATAATGCAAATAAAGCTTTTAACACTTGGTTTATCACAGCATCCAGTAGCTATACAGCAGCCAGGTCAAAGATCTGTGTTTATCTGTACATATCAGCATGATTTAATGTGTATATTTTTGTAGTATTCTAAGAATGAATGGGACTTACATAACACGTCAATCATGATGTTCTTCTGAACTAAAGTTAATCCCTCAGCTTTAACCGTGTATGTTCCTGCATCGTTTCTTCTCAAAGGGACAGACACGTTTACGAGGTGTCCTTCTTTCAGCCACTCAACATGTGGGGTTGGATTTCCTGTCACTCTGCATTTTTCCTCCAAGGTTTCCTCTTCCCGTAACTCCAAAGACGAACACTCGATGTCCGGGCCAACTGGAAACAGCAAAAGGCATGCATTTAGAAGGAGAGGAGCACTCGAGTTGTTTTATTCTTTCTGCACCATTTAAAAAAAAATCTATTTCTGCAAACTTTGAACCATTTCAGCCTTTCATATATCAATGTGTCCAGTTCATTTGTAAAATGGGTACAATGACTTTTGGTTTTTGTAGCTCTGATGCTTCTGTTTTAAATGTTGAACTTTATTTACAAATATTCTTGCCACAGAAAAACATTAAGATCAATAAAATCTCTTCAAAACCATTGTACTCTTTGGTAACTGTTCTGTCCTGCGTTGGATGTTTTTATTTTTAGCTATCGTTTTGCTACTTTTAGCCACATTCTGCCATAGTAGCCTTTTGCTACTTTTAGCTTTTAGCTAGCTTTTTGCTTTATGCATTAGGCTTCCTTTAGAAAGGATTTGTTTTAGTTAGCTTTTTACTGTTTATAGCTAGCTTTTTGCTACATTTACCTTTTAGCTGGTACTTTGCTACTTTTAGTTAGTGTTTTGCTGCTTAAAAATGCATCTCACTGACACTTTGAGTATCTGTGAGTAGTAGTATGGTGTTTTATCCATTTAAAAAATGTGGTTTACTCAGAATACAAATAGTTACCTTCTTTGATTTAAGAACTTGTGAAGTGCACCAAAAGAATAAGCAAATGTAATGACATACTTACACCTAACTTCTTTAATATGATACTCTTGTGACGATGCAGAAAATAGAGGTCCCTCTGGTCCCAAGTCCATATGTGCCTCACACCTTAAAGTAGAGTTGCTGTCATTTCTTGTCGGAGTAAAATAATAATATGGTGACAAAGGTTGGGGTTTTGACGAGTCATTATCAATGTTCGTTTGGTTGATGATGGTATCTCCTTTGTACCACCTCACAGTGAGATTTTTAAGTGGTGCGATATTATGAATGTTACATGTTAAGTTATATTTCATCCCTTCTGTCATCTCTGATGGACTGTTGGAGCTGATGCTGATGGATTCTGGAAAGGCTAGAGAAAACAAGCAGATTATCAAGCACGATTAACTTATCAGTTTGATTTGTGCTTATCAACTCAGACTTACTATAAATAACTAATCCTAGGCTCGCTGTGCACTGATGTTCAGGCGAACTGATATAACATATAGGTTCCATGCCCCAATTTTTTACACTTTTAACTGTCCACGTTAAAGATGTAACGTTCGTAAGGCCGATGCCACCTTGGGAAACCTCCCAGCCTAATCCTTCAATGCTAGTCTCTGTTGTACTGCAGTTCACTGAGACCGGGTCCCCATATTTCACCACTACCTTGGAGGGGGTCAGCTCAATAGGACAGGATGCATCTGTAGTATGGAAGCAAATTTACATTTTAAAATTTGCAGAATTAACACAAGAAAAGCACTTTGTTACAACATTTGTTTTGTACATTTCTGTCACCAAGCAATGTAACAGTTATTTTTGTATGTGTGTTTGATTAATTGTTGCATTAACAAAATATTTCATAACCTACTGAAAGGGTTTTGCTGAATTTCTCAGATAATCTCTGACTGTACTTCGAAAACAGATTATCTTTTGAATTCTACCCAATTCAAGGTGGCCACCACAGCTTACAAGACAGTTGGGACTGGTCAAAAGTGTATGAAACATTATTTTACTGACTAAACACCATGTAGAACCCAAGTTTTGCTGCACACTATTTCCAAAATATAGAAACCTTGCTGACTATAAACCACTGAAGTACTGGGCTGCCAACAAACATATTTTTAATGCCAAGCTCTGGTCCAAAATAATCAAAAGTGCTGCTCAGTCAGATAGCCTGGCTGACCACTGGTTCTACTGACACAACAGGAAAAAAGAAATAAGCTATTTCTGCTTCTGAAGTCACACGCATCAAAGGAGCTTGACTGCATGATCTGAAATCTTTTGCAAATATCTGACTTTATTACAACTACAGAGACTAAAATATATCATAACGCTTGTATAACTTTAACAACTGAAAGTAAAAGTACTACAGCAAAACAAGACAATTTTGTTGAAGTTTTGCTCCCTTCTGGTTAAGTGAAAAAATATAAAATACAAAGATAAAAAAATTCATTTTCAGTAGTAAAACTATAGGAATCCAACAAGTGCAGAACTTTGTTTTAATACAGATCATTTTGGTTAATGGAAAAGACTCACAAAGAATAGTAAAAATAGACATCACAACAGGAAAGTATTCTAATAAAAGTGGGAAAATCCTACCAGTCACACTGAGCACGAGCCCCATGAAGAGCAGAAGAAATAGTCTCCGCTCGGTCATTGGATTTCTTTTCTGTCTTGATGTATAAAAAGTTCTTTCTGTCGTTTCCATCCAGCTCTGTTCGCCTTCAGCTCTTGTGGGGCTGTGCTGGAAATCAGTGGTTTACATGCAGTGGATGAGTTGGAAGGGAGGGAGGGAAGTAAAGCCACACACACACACACACACACACACACACACACACACGCACGCACGCACGCACGCACGCACGCACGCACACAGAGTGAACTGAAAGCGGTTTGTGAGCAAACGAGGACTTGAGAGGTTGACTCATTCTTGAGTCAGGCAGTTTGAATCCGCTCTGTTTTTTACTTTTTGGCACATTTAAATGCTTGTACTTTATATTGCAGCTAATATCATATCTATAAATTGTTAGTAGCTGTTTTTATGGCTGTTTAAGGTCTACAAAGATTCTGTGAGTTAGGCCTAAAACCATAGAACTTCAGTTTTCCAACTAAGATGATGTCAGAACATAATCTGATTATTATAGATGATTTTCACAGATCTGGACTGGTGTTTGAATGTTGGCCAAATTGGGCCACAACAGTCAGTGATGAGGCCTAAATTTACAGGAGATAAATCTGTTTTAGATGGTACTATTTGGGTCTGGGTGACAGATTTTATTCTGGCGAGTCATCATACCTCACCATTTATTATTTCTCACTGTGTTTTAAGTGGAGTCAGGCAGGATAATGCTTTACACTTTGGTGTTTTACATTTACATTCCTGTCTTTTCTGATAAATCTGTACAAAAAGCTCATACCCTAAATATTTTTGTACTTAAAGGTTTGCATAGAACAAAAGTTCTGTTTTAAATCTCCGTTAATGGTAAATAAATGTTTAAAATGGAAGACCTAGAATTCGTTAAAGGAATGCGTAATGCCCCCCCCACCACCACCACCACTTTTCATGCTGGAGTTTTCAGTAACTGTCAACCATTACCTCTTCAAGTTAAAGATTAAAGTCTGTAAACGGGACTGATGTATGACCAGTTTTGTGCTGATACGTGGTGATTAAATGTACAAAGAATGATTACTTTTGAAAGTTTCATTAGAAGCCATCCAGTGGTTCGTAAGATATTTTGCTAACAGACACTCACACACAAACAGCAGCAGCTCTGCTTCGGATTCACATGACTCCTCGATCCTTTCTGCTGAAACAATCCTTTCAAAAATAAAACAAAAACAAACATCCTGTTTGCCATTTCTGACCACTTTCTGTGACTGTTTAGCCTTTTACTTTTAGGAAATACAAAACAACAAACCCTACACTGGACTTTCCACATTGAGCCCCCCAGAGTCATGTCCTATTTTCAGTTCAGTTCAATTTCCCTGGAAGAAAAACTTTCCAAGACATTTGCTTGATTTCACTGAAATGATAATGAACTCATCTCCATGTTTCGACCAGATGGGTGAAAGACTTTTAATGTGAAGTTGTTTCAAAATTGAATCATTCTCTGGAACTACCACTCCCAGCAGAAACAAGCAAATCAGCAGGTTGCCACGGTATAAAAACATGAAGCAGAATCTCTTACTCCCTAAGCTGCTGCAACCCAGGTGATAAACAGACCGCAAGACAAAATCTGGAACTCTTCATGGAAGTTGGTTATCTTTATTCCTGTGGAGGGGGTCACGAGTTATCTGAGCTCTCATCATGTGAGAGGAGAAGTAATGAAAGAAGACTTGCTGCAACAGGGGCTCTGGAAACTAAACAGCATGCTTCAGGAAAGAAAGCAAACTTTTAGATTCCTGTCAACATTCCTTGTTCATGCACAAAAAAAGGAGGGAATTAAATGCACTAATTTGCACTCTCCATTCCAGGAAGTTTACACACAAAGTCAGCAAACTGTGAGGGGTGTTAATGAAAAAACAATCCACTCTTATTACAAAATACCAGGACTTCATCAGTTTACAGGAAGCCGGTCTGTAGCATGTAGGGGGGCAGGGGTGGGGGGTTAAGCACAACATCAAGTGAACAATGTTTTCTTTGCGATTTTATCAAGCCAGCACACTTAAATTACAATCCATGTTTGTTATTTTATTTTTGCTTTTGTTCAGTTTTTAAGAACATGAGGAGAACAAACAGACAGATAAATCAAGTTCATGTACAGAAGGTTTCAGAATGGAAACATAAACTTAATTTGCTTAAAACAAACTGAGATCACATAAAAAGTGGAATTTAGAATGTGTTTATTTAACAGGGACAGTGCACATTAATGAACAAAACACGTGCATTTGTCCCTAAAACATTTATTATTCTAATCTCTGTATATATAAATTTTAAATATGAGTCTAGTGTCCATGAAAGTACTGCATACACTATTTTTTTGTCTTTCTTGTTGTCTTTCTGTCCCCTTGCTTCCTGAAAAGTATAAAAAGGGAAGCAACAAAATCAGAAATCCACAGTATTATAAGGAAGTGGAAGTAAAATGTCAGGGAAAAGATTTAAAGAGAACAAGGAAGTAAATCAAGTGATTCTCATAAAAATCCCACCTCAGTTTAGTTTATTCTCATGGTCAGCAGCCCGTCTCCATGCACAGCTGAGAACATCCGCTGAGTGAAGAAGTTCTGAGGGACAGCATTTCCAAGACACAGAGACAGATTCTTTTTTTCTGAGTGAAAACAGCTGTTAAAACTGACAAGACATTCAAAGGGTTTACATTCCCGGCAAGCATGTTGTCTAAGTTTAGACAAAAATCATCTTGTGCTGAGAAATGGCAGAAATGTGTCCGCTTAAGTCAGACCTCCAAAATAAACTGATGTGTGAGCTCATGTGATGTCACGGTGTTCTGAATGAGTCTCAGCTACTACCACATCAGGTTTTAGCTCAGTACCTGTAAACTGGCTGAGTTATTGCCATTCTTTTTGTCTTTTTTGAGGCGGCCATCTTGAATCAGGCACAGAAACACCTCCAACACGATCGTTCTTCGTTGCAATGATGAAAACACACATGAGCCGACGTAAACCTGAGAACACAAACTCTGTTCCTGAAGTGACAAGTGACTTGTTTTAAACTGATAAAGCGACCTTGCACTTTCAGAGAAAAACTGTTTATGCAGAGACCAGATGCCTTTCTTCTCACCCTATGACTGCAGCTTGTGATCCAAAACCGAGCAGGGGTTCTACGTTCTGTCCCTTAAATATTAAAACCAGAGAATAACAGCAGAGACATTCATATCGTGACAATCCCAGTGTTGTTCGTTCACTGAAAGCTCAGCTGTAATGTGATCATGGAAAATGCATGAGGCAAACAGAGGTCCTTCTGTCTCTGCATTCTTTGTTTCTCTGCTGACATTTTGAAGCTTCATCATTTGTAAAAAGCCCAAATCAAAAAAAATAAATAAAAGAACACTGACCTCAATCTCAGGGCTCCTGAATAGACCCTTCGGTTAACCCAAAGAATATTTTAATGCTCAACACAATCTTGTAGGACAGTTAGCAGCAACAGCTTATATTCATGTCACACAGAAAGAGATTTATCGTTGTTCTTGTATTCAGTCAGATTATCTCTTGGCCCAGTTTTTTCTGGGTATCTGAGCAGAGCTCAAAACATCCAGACCTCCCTCTGAAAGTG
>JAVKLF010000021.1:5399550-5417379 GCA_034783495.1 Millerichthys robustus
ATCTATCTATCTATCTATCTATCTATCTATCTATCTATCTATCTATCTATCTATCTATCTATCTATCTATCTATGCTGACACCCTCAGTTTTGTCACTAGAACCATGAGATATTTGAGCTCAACTGGGGAAGAATAATGTCTGCAGTATCGGCATTAGCCATCAGACAACTTTGTGTGTGCAGATTGAAGGAAAGAGGAGGAGTGATAGAGAAAGCATGTGTTGAGATAAGAGTAGGTCGCTGGAGTCTGGTTGCCTGAGTGTCAAGAAGGTCAGCCCTGATGCAGAAAACATGGAACCTTCGCTGTGTGGGAAAACTCGTCGAAAGGAAAGGAGAACATTTTCAGGTCTGTTTGGGATAATTGAAGTGCGTCCTTCAGCTGGCGTGTGAGTCAACAGAGCGCCGGTCTTACAGAGAGAAACGAAGAAGAGGAGGGAACAAAAAAGAAAGCAAAAAATTAAAAGGGGGGCTTTGGTCCTTGAGCAGGTCTGGTTCCCATTAGACCAGGGGCCTGGGGTTGGTTTGTTTGTACAGGCAGAAGGTCCCCGAGGAGCCTCCTGTTGCTCCTCCCAAACGGGCCGCCATTGAGGGAACATCAGCTGCAGTGCTTCACTTTTTTCAGCCTTCTGTCTCAGGCCCTTCTCCACCCCTTTGGAACAAACGAGCCTTCAGAACTGTTTACGGATGTTCTCTGTTTATGTGCTAGACATGAGAGCTGCTCTGAGAGTTCCTGCCATAGCCTTTGGCCATAATGAGACGAATATGTTCCTCCCTTGTGAGTCTAACCTTGTGTATTAATGAGCTCACCTGTATGTGTCGTGCGTGCAGAGACAGGCCTATCACTCTGGGCCACAGCGATGCAGTCACACACTTCTTTTAGGCATAAACACACACGGATCAATAAAATCCTTTGATTGTAAAACAGTGGTTGCATAACAGTATGTCTCCCCCCCCTTCCAATCAGGCTGTGTTGTATCATGGAACAGTTCCCCAGCATACATTTTGCAGCTCTGTCCTTCCCCCCTGTTATACGTGTTATTTCTGCAACATGAGCCTGCATGAAGCTTTCGTTTCACTTGCAGCTCTTTTTACAATAAAACGGCTGTCGGTAAAATGCAGTCAGTTTTGCCGTGAGTTGTGGGCAGCAAAAGCGGGACAATAACACAACCACGTACAGAAACACCGACATGTATATGAAGTGTTGAAGTTGCATTAAGAAGGTACACAGGCTGAGCGTCAGACAGAGATTATAAAGACCCGAGCACACAATACGTGACTCAAAGAGAAACCTGTAGAGCTTGTGGTTAAATGGTGGGGTTGCTGTCATCTGCTAAATCTGGCTACATTAAAAGAGTCACAGGAAGGTGGGTGGAGTTTCTGGGGGTTCGGTGGAAACGGATGGAGATGATGTTTCTCCCCCTCTGTGCTCTCGGCCGGGGAGCGGACTGTGATTTATGAAGCAACTTTTCCTGATACTTGGGGTTGTACTTGGAGATGGGAGGAGTACGTGACTGATTCAAAAGCATGGTGAGAGCTGTGTTTTAGTGGGCGAAGTGGATTAATTATCACCTGCTAGCGTCAGACCTGTTCATCTGTTGGCAAAATATCTTAAAATACACTCGACAGATTTTCATGAAACTTTCAGGAAATAATCATTGGTCGTACAGCTGCAACTGGAGTCACACCCTCGTGTTGAGTTTAATAACATAAATCAGGCTTTCAGTACAGATTTGACAACAAAAAAAGACAATGAACAATGTTTTCATAGAGGTTATCTAGATGATACTTTTGGGGACTTTTCCTCGTCTTTTTTTTAAACAATGCAGTTTGTCTGAGTCTATATTACACAGTTGCGTGCTTGATTATTATTTCAGAAGTCTGAAGGATTTGCTTGTTTGAGCATGTATGTGTTTGTAACTTCAGAGGAAAAGTTTGGATCTGGATTAGTCAGACTCTCTGAAGTTCATAAAAACAAAAACTGTGGTGTTGTTGCTGCTTCACCATGAGAGGGAACGTCTAATTCAATCTGTTTAGGGTTAGTAAGATCACTGCCAGTCACAGTAGAATTTGTGTAAGGCGTTAATTAAAGCCACATTTTGTGTTTTCCTATCCAGGGGCGTTTTTGTGTCAGTTTATGGGCTGTTCTCTTAGTCAAATTTAACATTTTATACATGAATATTTTAACACCTGGTGCTTTGCATTTCCCATCACCCACTTTAACAGTCAGAGGGATAAAGGTTTTGTTGCAGATGGCTCCCATATCAAATATGCCTTGAGGGCAGATAACAACCTAAAAGCCTTTTTTTTTCATTATGCACACTTGGAAAACTCTAATGGCATGACTCACGAATCAGCAAGTAGAACCAGACCTATTGGCAAGCAACAGCATGAGCTAAGAGTCATCATTTTGTGAAAGTCTCTTTCACAGATGGGTATATTTAGGGACAACAGATTGAATGACGCTGCAGCGCATCTAAACGTGTTTTGGGAGAAGTCAATAAAAGGGCGTCACACATGAGTGGGAAAAAAACTAATAGCTCATGTCATTGTCTGGGTGATTATTATTCAGTGATGAGAAGAGACACTGTGCTGCATGTGGGATGGGTTGCCAGTTCAAGTCTGTGGAATCTGAAGCTGCAGTTAATTGTTATTACACACTGTTTAGATTGGGTCTCTGCAGCAACACTTTTAATGTGGAGGAGGTTATGAACGGGCAATCTGGTTGCTTTTTGGAAACGTTGCTTTTATTCTAAGGCACAGCATTCTTTTAAAAGAATACATATGACCTGTTGCCTTTAGTGACAAAGTGTGAAAGTAATATTATCTTATGTGCAAAAATGGCAAAGATGTTAATAACAATTTACCACTTGGTTAATGTTTAGCCAGTGCAATCATTGTGCATTTAGAGCTCTGCTGTGCCAATATGATAAATTATTTTAGACTACAAAGTTATTTTTTCTTCCTATTTGTCATTACAGAAAGAATTAACAAAGCTGCCTAGTTGAAACTATCATTTTTTGCTACTTCAATCTGTGTTGCAACCAAATCCCAATGCAACAAATCATTATGACAACATCAAGGACAAATTAAAGCCACTGATGCCAGCTGATTTATGAGGCTCTGCATTTTGTGATACACGTTTGTTTGGAGATTTTTAAAAAGGACAGAAATTAATGATATTTAAGTCTTGTTTGTATGAAGGGCTTTTATTTTGGCAGGCCCTGAATTAAAAGCTTGCCTTTAAAGCTGCAAAAGAAAGTGCTTAAAACATGGAGGAACGATGAAATGACTCATAAAAAAACAGGAACAACTCTTTTGCAAACATTCACATGAAGTGGATGAATAAAAGCTCGTGATTTGCAGAGTCATTAAGTTGTGCGCAAAACTTGTAATACTGAGCACCTCATTTAACACACGTTTTTTTTTTTAGGTAATCTCCTGTACTTGTTAGGACACGAAAAACATCATTATTGTCAATCATGTTTGTTTTCGAACTACTGTGTTTGCACAGCTTGTTGCCGAAGCTCACTTATCCCTGTCGTCTTACATAAATATAAATTCATGGGTCAGTTCTCACTGAAAACTTAATGCTATGGCAGCAATAGGAAGTATAAGGCCTTTGAAGGAATGCATATTGCCCGTCTGCTTTCAATTTTTTATTTTTTTTTATTATAAGTTATAGTTTTTTTGTGGTGCCTATAGTTGCTGAGCTGTGGCAGCCATCTTGAAATGGGTTGACTTCAAAATATAGCTAATCCTTATTTCCTGCAAGTTTCATTAAAATTCCTCCAGTAGTTCATGAAACATTTAGCTAACAGATAGACTGCCTTCAGCAGTGGGACATGAAGTACAAAAGTGAAAAAAGCATTTTAAAAAAGAAGAGTTTTTTCTTGTTCCCAGCCAAAGACAAATGATAAAAAAAAGTTGACACATTGGACTCAAACATAGTTTGGCTGTTCCAACGCTGTGGAGTGGAATTTTGTCAGGCCGACCTCAGTGGAGTGAAGTCGGAGCTAACTGGACGAGCTCCAGCTGCAGTCAGTAATAAACACTGGGGAGGAAAGTGAGATGGTGATGGGAAGAATGTGTGCTGATCAAAGCTCTGTTTCCAGGGTGGCGTGTGGAGCTGGACCACAAGAGAGGCAGCAGCGTGAAGCCAATAAACCTGGGAAGATCCCTCTGTGGTTCAAAGGTGAAACAAACTGTCACAATAAAAGAAGAGTTAAAGCAACAACACCGTTTAGTGTCATGACTTTTACTTGTAATTTACAGAAATACCCTCCCTTATAAACACATAGTTGGAAAATAATCTCATAAATATGCCGGGTGAGTCACCGTCCCAGACTCTTTGAAGCCTTTATGTACTTGTCATTTATACAGAATGTTAAGGTCGAGCACTTTTTGAACAAATGCTTGTTACCCGCCGCCGCCGCCTTTCATGTCAGAGTGCTAAACAGAGATCAGGAAGACTTGTGATGAGAAGTGACAGAGTTATAGGTGGTCAAACCTTGTAAAGATCTTACAAGATCTATTAGTGCTGAGTCTATCTGCTCTCACCGACCACAACAAACCTTTAGCTCAGTATCTGTAAAACTGAAATTAAGTCAAAGTTGTTTGTGTTTAAGGTCAATCAGCTGTGGTGGCCATCTTGAATTGGGTCGACTACAAAAGTTAAGATGTCTTCGCTGAATACTTTCTGAGACTTAAATAAAGTCCAGTGGTTCTTCGAAAACAGAGAGACAAACAAACACAGACACTAAAACCTGTCATGGTCTCTAGGAAGCATTTTTTGGTCCCACCCCTTGTCAGAGTGATGGTCTGGCTCACGTGTGTCAGCTTTAAGGACAGCAGAGCTCCAGGCTGTCTCAGGAACGTGTGAGATCTACACCTCTGCTGCCCTCCTGCCATTTCTCCTCACATCCTTTGTGTTCCTGTTTAAAGTGTATTTTAACAACATTGGAAGCACGGCTCTGGGATTGTTCACTTTTAACCAGAGGCATAAAGTTCATGTTAGAAAACAGCATGGATTAAAGTAATGGCCTCGACCCTGATCCCTCTTATCTGATGACCCCACCTTTTACACTGACCCTGACAGGCAAGATCCAGCTTTCCTTTGGGAAGTCAAAAACTGCCTCCTCCAGGAAAGAAATGTACACCTTTTGATTTATGTGTCAGGACAAATAGCCTTTCATAAACAAGCTTTTCCAAACAAATACTTAACTCTTTGCCTCAGGCAAAAAAAAAAAAAGAAAGAAAAACTGCATTTTGTCCAGCTTCCTTTATCCAAACTCCTCCAGGCAAGAATGAAATTGACGCACTCTCGACCCGGTTCCAGACAGCTTGTTTACACTATATTGATCAATCTCATGTCCTCTACCTACATCCATCTTTTTGCTGTTTCTTTGTCAACCATCCACTGACTGCATCTGTCTATTATTTTACCTTAAAATCAACAAAATCTGCAGAAACTACTAGCCTTCATTGAAGGAATGTATATTGCTCACCACATTTCATGCCTAAGTTTAAGAATAAAAACTACTTATATTGAGAAATGACATGGATCAATATGTTTTTATTCCAAAGTTTAAAATAACATTGTCCATAATCTCCTGTGATAGTCCTGCTGATTGTGGTTGAGTGTGGTTTGGAATGATTCTCAGTTACTACAACACCAAACGGTTTACAGTTCACTGTAGGGTGAACGGAGGGGCTCATCCCGTCACCGGTGGGTTTAAACCCCTGCTCTGTTCGTCTCAGCGTTGTGTCCTTGTGCAAAACACCTGACCTGCTTTGCCTGCTGGTGGTGGTCAGAGGGTCCGGTGGTGCCGGAGCACGGCAGCCTCGCCTCTGTCAGTCTGGCCCAAGGCAGCTGTGGCTACAGTGTAGTTTACCACCATCAGTGTGTGAATGTGTGTGAAAGGATGACTGTAGTTTAAAGTGCTTTGGAGTCCTTGGACTTGACTAAGAGCTGTAGAAGCTCTTCATTTCATTTCCCATTTTTACCATTCTGTGTCATAGCCATTTCTGTGTAAGCTACTGTTGCTTAGCTGTGGCAGTCCTCTTAAATAGGTTTGAATCCAAAAGTTAATCAGCTCATATTATTTGCCAGAAGATTTATTGAAATCTGTTTTATTTTTTGCGGTGAAGACGAACACGGACATGAGCAGAAACAAAATCACTCCATCTTCTCCTTTGACAGCAGGTGATAAAACGTACGTCTGCATTTCTTTGTACTGTTGTGTAACAACTCAGCTCATTTCCTTTGTTACAACCCGAAAAGCACGTACAACATCCTTTCAAATCTCACTTTAACATCAGAAGTCAAGGAAGAAAAGAACAGGATGTGGTAGAACATCATTCAGTCTGACTGTAAGAAAAAACAAATTCCCACACTTTGTATCTACGTTTTTTATTGAATAAAACACATTAATTTGCAAACCTAAAACAAACGTTTTCACCTTGTGGCGAGTGAACAAGTGAGAAGTATCAGTGTGTGTTTTTTTCTTTTTAATTCAGGGGAAGCCAGCTATGGCTGCCATATGGTTTCAGGTCAAAACAACAGGTTTCTAAGTTGCCCCCTTGGCAACGCCTGTGGATTGAATGACAGAAATCTTATCTGCCGCTTTTCTGGATGTTTTTTCCTTTGTCTTGTTTCTGTTCTTAAAAGACTGCAGCAAACTGCCAGATGACAGTTTGACCACAGTCCAGTCGTTGCATCACTTCTGCCTTTGAGGTGTGAAAAAAAGCTTTAACGTTGATGGAAATGATTCTAATGATGAATGTCTGGATTTAAATTTGTTTTGCTAAGGGTACTTCAGTGAGGCTTTATAAACACTGTGCTAATCTTCAGGAAGCCACAAAAGTCAGGGTTTTAACCCCCTCCACAACTGCGTGGGCCCTGGGCTTTACTATGAGTGGACCAGAAGATTCGAAAAAGCAACAGAAACCCTATACTAATAATCAGGCTGGATAACTGGGACAACTGCTAAATGAACCATGGGAACTAAATAAAAAAGGAAATACTGCACAAATAATGTAACTTTATGCTCAGGGCTTGAGTTGAAAGCAGAAATTCTTTTTTTTTTTTCAGATCCAGTCGAGTATATGCCACAGAAGGACATGAACAAAAAAAGGCAAAAGGAGGAAGTTATTGTTTTTGCTTGGCTAACTCAGGTAATTTTACAGATATTAAGCTAAAATCTGGTGTGGAAATAGCTGAGAGTCATCTGCTACACACACTCTGACATTTAGCAATATGTTATTTTTAAGGTTTGACTGCAAGGGCTACAAAATATCAATATGACAAGAAAGGAGGCAGGCAATACAGACCTACGGACTTTTAATTCCAAAGGTTATCGGTAGCAAAAGATGAGTCAGACAGATTGAGACTACGGCGCTGCATAAAGGACAGATCGAGTTTCTCATGCAAAACAAAAGTCTTTAGATTGTCCTGAGATAAGGAGTAAGACTACACTTCTTTGGGTGGTGGTGGGGTGGAGGGAGTGAGAGGTGGTACGTCGGAGAGGTGGATGAACTTCTAAAGCTGCGAGTAACAGAGAATGTGGCACAGCAGCACTTAAGCCCGGTGTTTAGAGTGCAGAGACAGATAAGACACCTCGACTAGAGGCAGAGCTCTTCTTCGTCTAACCTCTGTCACCACGAGCAGACCAGCGGACGTTATTAACGGAACAAAGGCCTAGAAATTGCTTTTTAACCAGAGGAAGAGCGTTTTCTGTCGAAGCGTGAATGCTTTGCACTGAATTTGTTAAACAAGCTGAAACTGACTTGTTCCAACTAAAATAAACAGAAAAATAGATCAAACAAAATAGGAACATTATTGCCTAAAGGCTAAATAAGTAAAAGTATCTAAAACCCAAAAGGCAAGCTGACAGCTAAAAGTAGAAGAATAGAATCTAAAACACTAAAATAGCAGAAAGGTGGCTAAAATATAAAGTAGCAAGAGGCTAGCTAAAAGTAGAAACAACTTACAAGCTAAAAGTAACGTAGCAAAAGCTAAAATCTAAATGTAGAAAAAGCTAAAAGTAACAGAACAATGCGTAAAACCTCAAAGAAATTAGAGCTGTCTGAAAGTTAAAAATAACATTGAAAATACAAAACTAGAGTAGGTTTGCTGATTTACATTTTTAAAGAATATAGTTAATAAAGAAATGAAAAATATCTCAATGTATTTCTATGAGAGAAATAATTTTAAATATTCTGAAATCCTTTGAACTGTTTACAGTTACTAAAAGCAAAAGTCATAGCACCTATTTCCTGAATGAACCATACGTGAATGACTAAAATAGTGCAAAATTTGCACAAGATAGACTGCAAAAACCAACTGAAAACAATAGTGTGGACTATCTAAGGCAAAAAAATAACTACAATATATGTACTTTCATTGTTCTCTTTTGGGGAAATAAAAAAACTCATTTGAATGCAGATATTGTTGTAAAACAGCAGCTCAAATGTCAGCATGACAGATTGCCTTTTTGGTGATGTTGTCATTCAGATCATGCTGCTCTGACTCAAACAGAATGCTCATGATCTGATTTTTGTAACTAAAAATACACATCTGCTGTTAGACCATCTGTGCACTAAAAAAAGGAAGTTTTTTATGTCTAGAGTGCTTTTTTATGTGGAAGGGAAAACGCTACAATTTCTTTTTCCAACATCTGGTTATTTTTTGATTTGTCTTTGTAGTTAAAACAGTTTTTTTTTTTCCACTTAAAGAAATTGGAAATTTGTGCTCATGCCCACACATCGCTGACTCACAGGTACTCCTAAGAGCAAACATTGGGCACACCGTTAGAGCCAAAAGGATTCCCTCTCTTTTTTTTTTTCATCATTAACACACTGACAGTTGCATTTGTGGTCCAACTTTATTTGCTAGAGAAATGAGGACAAACAGGGAATGGAAAGTCCCCGCCTCATGCGACGCAGAGCCTGAGAACAGTTAGAATGTGCTGTTAATGACTTCCCCAGTGTAATCCTGGGTCTAAAAGGAGGAACACACAGCATCTAGCTGCAGAGATCGCTTTGCCTTTTTGGGTCTTTTTGTTCTTTGAACCACAATTTGACAGAGATGAAATAGAAAAATCAATGTGGCGTCTTGTCTCTGTAGATTTGACTCAGTAGTTTCTGTCGCTGCATCTAGAAAAAAAAAAAACATCTGCTTCTCATCATATTTATTATAAGTTCAAAACAAGTTCAGGAGACCACAGCCCACCTGACTCTCCTCTGAACATTATGCTGCTGTTTTAGGTTTGTTGCTGTAAATATGGTTCTTGTTCCTGTTTTCTTTTTAAGAGTAAGCTCACTCGGCCTATATGTTCAGTTTGAGTGACAAAAATGATTATTTACTTAGCAGCAGCAGTAATAAAACTTGTCCAAAGAATTATGCAGACTATGTCTGCTTTTTTTCCTCCCTTGCAAATGACAATTGTCAAACTTTCCACCATGTAAGGCTCGTTTGTGTTGTTTTAGCAGGTTTGTGCACATCCTGTTTGTCTATGAATTGCAATTCCATTGTGTTGACACCAAAACCTTCTCGCAGCAGGGCCATTGCATGGCGACAGGCTAACCTTTAATCTAATCAAACATCATAACTTCATCAGGGAGAACTTCTAGTTAAAGAGTAAAGCTAAAGGTTAGCCAGACTGGAGCCTGTTCTAGAGCTGAAGACCTGCCATGTAAACAATTCAAACTTCAGAAATGTCATAGCAGTTTAAGGAGATGCTGTCACATTGGTTTTTACAGAGAATTACATTGTTTCCAGCATCTGACTGCTTAACTCAATTCATTTGGCAATTGGTGTTTCAAACGGAACATGTTGCAACAGACTGCAGATTGTGTTCAAACATGGACTGTATTCAGTGGAAATGGGTGTCTGCGTTAAAAAAAAACTGATGAAATAATAACATAATGAATTGAGTTACAGCAAAGCATTCAACTAAACCACAGTACTTTATTCCAAGTTGTTTTAGATGGCAAATAATCTTTCTGAAAGGGATCCAGTTTTAGTAGCTTGACTCTCAGAGTTTCTGTCAGCTGCAGGTAAAACTACACACTTCAAAAAAAGTCTTCTAGCTATCCTTATTCCACTTTTAGCTTTTAGCAATTATTTAGCTATTTGTATTTAACTTTGAGCTACCATTTTGCTACATTTCGCTTTTTGCTAGTGTTTTGCTATTTTGGGTTTTAGTTGCACTTTGCTCCTATTCGGTTTTAGCTAATGTTCTGCCTTTTTTAACTTTAACAACTTAACTTCAGCTTCTTCGGCAAATTTCAGCAGTCGTTCATCTTTTAGCATTTAGGCTATGTTGCATTTCCACAGAAAATGCCCTTTTGTTTCTAGTTTCGGCTTGTTTGAGGCAAATAAAGTGATCTTCATCAGGGATGAAGGGGTGGGCACAGGAGGTTACTAATAACAGCTGCCAGATGTGCAGAGTCCCCCGAGCCTGTGCATATTCTCACAGACAATGGAATGCTTGTGAGGAGCCCCCCAACAGGAAGTGAGGTCAGGCTCTTGACCCCTCCCCTAAAGGCCCAGTGCAGTGGGGCAGCTTTAGTGAAGTAAGCCCCTGAAAGTGTGCCACAATAAACCTGCTGACAGTGAGCAGTCAGTCCATGAAGGCTTCCTCTTCCTGCTACACATCCATTAGCTTGGGTTAGAAAACACAACAAGTGAGAACAAAAGATTTATGATGCATGTGAAACTGTAAAAGTGGATTGTTTTCCCTTAAGATTACAGATTTAATATATATATATATATATAAACATGGGTATTAGTAATTTCATTTTCTTGTTCTTGCAAGTTTTTTGAAGGAAGAGAGTAGCTACTTGCAACATGACTGTGGGGGTGGCAGTAATGAGTGCTGTTAAGAGTGGATTGCACAATATTTCTCTCACTAATAAAGCATAAAGACAAATCACAAGAGTCAACACTGTTGAAACTGGTGAAGTCAAGACAAAGCCTCATCTGGAAACTGTGTTTACTAATGGGTTCCGCAATGCTGGAGGTGAGCCGTCTGGGTGGGTTTGGAGTAGTTTCCCATCCCAACACGCTCTGACGTAATTCACACAAGTCTACTGTAACCTCAAAAGGAAAAAACAAAAGTGTGTGAATCTGATTAATCTTGTGCCATCTGCTTCCTGCTCAAAGTTGTTGCATCATTTATAGTAAAAGTGTTTCTGAAAGTCAAGCTGTCACACAGCCTATCAATTTGGTTTTTTTTTTAAATAAGTCTTTCATTTTTCATTTTCCTTTGTGAAAGTATTTTGGAAATACCCATAATTTGCCCAAATGAAAAGCTTTCTACAGAAGCCAGGCAGATATGAGTGTTTCACAACCAAACTAATACCTGCTATGAAAACTGCTTGACACAGACACATGACATCATAGCCACTTGGGACGACTTTGGCTTTCAAGATAATGACTGTGAAGACATTACCTCCACAGAGGCTGGATAGAGACTCTTTTAGCAGAAATAGCACCTGCAGCCTCAGACAGCCCTGATGACTAACAAGCTCACCTCACCCTCCTTCTTATACCTATAGACATACATGAAGGGGAGGGAGAGATAGAAAAATGACAGCTCTTTAAAGGAGTATTCTGGTCATTTTTGAAGTAGCTACCTTATTCAGACATACAGCACAAAGTTTGAAGAAAAAGGCACAAGTATTTGTCCAGACCCATTTTGTTGCATTTTTTAGGCTTATGTTGATTTATGACTGATGTCAAAGCTGATGAGGGACTTCAGCAGCGTTCCAGTTACTTCAGAACTTGGATCTGAGAATGACGTGGGCCCAACTTTCCGTGTTCTACTTACAACTTGTAAAATCATTTGGCTCTGCAAATGTTTATGCTCAGTGACCAGGCTAACAACTCTTAACAATACAAGACTATAACAAAGGAATGCTCTGCGTTTCCAACAAATAGCTGCTAATATTTCTTGGAAAGTTCTATGATGGAGATGCAAACTGACTAAAGTTCAAATAAAAAGTACTAGTCAGCCATATTGGATTTTGAGGTCAGGGCTGGTCAAGTTGGAATTCTGGTTCCAGATGTTTTTAACGATTTGGAACTCTGACTTCCGAGCACAAATGGCACACAGCACGACTGATAAATATTTGATAGAACATCGCTTCAAAAATGAGGAGACTCTTTTAGTCTAAAACAAATCCAACAAAAAAGGAAAGGAGATGAAGGGGAAAAAAACTGTGTGAAAACAACTTCTGTTATTTTGCTTAAATCACAAACTAAATTTATGTGAGTGTCATAAGTCCCAAAGGCAAACAGAGACAGGATGAGCTGAAACTTGTAAACCTTGGCTCATGCTGGGGATCTGCTAGGAAGAGAAAGGAAGTGATGAAGTGGAACATCTGGATTTTATTTTTGCGCAGTAAAACACACAAACTGGCTTAAACAGAATGTTCCAAACGAACTGCTGTCCCCTGAATGGTGTTAAAGACAGTGAAACGCGCGAAGCTTTATGGCACATGATGTTTCCATACACCCCACGCCGTCAGTCTCTAGCGTGTGTGTGTGTGGGTGTGTGTGTGTGTTTGTGTGTCAGAGAGAGGAGCCTATTGTGTGCGCGCCTCCCTGACGCTCCTCAGCCCATAGAGCTGTTGTTCACGGAGCAGCAGGACAATCAGACTGAAGAGAAAGTGAGACTTTTGTGTTTGTCTCGCCTCAGTTCCCTTTTTTTTTGAGGAATCGTTGGGTTTTGGACAGTTTCTCAGTGTGGGCGCGCAGACCGGTTATGGATTTACTGACGAGACGAGACATGCCGTCTAGTCTTCTACCAAAGTTTTGATTCATGTCATCGTTGCTTTCTGCCTCCTCCTGAACTTTTGTCGCAGCTTTTGTTTTGTTTCATTTTATTCCTTTGTGGGAACCCGGAGGAGGGAGTCGAGTGAGGAGCACCTGGAGACGATCATCTCGCTGCTTTCTTCTCTCCACGTCTCTCATGGGGTGAGTTTGTAGCAGCTGTGCGATATAGCCTAACATGTGCTGCAGCAGCCGAACAAAAGGATGTCTGCTGCGTACCTCTTCTGCTTTGCGTACCTCTTCAACAAAATCTGCTTGCCTTACAAAACAAGTGTTACCTTCAAAGTCCTCAGTGTTTTCTCTCTCAATAAACAAACGCGTGAATGAGCAACAGGAAAGCCCGTGCTGTTAAAAAATTCTCCAAATGTACACAGTGACTCAGTCGGAAGTCAGTTTAAATGTCAGTAGCACGAACTCCCACATTTTGGGTGCTGAGCTGCACTTTTAGCCACCAGAACGCAGGAGAAAACGTTGCTGCTGCGGTTAATAATTGCGCGTAATTCTGAAGCCTGGTGCGCCTTTATGCACACCACGGTGCGATGTTAATTATCAACACACTAACTGGGCAATGAATGTCCATCATACAGGGAGGGGGAGGGGGTGCAGCCTGCTGCATCATTTGTAGACAGTAAACTATAGTTTTTGTTAGGGTGTTAGGGCTCCCCCCACATCCACACAATCCCAGACCCTTGGAGCGGTTGCGCAGCCTGCTGTGCCACCCCCGCCACTTTCCTCCCGGCTCTGACCCCTCCGATGTTGTTGGGGCTTGTTCATCCGTCACTCTAAAGAAGGCATTGTATTGAAAGGATGTATTAATAAGACAATAGGCACCATTATCCCCCCGTGTACAAGAGTTAATCTCATGAGGTTCCTCAGCTTTCCTTTTGTGCAAATTTGAAAAAAACAGCTTGTTACATTTTGCTCATATTTTCAAATGATGATGCAGTGTGTTTTAATCTGGTGAAATAATCTGTCCAAGTAAGTGTTGTTTTTTTAAAAAAATAACACATTTCACTTTGTGTATAGAGAAGGAAGAGTAGGTGTCAATTCTCCAGAAGTTGTCCTGGGAGAATCCTCAAGTCACGGTGTGATAAGAAGATAAGTTAGCGGAACTTCTGTTTATTGCCGAGATAAAAGCCCCCATCCATCCTCCTCCATCATGTGCTCAGTCCAACTCTCTCTGCTTAGTGTAGTGTTCATTAACAGAATGTCTGAAACTGCCTAGGCTTGTGTTATCTCAATTCCCAGCTGTGGTAACAAGACAAAAACACACAGATGTTTAAAAACCTCGATGAATTGAAACTAGTAAACAACTTACTGCGATAACATCAAGAAATGGGGGTTAGGCGGATGCGTAGGAATTGGATAGGACTAGCATGTGCTGAAGGGCCTGTCAACAGATCCATTGATGTTTGACTTGTGCAAAGGTACACTTACTTTAGTACCTATGGACACAATCATTTCCTCCCGAATGACAGTTGGGGGTAGGACGTGGCCACCAGTTCTTTAGTTTTGCATGCAACCAGAACAACACCTGCCACCTGACCAGGCTGTCTGCTGCAGGCTTCTTCACCAACTCATGTCAAATCATTAGAGGGTGCTGGGGCCACAGCTAACAGACTTAAAGCTCTTCTATAAGAAATGCACAGCATTATTGACCCAGACCACTGACCCATTACCTCATGAGTTCAGTGTTTGGTTGCCGATGGCCCACCTCACAGCCCATTCTCCACTGCTGTAATTTGAACCTCCTCAATGGGGACTGCAAGTGGGTAGCGTGAGAAATGAAGACAAACAGATGAGCTGGATAAATAAATACATGTGTAAGTGCATAGAGGGCTAAATAAATTATTGGCATTTCAGCGGTGGGAACTATATTTGTGGGACGTTTAAAAAAATCTTGGGTCACTGGGGCGGTGGAGGCAGGAACGAGTGGTGGGTGGGTGTTGGCGGTCCCTGAGGTTCACATTTCAGCTCAGGCCTGAGAGCGGCTCGTTTCTAGGAAGCGGTTTCCTGGGGGAGACCAGCTTCTTCTTGTCTGTGCTTCCCACTTTATGGAGTCGGATCAGAGGAGCCGGCAGCCATAGTCGCCCTGTCTGTACCTGTTCAAATGAAACTAGTATAACGTCAGTATATCTAGACATAAAGGTTAGATGCCAAGGAAGATAACATGATAGCAAACCTATGTTTATAGATTATTTTACGGGGGAAGGGGGTCTGTCTTTGATTTTAATAGTGATCTGCCATCTGGGTTCTCTTTGCTCAGAGCCCTTGCTGGTTCTTTGCAGAAAAACACTTTTCTTGGGTGCGGCAGCTGGAGCAAAATAAACGCCTTCTGTTCGTAAGCTGCTGAAATGCAAGTCACAACACACAGCTGACAGCATGTAGCATTCTGAATCACAGCCAGGAGCTGGGAGTGTCTCCAATCAAAGGAATAAATATGGCCATCTTTGCTTTCTTTTTGCTCCATTTTTTAAAAACTGCACAGAAAAAAGATCCCCTTTTTATTGCAACTGGCATGTAGAGGAATACAAATGCACAGCTATTTCAGTCCTTCTCTGGATCTCCTTTTTAAAACAACCTTCCTGTGATGTAAAAGTTCTGCTCTGATTATTGCATAAACTTTTACATAAACTGATGTAGGAAGAAAGTGCCTTTGGCTACTTTAGGAAGGTGGTTTTCACAGTGAAAGAACCCATTAGCGTTTAAGTCTTAGCTTACATTCCTTTTCCACTTGGAGCCCTTGGACAAACCGTAAGACCCCCCCATGGCCAGGCACTGATACTTGTAGCAGCATGCCAGGATTTCCTAATGCTTTTTAGCATGAGGATAAATGCCATCCTCCAGCTCATCTTCCCATTTCAAGCCTGAATTAGTATAACTACTAAAATACTGCCAGATAGAAGACTATAGACTTGTAGATTTTTTAAAAATGATTTAATTTGACTGAATTTTTTTGGTGTGTATAACATCATTATACATCTTGGAGAGACAATGACAAGAAGATTGAGCACTGGGTTTCTGGTTTCTACCGTGGCTTTGAATGTGATCTGCGGTACTTTGCAACCACTGTTTAAGTTGTGCAGTGATTTATAATCTGGATGGGAGCGACTTTCAAACTGTCTGCTCGAACACAAGGCTTAATCAGTGCGGTCGTGTTGCGGCTTCCCCTTTTTCCGGTCATTTCTAGAGCTAACTTGTGAGCAATCCCTGAGCAGGTACACAGAAAGACCCCTGCTACTTTTTGAAGAGCTTCTTGTTTCATCTTTTCCCATTGGACAAGTCTTTGTTTTTCAGCTTTGTTTGTGCAGCTGGAAAACTCAACGAGACCACTTGAAAACCCCACCTCCTGAGACCAAGAAATATGCTGGAGACAGATTTCTTGGATTTTGAGTTGTCTCGTGTGGCCAGAAGAAGAGCCTGCTGAAGCCATTCGTTTTATTTGGAACTTCAGAGTTTACTCTGTCCCATCCTCTGGAGCTCTTTAAGTCATTAGATTTCAGATTTTCTGAATGACTGACAGACTTTAAAAACCCAACCAGATGAAGGCAAATGGTCTGAAATTCAGCTTTTATAGGCACTTATGCAGAAAGGGCTTTGGCTTAAATCTTTCAAAGCTTGAAGACTTGATGAACCTAACCAACAGCCACTCTACAAGCCGGGTTGTGATAGAGGTCAGACAACTTGCCTGAAACAGACAGATTTAGTGGAAGTGGGTGCTGTTTGTAAAACTGACAGAGGCTCAAATACATCCACATTACACAAACTCTGTTATTTAGACAAATCAACAAAATGCTCTTGTATTCCCCGAAAAGTTATACAACAACATAGTCATACATGACCTGTGAGTCACTTGTGCAATGAGTGTATGTGACAGCAAATCAAAACCCAGCAAGCTCTGTACAATCCCATTTCTATCAAGATTTTATCTTGTGTAAAGTTTCCAAGAAATAAAACTGGTGGGGTAATCTTCTAACTGTATATATTTTTAGACGTAGTCATAATCAGAAACAAACATATCATCGTTTACAATCTATTTGTTCTTATGCAAATACTGTGTTCATGTCGAATAAGTTTTCATGAAAGGAATTGGAGGTACACAAAGGAAACAATAAAATAAAACTTAAAAAAGGTCATCAAAGCAGCCACCTAAGCCTGTGAAAAACCAGTCATGTGGTTTACCCTGTGAGGATGGTTGTAGTCGATGGATGTAAACACATATGGTGGAATCAGGAGACCTAGACTGTTGAGTGGAAAACAGTGAATCTGCTGCTAAATGCAAAATAAAATGTAAAGAACTAGTAAGACAACTCACAAGATTAAATATCAGGGATCAAGCAGAATGTGAAGCACCAGAGCTCGACATTCATACAAACACACACACTTTTACATGTGACTTTTGTAAAACTTCTACTAAACCACCACGTTGACCATTTCCTCCTGTCTGGGTTAGCACTGTTTCATACGTAAAGCAACAAATCTGAGCATGAATACGTACCAGTACATCAAAATTGGGAACGCGTCGCCTCATCTGTCCCAAAAACACGTTCAACTTTTATCAAAATAACAAAGAATAAAGTGAACCGTTACAAACTTTGATTTGGAAAAGGAAAAAAAACAAGAAGAACTGAGCTATACAGAGTTTTAAACTTGGACTTGTTTTGGTGATTTTTTTATATGCCAAAAATAAATATGATACTTTCTCAACCTCAGAGTAAACAAAAATATCCCCCCCCCTTCCCCCCCACGGAGCGGGAGAGGTTGGGCACCACAGGTGTAGTTGACATCCCAGACACATTTACAGACACATTTACACTTACGTGTGTGTGCGTGTGTGTGTGGGTGTGTTTTTGTGTTTTTGTGCTATTTGCCCGTGAAGACATTACCTATCAATATGAGATAAAAAATGGTTCTTACTTATAATATAATATAATATAATATAATATAATATAATATAATATAATATAATATAATATAATATAATATAATATAAT
>JAVKLF010000021.1:5417479-5436978 GCA_034783495.1 Millerichthys robustus
TAATATAATATAATATAATATAATATAATATAATATAATATAATATAATATAATATAATATAATATAATATAAATTTAAAGGTTTTATGTTTGCTGGAGTAGTTTAAAATTGTTTTTCTGTAATGGACCATCAAAGATGAAAGGATCCATCCAGTCATCGATGTATTAGTGAGCATTATGGCAGATGCACCTCATGGATACGTTGTACATGTAGATGTTATCATTTTTTGATTGTGTAATGTATTTTATAGTCAATCCTGAGTTTCATTTGTGAGGTTTTTGTCTTCATGGCTTGCCGTGCAGCAAATAAGTTCTCCTATGGCGTCCTCGCCATCTAGGAGAACATGAGAATGGGTGGAGCTCAAGGTTAGAAACGGAGTAGAATAGGAACCAGGAGCCTTGACAAAAGATACCATGAAAAGAAAATCTTGAAAGCCATTCATTAGGACAGGTTTCACTCTAAAGACAAGACCTTGGGAAGGTGGGACAGAAGCGATGAAACTCGAATCGAACAGTTTAGTCACAAACGTGTTCACACAATACGAATGTAGGACATTCACCCCGACATTACCGTTGTTGGTTTGGTAATTTTGCGTCTCACACATAAAAACAAGCACGAGCCGTATTGCAAAGTGCAGAATTAACCTGACAGTGTGCACACTTTGCTCACCTCTGTTCAGAGTAGCTTGTGGTTGATGTGATGTTTCTTCACCACACGCTAACCTTGACAACTTCACAGATGAGCTTTTAGCGTGACATGAACCTTCCTGTTTGTGGCAAATAAAATTCTGCAAATAAAATTTTCATATTTTCCATGTTGGTGATTGAGCGGCTAAATGCTGTGATGGCACCTTTAACATAGAGCTATAAGAAACACGTGTGCTAAATGAATTTATCTTGAAGTGCTTTTAATCACCTCCTTGTGGTCCCGTCTCTTGATCTCTGTGGTGGTTTGAAATCTACAGGGTGAGGAGAGGGGTCTTTGGATGTAACTCTGTGAATTAGGGTTCAGCATGAAAGAGAAGTATGCAAAACAGCGAAACGTAAAGGCTCGAACAATTTAGAAACGAGACATTAAGTTGACAGAAATGGTTCAAGTGTGACTGTAATCCAGTAAGTGCTTCTCTGGCAGCACCCCCGTAGATTCCCCCCCCCCCCCCCCCCCCCCCCATTGGTTAGAGTGAACAAAGTTGGGGGTGGAAGTGGTAAAGCGGGTTATGGTTCCTGAGGCTATATGATGCCCTTCTTTACGCAGCTCTTTGTTTTCATCCCCTCTCATTTGAACCCCAAAGCATAGGGAAGAGCTGCTGTTATTAAAGCTTTGCAAAGCTTCAGAGATGAACACAGATTAATAAAAGTTACCACGAAAAAAAAAAAAGGTTTTTGCTCCAGACAGAACAGCAGACAGACTGGAACCCTCAGAAGAGACTGTGCCCAAACTGTCAAACAGTTTGACGAGTGAAAGGGTAATCCCTAATTATAAGATGACCCCCCCGCCCCCCTAATGTATTTGGGACATCCACTCCCCACGTGTCTCGCAGCCTTAGTGAATATGTGCAGTGGCAAAACAGAAAACGCAAAGTCTAAAGTTAGAACTAGTTGGAACTAAAGTTAAAAGTTATGACAGCACAAGAAGGAACTATCTAATCTGCCGTTAAAAAAAAGGAAGAACTTTGTTCTTTGCCTCAAATCTAAAGGCACGACACAGCTATGGCAGTGAAACAAACGTGAATTTTATACTTCTCTGTTCAAGAAAAAGGATGTGATTTACGTGCCCTGTGTAGTTTTAGTTACAGACTGCTTTCTGCTGTCTGTTCTTCAGTGTGTGCTGCTCACGGAGCTGAGTTCCTCTCTCGGACCTAAACCATGAGATTTTGCACGGCCAACCATCTCATGTGTTGCCTTTTTTTCTGCATTGATGATACAAGTTCCAAGCTTCTAGATTACACTTCTTCATACCTTGTGATCTGCTGTAACACTGTGTGTGTTTTTTTAAAAACTTTCTTCCTTTTGTTTCATAAATTCAATGTGCGGTACAGGAAATGTGGAGAGAGAACATGTCTTTACTTCTCTCACTTCTTTTGGTTTTCTGTAGAGTCAGTAAAATGAGTGAAAGAGAGAGAGAGAGAGCGCGCATACGCAACTGCTTTACATTTTAAGCTCAACTACTTGAGAAATTGTCTTTTAGTAACGATTAAAGGTGTGAATGTCTTGTAATAGTTGGCTTTCTTCAAGCAATTTTTTTATTCTATGTAAGAAACATTTTACTTTCTACCTTTAGGGAGAAAGTTCAGATGGTTATGTTTTGACCTCAAACACAGACGTGTTTTCTCACTGTTGTCATTTCAACATCGGTGTGATGCAGCCTGGCGCGTAAACAGAGATGAACATGATGGCTCAAGATAGGCAAAGTAGGAACCGTTCTGGGTTTGTTCATACAACCACACACATTTGCCAACTGTGGCCGTCACCTCACGGTCATTTGAAGGGCCACATTACAGTGCTGGATTGTCACAGCAGACACCTAAATTCACCCCCGGTTAGAAAGAGACTGGAAACACGAGGGCGTTTTCCCAGTAATTGCCTGTGACAATCAATAGTGTTGCTTATGTAAAAAGATATTACACAAAGAGGCCCAGGCTTCAGTGATGGATAGCGCTACAGAAAAATGCTGCAGCTGCATGCCAACAGACACGTCTCTCTCCCTTTCCTTTGTGTTTGAGTTGCCCATCACTGTTGCATAAAGCTGTTCAATATTTGAAAAAAGCCTGCCTGGAAGGGCTTTTTGTGTGTGTGTGTGTGTGTGTGTGTGCGTGCGTGCGTGCGTGTGTGTGTGTGCAGTGGCAACTCACACAAGGACTGACCTCCAACTGTACAAACAAGAATGCATGTGTCATTCATCACTGATTAAATGAAGAAATCTGAGAAGTTTAACGGAGTGCAGATAGAGCCGGGCCTCCATCTTTCAGTTTAGTCACTTCCTTTGAAAACTTGTTGGAGTTGTGGTGAAACTTTGTGGTGGTAAAAATTGTGTTGCTCACCTTGTGTCTGGCATGTCGCGCTCGTTTGGGGAAACATTTCTGACTACTGTGCTTACTATATGGAATTTTCCCTTTTTTTTCGTTAACCTGACTGTCCTATTTGCATATTTTATGTGAATTCCAGAGGAAATTCACAAAAAGGGGCTTTGGGTTACATCACAGGCAAGAACAAGTTAGTTGGGTCTTGCTCTGAGTAACAACATGCACTCTAACAGATAAGATCAACTTTATCATTAAGAGAAGTGAAATGAAGAAGAAACACTAGACAGTGATATAAATTATCTGTGTTTGAAATGACGACTTGATATCTGTTAATAAAAATAGATCAGAAACCGTGCAGCCAATGATTATGTGCTGCAAGTTCTAAGATGAGTTGAGTTTACACAAGACTTGAGCATATAGATGTCAGATCACACACTGCTGTACATCATACTATGCTTAGCAACACTTTTAAGTAAAGTAAGAAGATAAAAAAATCATTTAAATGGAAATATAATAATCCACAAATGTAAAGTGTACTAATTTGTTTTGCCTTTTTCTAATTGTATTGGATGTTGTAGGAGTTTTCCACCCAGAGAAAGTGGAACCAGGTTTAAGTCTAGATTGACAGGTAATTGGGCGCTGTTTCCTCCGTCTTTGGTGGGCAGACACACTGCTAATTAGGGCTTATCAGGTGTTTCTTTTAAAAAAATACCTGAGGCTTTTGTGCACCATTTAGTCCCACGATGAATGAAAGAGCTATGGGATTTAAAGTATTCAAGAGATGACTGTAAACATACACACACGCAAAAATCTGTGCACTAAAACTTGTATGCAACAGTGGTTAAATGATCCGTAAAGAAGGTTTTATTTCATCTGCACACGTGGTTGTATGAGTAGGTGTAACTGTGAAAAAGAGGCATAAATCTAGTGACATCTTTTCATGGGAATATGCACCTCAAAACTCCCTTTGCATCTTTTCTCACATGATAGCATATGTTCAGGTTCTGGTGTTAAGTATGTTTTTTTTTCTTAGAAAGGATATCCTGTCTCACTTTTTTCTCTTCCTGTCACTTGTCCACACTTGGTACTTTTATCGCCTCCAATAAACTTGTTAGAGCTTTGCTGTGAAAGTCAGACAGGATATTGAGCCATTTTTTGTTGTTTTTTTTTACACCTTCACCTGTATAACAGAGCAATAGGCACCACTGAAACCAACTGCAGTCTGTCACAGAACAAAAAACCGGTATTTCCAACTTATATCACTTTATAAAAAAACTGCAGTACACCTCACAACCACTTTAGCTGCAATAAGACAAAATGAAAACTAACTGCATGATCGTTTAGATTTTTTCCAAGTTCTTGCAAAATACTACTTTCCAATTTAAAAAAAGTATTCCTGAATTATAAATGCACTTACAGTTTGTTTAAATGTAGCAACCTAACTTCTGTTCCCTTCGTGTTTGTTGAGAAAAGGAGCAATTGGTTTTCTCCGCTTAGTAAACTTTCTGACAATGTGTTTTGTCTACAGTGGAAGTATGACGAAGGTGTCTGGGTCAAACGTGGGGCAAAACTTTGACAAAGAGTTGAGTGTGACCAATCGCCATGGAAACATGTGAAAAGCACATGGCTGGTAGAAGGTCTGGGCTGCTACGAGACATTGTTGTAGGCAAACCAGCCAGTCTGGTTTCCCACATGCAGCGAAATCCCTTGATGACAGACGCTGAAAGACTCCTGGGTGACAAGAGGGTGACAGACGGGAAGAGAGCTGTCCAGAGCTGAGGGGTTTAAAAAAAAACACAAAACAAAGACAAGTCTGTGGTTTCTCATCGCAGACACAGGACTGTGGATATAAGGAGACTTTCCATGAGTAAAACCATTATTCTTCAATAATGTGAGTTAATGTAATTATCCCGGAGCAGCTCTCACATGTGCTCAAGCTCAAGCCTCCTGTTTGTGTCTATTAATGGGTCTAAAAAGGGGGGGGAGACAGGCATCCTGAGACGGCAGCTCGATAAGGGAGTGCTCAACTGTAACTTTATTTCTGCTATGATAGAGTTCAGCAGCCAAATGGAAGTGTGCCGCCTCATTATTGAGACTGAAGGACACGGCTATCCATTCTGAAGGAGGCTATTGTTCCTGCTCGAGGAAACAGTGCGCTGGCTCTTACCGGCAGCCTGTAGCAGCTCAGTGCTCAACCTGCACGTGTGCATGCAAAGTTAGTGAAAATCAGCTTTGTGGGCGAATAAATATGTGGAATCTGTTGTGACTTTTTGTTACGTGTCAAAGATTTCTGCTTTTGTGTCCAGATGCCGTTCCACATGCCTGATTTCTGGCCGCCTTTGTTACGTTCCTTCTTTAGCTTTTAGGCTCTCAGGTTTTGACTCAAAGCCCAGCAGAACAGTGAAGCGTCCAGGCCCAGTATCTGTTCGTTTATTTAGCTTGGGCTTGTCGGAGTCATCTCGGCCGGTGAAGAGAAGCAAGCAGTGGAAGCATCGGTCTTGAGTTACCCTAGCAGCTTGTCTGTAGAGGGATCGTGTTGCTTTTGTCAGGTTTAAAACACCAGCTTCACCTCTAATGAGATTACCAGCTCCTCCCTTATACTCTTTTGGCACAGTCCTCCAGTGTCAATCTTTTTTCAATTTTTAGTTATGACGAGTCTGTAAGGCTAGCTTGTCTTTTAAAATGATCATCATGATAAAAAAAAATCCCACATTGATGCTACATCAGTTTGATTGAACCTTTAGTATGACAGAACCAGTGTGGACATTTTCTGCTCACAGCAGTAATAAAAAGTGAACTGCTGCGATACTGTACGCTACAATCAAGTCTTAACAAGCTTTCTCTTATTGAAGCCCCCTCTTCTTCCTCTCGGGTATCTGTTTGATTTGCTGTAAGCTTTCCTCAGTTAACTAGAAGTGGGTGGTTGGGCAGGTCGGGACGAAACGGTCTGGCTGATCAACAAGCCATGCTGAAGTTTCAAGAAGTAGCTCACTGGAGTGGAATGGTTGGCTCCGCACAACAATGCAGTGTGTTGATAGCCGTGTGCTCGGACAGGGTTAGTGGAATGTCCCCCTTCAGACCTTTTGTTTCACACAGCCTTCATTCTTTTACCTGGAGATGATGTTTGCCTCAGCAATTTCACCATTAAACAAAGGGGTTAATTTTGCATTTTATCTTCATGTGCAATGCAAATTCTAAATTTTATTGGGGTAAGTTTCTGATAATGTTTGTGGGTTTTGCACCTGGGATGTAACAAATATGCACAGTAAGTATAGCAAACACTAAGCAGTACAACCAAAAGGCCTTTCATTAGTGTAATTCCAAATTTCTTTGATTTTAATTAAAAGGATAGTGGGGGGTGTCCATAATTTAAAGCCTGCCCTTAATGTCAGAGGTTTCGACTAAGACGTTGTAGCTGTTTTGGTCTCCTTGAAAGTCAGATCATGTGTATTCTCATGTCAACTCACAAGATGTCATGCTCAAACTACTTGTTGGGGATGACTCTTGGCTACTACCACACAATATTTAGGCATAAAACTTGTAAAACTGAATTATAGCCATTTTTGTGTTTTCTAAGGCCAGTCGTCTGTATTGGTCAACTTGAATTGAATTGGCTCTAAAAGGCAACCAGGTGTGGATGAACAATCAATTATAATTTCCGGAAGGTTTCATTAAAATCCATCCTGTGGTTTGAGATGAACAAACACAGACACAAGTCAAAACATCATTGTTTGCTTTTGCCTCTTGACAGCAAGCAATACAAAAATATTTGTTAACTTTCTTAGTATTTATTTCATTTAAGCATCAAATTTTTCTGTCGGTAACACAGGCCTTCTCTCTGTTTTTGTTGTTTCTGCAGGTGACCCCACAAGCCGCTCCTGAGACGTGACTGTGGGACAGGCAGTTTCCCTCCCAGCCCGTTTGTTGCCCCAAAGGCAAAAATTAATGGCATAGACACTTTGCACAACTCTGCAGTGCAAATGAATACTTGCTGTAAAACCACTGGGCTCTGCCACCCAGTCACCATGAAGGTCAAGTATTCGCAGTACTACAACAAGAATCTGATCGCTCACCACTATGCTAATGCTAAAAACATGAGCATTGAGAACATAACCATATCAATTGAGCGTAAGGAACAGTTCAGCACTCTCAACGTTTTCTTCATCATCATCTGCACTGTCATCATCCTTGAGAATCTTCTAGTCTTGATTGCAGTCTGGCGCAACAAGAAGTTCCATTCAGCCATGTTTTTCTTCATTGGGAACTTGGCGTTCTCTGACTTGCTGGCAGGCTCCGCCTACATAGCCAATATATTCCTGTCAGGGTCAATGACTATAAAACTGGTGCCCGTGCAGTGGTTCATCAGAGAGGGAACGGTGTTCATCGCTCTGTCTGCGTCGGTCTTCAGCTTGTTGGCGATCGCTATCGAGCGCTACATTGCTATCACCAAGGTCAAGGTGTACGGCTCCACCAAGACGTGTCGCATGTTCCTCCTGATCGGAGCTTGTTGGGTCACCTCCATTCTGCTCGGAGGACTTCCCATCATTGGCTGGAACTGCATCTGCAACCTCCCTGACTGCTCAGCCGTCCTGCCGCTCTACTCCAAGAAATACGTAGTCTTTGTGGTCACCGTTTTCACCCTCATACTATTCTCTATCGTCATCCTCTACGTGAGAATCTATTTGATCGTGAGCTCCAGCCGCCAGGAAGCAACTAACTCACAAGCATACGCACTTTTGAAAACCGTCACGATAGTGCTGGGCGTCTTCATCGTCTGCTGGCTGCCTGCTTTCACAATCCTGCTCCTGGATTCATCCTGCACCATGCAGCTCTGCCCTGTCCTCTCCAAAGCACAGGTCTTTTTCGGCGTTGCCACTCTAAACTCAGCTCTAAACCCGGTGATCTACATGCTGCGCAGCAAGGAGATGAGACGGGAGTTCCTGCGTGTGCTGTGCTGCTGGGGGGTGCTGCAGAGCGGGAGACCATCTGAACGCTGTTGGGTCCCTCTGAAGAGCTCCAGCTCTCTGGAACACTGCACCATCAAACACGAACACCAGACCATGCCCATCATGCAAACTTGTACCACCTGTGTGTGATATGTCACAAACACGTTAGGGGGCTTATATCTATCTATATATATAGATTTATATATATATATAGATAGATTATGAAAAAGAGAGCATTTACAATCAAGTAAAGAGTCCACAATGAGATGGGCAGATGTTAAAAGAGAAGCAAGCACATCATGTGACGCAGACATCTTTCACATTACTGCACAATCTAAACTGTGTGACCTTACAATCAGCATTCTGTGGATTCCTTGTTCAGTCGTGAAATGCATAAAAACAGGACAACGTTCCATTTTGGTGTTTAAGAAATGTGAAAGAAAAAGCTTTTGCTTTGGTACCTTTATCAAAGAATACAGAGCTAGCCGTTTTATGTGCATACCTTACCATGTGTTTGTTTTCGATCTGAACATGTAAATCCTCATTCAAAGCCAAAAACTGAAGCACGATTTTTGTTTTTAGTTATGTTAAAGTTTGGGCCTTTCATCGGCAGTGTCAATGCAAAGATTGCAAAGTTGCACTTTGTAGATTATACTAATACTCTTTAAAATACATCACTCTACTTTCCAGTGACCATCGTGTACAACAGGACTAAAGATTCACCACGTGTTCACTCTACGGTACAGAAACCAAATTATTGCGTGGTCCCTTAGCATAACAAGGGCTATATATTCTCTATATTACCTTGCTTGACACCAGTTAAATTAATCACGAAGAAAGTACATAATCTGCTTCATTTAATGCATGAAATTCTAACGCATTTGTAAGCGCTAATGTGTTTGATATTTATTCCAGCTCAAGCTTCTATTACTAACCACCCTTCATCCCGTTTGTCTCTATAACCCGTCTCTCTTTGCTTTTACTTTCGTCTTTAATATTTAAGTAGTTTCCGTTGAGGGAGGCCAAATTGGAAAGCACATTTCAGAAAGTGAGTTGGCGCTCATGAATTTTGCCCTGTGACAGCTCTCAAGCATTTTTGACTAATAGAACCAATGCCCTGACAGTGTTGTAGCCACATAGCAACAATGTGCCAACTTGTTTTTATGTCTTCCTCTGAGAGAGAGAGAAAAAAAAAAGGCTGAATGTATGAATGAAGTGTTTGGGGCATGTGCTCCATTATCGACAGTATTACTAATCATCATTTTGATTCATTACCAAGTCACTGATGAGCAGCGAGTGTGGGGTGGGGGTGAACGAATCACTCTCGCTGTGAACATTTGATTGCACCAAGAACACAAATTAAATTGTGAGCATCTTAGTTTATTTTGCTGGCCATATGCTTTGCGCATCTGAAAGAGTAAAACACATCTCATCTTTCCAAGTCAACCCACCCCACCAACACCCCAGACAAAATAGGAGAAGATCCGGTTTCCAACGTGCACACGGGGGCGGGTAGGGGTGCGGGGGTGCCCTCCTGGGAGGACAACTTCTTTATTCTCTGACATCCTACAGCGTGGAACGTCCGTCAGCTGTAGGAAGTCCTGTTTTGTTTTTTTTATTGTTCAGTTCCTGTTTTTAAGGGTTACACTAACCGTCTTCCTGTAGACAAACAGTTACAACTCCTCTCTCCGTTAGTCTGCCCAATACACGTAGACAGCCAAGTAGAAATTGTGAAAAGCACTTTGGCAGCTTCAGTAATGTTTCCTTCCCCATTTTTTTTTTTTGTTTTGCCCCTTTTTGGGAGGAAAGGTGTTTAAAAATTGTGTTCCTGAACTGTTGTGACAAATATATGAATAACTATGTATGTTTGTATGTATGTATGTATTGTTGTACAGTATGTATGATTTTGTGTTGTATGAATTGTATTGTGTGCAATAGCTTTGTGTGTCTTGTAGCACGCTGCCTGTGTTAAATTGGTACAATCTTAAACACTAATTGAGGTACATAAGCATTTTGTTAACTGCATTCCAGTTTTATAAAAATAAATGAAAATACTCAAATGAATGTTGTGTGTTCACGTATTATTGTAAGGCTTATAATAAAAGAGAAGAGAAAAAAAACAAATTAAGATGCAGCTGTAACTTCTCTACATGTCCAGAGATGTCCTGTTATTCTGCCGTGATCTGCTTTTATTCAAAAAGCCGAGGTAAATCTAAACATGCTCCGACAAGGGCAGAGAAACACTAGCTTCAACATGAAAGCCTGAAAGTGTGCGTGCCGTTTTGGTGTGGGCATTAATCATGGCTTTCTTACCTAATAAAATTATTCAGTTGCTTGAAGGCGAGACGGGGCAATGATGGGAAACTGGGCAGAGAGACGGGAGGATGAAACGGGGGTGTGGTGACTTAAGCTGTCTGTTTGAATCGCAGTCAGAGGAAAACATTACAAAAGCCCCCCTGGAGGCATTTATGGGTGATGGGGCGGGGGTCCTTTGGGCTAGGGGGAGAGGCTGCCTTATACTGACCTTGGGAGAGTTGGGTCTGTTTCCTGTCAGACATCCAGAATTCCTGGGTGGGAACACTGGCTGAAGAAGTCTCAGGAGGCTGCGCTGCTGGGACGTCCGCCAAGTCCTCCTCAGCACTCTGCAGGATATTACGCCAGATTCAGAAACCTACGAGTGAGATTATATGCACAAAACATTTAACTCATCACATAACAAGTACTCTGAATTCATCATATACAGAACGATATTTAGATAAAACAAAATGTTAGCAGATTCCATGAAGCTGTAATAATTCACACAGTCAATGACCTCAGCTAAATTAAGAGAATGTACACATAGTACATTTGTATATACATACTGTATAAACGTTTTAAACTATTCATAATTTATTTAGAGTTTGCTTTCAACGAACCAGACTTTCTTAGAATCTTACGAAGAAGTCTTGATCATTGGTTCTTTTCTGAAGGTTTTCAAAGTTTTGTTTGGTCTTTTGCTGCTTTTCTCCCACTAAGAAATAAAGGATTAAAGAAGAAAACTATTTCCAGCAGATAAGCATCTAAAAGTCAAATCTTTTTGAAACAGGTAAGTATCTGTCAAAGGCATGACGAGACGTGACACATGTTTAATCTGTCAACTGATCACATGCCAAGTTCTTAGCTGATAGCTCTTTGGGAATTAATCAGTGTAAAAATACTATTTTGTGTCTATTAGTCTGTTATCAAATGTATTTATTTTAAAAACATGTGTGTGACAAACTGGTATAACAAAAAGCCTTAAATTTAAATTTAAATGGTTATTTTTAGGAGCCATGTAATCCCCAAATGATTTATAAATCAGAGTTTAATGTCTTAGCAAACAAGATCTTTTTCACTGTAAATGATCAGGTTCTGGACTGCATAATAAATAAACAAATGAATAAAATAAATACAAACTTATCAAGAACACTCAGACAGAGAAAATAGGAAAATGGGGTGGTTTAAGACTTTTGCACTGTATGTGTGACAAAAAGAGGTTTTTAATCTATGATCATCAAAAAATGCCCTAAAGAAGGTTTTCACTTCATGCAATTAATTTCTCATCATTGCTTACACACTATTCTCAAAAGTTAGTAAAACTTTATACTCATGTTGCAAAACATCTCATTTAATTCATGTACTTTGTTTAGATACCTCACGCCCAGTGATTATGAGGTTGAAACATAAAGGTTGTAAACAAATGCATTTAGTTAGAAGGCCTGGGTTATTTTGCTACTTTTTAAGAGCAATTGTAAAAAAAAGTAATAATATGCTGCCCTCTTGTGGTAACAAAAACAAACAACAGGCTGTGTTTGAAGGACGTTTTCTTCATGTTATGTAAAACAGTGTACTGAACATCCAAGTGCTGTTCACTTAAACAGAAATAAAGCAAAAATGAAGCAGACAGCCAAAAATTAGCTTGAATCTAAATTTTATATTACATAAAAACGCCTTATTTGTTAGCGCTGCAATTCACACAAAACAGCTTCATTTTTCATATTGAAACAGTTTAATATTTTAGACGGTTAAAGTTAAATAGAAGCTATAAATTGTACAGTAGTTATGCTATATCTATTTAATAAATAGCATTCACGGTGCTTCCGCCCGGTCAGTGGACTGTACCAAATCTGAAACAAAAGGGGTAAATACTATTCGCTGTTTATCATCGCAAACATATACATGTGGGACTAAAACAAACTCATAGCTTTAATTGTGCTTATAAATATCATATATGACGGGAAATTGTGTTTTCTAACAGCGTTCGCGAATTTAGAATGGAGTTTGTGTTTTTTTCCACAGGAAGTGTTTCACCCACAGACGCGTAAAGTGGTACAGTCCACAACACCAGGGTTTCCGCGCGAAAAGACGGCCTGCGCGCCCGAACTGCTTGTAGCATCCCCTTCAAGGAGCAACACAGCCCTGCCAGTCACCGTGGAGCTGTGCCGTGGTGAATGACGGCGGCCTACAGCGGTCTTTTAGCAGTGCTTTAAAGCAGTTTTATCGCTTGTGTCCGCTTATACGCCTTTAATTAGTTGCTTTAAGATGCCATCTAAAACGTGCAAAACTCTGCCGGACGACGTCAGGAAAAGGTTAGTGATGCTAATAACTGTCAAATCAGTCACAACAACACCGGTCTAAATGTTTTACTTAAACTGCATTACACGAGTTTTATTGGTTGGCGTTAACATGACCACAAGTTCACCTTGTGTTTGGACTAGCAGCTACAGCTAGCATTAGCTTGTTGCCACTTACTAATTTGGTTCTGTATTACTAATAACCTGCAAACATCGTTAGCCTGACAATCGATGGAGCAACGTGGGAGATTTGGCGCCACTCGGGAAGTTTGCTTCGCTTCTGTTTGTTGCTCGCCCTGACAGCGAATGCTCTGCTACGGTTTTAGCCATCGATCATGTGCTTCTCGAAGAGTTGACATGTCTGTAGTTTAAGCTGACGTGCGTTGTGTTTTAGGTTGGAGATGCTGGATGAGGGTGGATCTTCAGAGGAGGTGAGTAAAATGTGCACAAAACTAAATGTAAACATGCAGACAAACGCATTCGTAGGCTAAAACATTGTTTTTATCTTCGACGGAAGGCACTAAAGAGGTCTGGTCTTGGTTTAGTTGCATCTTAAAACATTTCAGGGAGTTATCTGGGTTTTTTTAAGTAACACTATTAATTTTAATACACTAGAATCTGTCAAGATACTTTAATGGTTAAATTAATGAATATATTTTAGGCTTGTATATTTGAATTTACTGTGGTTGTTTTTGTCTCTAAGGGTAAACACACACTTTTTTTTTTCTTTCATTTTAGGATCAAGTGAAGGAGAAGCTCAAATTGGTGCAGAGCTTCCTGCAAGATGATGCTCAGGACCAACTGACTAGCCTTGAGGAGAAAATGAAGAAGTCAGAGATTTCAAAGGTTAATGAATCTTATCTATGTAATTATTAACCCCGTTACTCAACTTTTTAATAAGTTCTCCCGTGACATGTAATCTATCCTTTGTACTTTCCTTAGGAGGTCTACATCTCAAAAGTGAAAGCCTTGCTGGGTAAAGAGCTTCATTTGGAAAATGGCTCATATGTTGATGGCGTGGAGCAGAACGGAAAGGCGAACAGCTTCACTAACGGCTCCCATAAAGACAAAGGACTTGAAGACGGTAGCGTTACCATGGACACACAGGAAGAAGATGAAGACGCAGCAGCAGTCAAGTCTCCGCCTGCTTCCAAAGGGAAAGGTGGACGCAAAAGCAAGGGAAGCTCAGACACAAAGAGTGAGTCTACCATGTCCGTATGTACATGTGTGTGTATATATACTATTTAGTATTCTCAGAAGAATTAAGATTACTGTGGTTGGCTTTTCTAGAGTCACCGGCTACTTCCAGGGTTACAAGAAACAATGGGAAACAGCCAACCATCTTGTCTATGTTCTCTAAAGTGTAAGTATTAGTTTTACTCTGCCTGTACCTTATCAAAAATACTATCAAAGCAGGTGGCTGTAATCTGAAATCCGTTTTGCAGTCAAAAGCGCAAGTCTGATGAACTGAATGAAGAAAGTGTCAATGGAACAAATGAATTGAAGAAAGAAGACACGGATGAGGTGACATTTTATTTGTCAGTTTTGTGTGAATATGTTGATGGGACATGTGAGATTAACAACATTTCGTCACCTGTTGCAGTCTCGTGAAGAGAAACGCCTCAAAGTGGATTCTGAGGAAAAGTAAGTAATTCACTCTTGAAACAATGAATTGTCTTTGGTTAAATGTACTTTATTTTACAACTTTTGTTCTGTTTATACAGACTTGCTTCTGATGAGGTGAAAACTGAAACAATTAAGCCGATGTCTACTGCAAAGGTAACGGAGAGATTCATGTGGCATAACTTGAAAAGTTTATGCTAACAAAATGTGATCCTGACACAGTCTCGATCGGTTTCCCCCTCAGACACCACCCCCCAAATGTCCAGACTGCAGACAGTACTTGGATGACTCTGATCTGAAGTTCTTTCAAGGAGACCCTGACAATGCAGTGAGATTTCCACTATTCTAGTGAAAAAAAGTACTGCAGAGTTACTCTATCAAGTCCGGCACCCATCATATGTTTTTTTTCTTCTTATGTGCAAATTTAGCTTGAGGAGCCAGAGATGTTGACAGATGAGCGCCTGTCTCTGTTTGACTCAAACGAGGATGGATTTGAAAGCTACGACAATCTGCCACAGCACAGGATCACAAACTTCAGGTGTGTTATCTGTTGATTTTCAGGTGACTCTTAAACCTGTTTGTTTGATGGCGCGAAATTCTTTCCTTCTTCAACTTCAAGTCTGAAAATACTGGGATGTTAAGTAACGTGTACAGTAAAGAAGTTAAAATGGACAAAGGTTCACAAGTCTTCAAATATCAACATCTTTATATCGTAGAACAATCAGAGAAATGTTCAACTCAACAGAAAATTGATGTTGCATTTTTACAAGATCTGCAAAACCTTGCATTCTGAAATGTTTTCATATCAGTGTTTTCTTGTGTTTTGCAGCGTGTATGACAAGCGTGGCCATCTTTGTCCTTTTGACAATGGATTGATTGAGAAGAATGTTGAACTTTACTTCAGCTGTGTCGTTAAACCCATTTATGACGATAACCCGTGCTTGGAGGGTACGACAACTTTCATGTCAATAGAAATGTTAGCATTCTTCTATTGCTCTCTCTTTCTTTTCCCACGATCAAAACTTATTTGCGTTTTCTACTTAGGTGGTGTTTTTGCCAAAAAGCTTGGCCCAATCAACGCCTGGTGGATCACAGGTTTTGACGGAGGAGAGAAGGCTTTAATTGGTTTCACAACATGTAAGCAGAGCGCAATTTTTATTCTACTAAAGTAGTGTTTATTCATTTTATACATGTGGCACCATAATATTGTCCACATTTATTTTTTCAGCTTTTGCCGACTACATCTTGATGCAGTCCAGTGAGGAGTACGCTCCAATCTTTGCTCTGATGCAAGAGAAAATCTACATGAGCAAGATTGTGGTGGAGTTCCTCCAGAAAAATCCTGATGCCTCTTATGAGGACCTTCTCAACAAAATTGAGGTGAATTCAATTGATTTGTTTCTTGTTGCGTTATATTTGTGAAAAGTCGTGTTTGCTTTATTCTAGAAGCCATTTGCAGTGTTCCAAATAAAGCCAGGTGAAGGTTTAGAGAAACTTGTGGTGCCTTTGATTCAGTTTAAGCATCACTGTGCTAATGAACTTTTTCTCGCTGCCCACAGACAACTGTCCCTCCTGCGGGACTTAACTTCAACTGCTTCACTGAAGACACGCTGCTGCGTCATGCCCAGTTTGTGGTGGAACAGGTGGAGAGCTACGATGAGGCCGGTGACTCGGATGAGCAGCCCATTATTGTCACTCCCTGCATGAGAGATCTGATCAAACTCGCAGGAGTCACTCTGGGAAAAAGGTACTACTAAAGAGAATTCATCCCAGTATTGGAATACGTTCTAATAACTCAGTATTGGTTAAAGGTTGTCAAAACTTTGGTTGCAGAATCTTAAAAGGAGTAATAATACCACCTGTTATTTTATAAATGCTTTTGCCTTTGCTTGTGAGTTTGTCTATTGAATTTATTGAGTATATATTTTAAAAATCTGGTCGTTTATGCTCCTGAGTCCTTAATGTCTAACATTCCTTTAACATTTCCTACTGCAGCATGCTGCTGTCCTGGTAGGTAGGCCTTCATGTGATTTCATCCTTAGGTTGTTTGTTGATGTGTTATTGTGAAGCATTTCAGAACTTTTAGGCAAAGTGACCACTGTGTCCATACTACAAGATTATTTTAAGCATTTCGATCTATTTTGGCTTCACATGTAGCTGATTGTACTGGCTTCGTTTCAAATCTTGGGATTTACAACACCAAGGAGTGTGAATTAGTGCTCATAATAGATCCACTTGATATCCATGTTGGTAGTGTATGGTAAACTTGTAGACCAATTTAGTAGAATTAGGTCTAATTTAGCAAAACAGTAGATTTAGTAATGTCAGCGTCTCAAAATTTATAGACTGCTTATCTGAGCAAAATGACTTTTTTGCTTGATTTCAGTACATGTTCAAATGTATAACTTTTAAAATTAAAGCACCAAAAATTGGGGTTTATTTTTACAAGAGAAAATGTAAAAGGTCGGCAAATAAGTCTTTCTTAGGTAAAATGGCAAGTTGATCTTTTTGCATTTGTTTTCCCTCATTGCAGGCAAGTTTGTTTCCTTCTTGTGGAAGAAACTTTTTGCCTGATACTTTATTGCTAATTGCATATTTCATCCTGACTGCTTTGTGTGCTTCTTCCGTTGCATGGCCTTGACGCTGTGGTGTGTTGACGGCCAGCGGCTTCGCAACATCATTGCTCCACGTATGATCGGATGTTTATTCTGAGTCAAAGCATCTCCCCTCTAAAAACAAACTTTAATTTTGACAGGCGAGCTGCCAGAAGACAGGCCATCCGTCATCCAACTAAGATAGAGAAGGACAGTAAGGGACCAACTAAGGCAACCACGACCAAGCTGGTCTACCAGATCTTTGATGCCTTCTTTGCTGATCAGATAGAGCAGAATGATAAAGAGAGAGGGGCTAAACGACAGCGCTGTGGAGTCTGTGAAGTAAGTAAATTATCAAACACCAATGTGCCTAGATGGCTGTCAGGCTTGTTTTTACTTAATAATTCTGAACGTCTAGGTGTGTCAATCTCCTGATTGTGGCAAATGCGCAGCCTGCAAAGATATGATCAAGTTTGGAGGAAGTGGAAAAAGCAAGCAATCTTGTAAACAAAGAAGGTGAGCGTGTTGCCAGTATTTTAAGATGATTTGATTTCAGACATCCACATTTTTCTAACCACTACACACACCCTTGGTTTCAGATGCCCTAACCTTGCTGTAAAAGAGGCTGAAGATGATGAGAACATTGAAGAGGAAGATGTTCAAGAAGCAAAGCCTAAAAAGGTTCTCAATGCCAAGAGGAAGAAGCAGACCCAGTCCAAACTTGCGTGGATCGGAGAGCCCGTTGGGGTATGTGGTCCTCTTCCTCGGTGTCTGGGTAGATTTTTTTAAACTTTATGTTGTTTATATAAGATTGTATTTTTCCTTTTTAATTCTTAGTCTGTAGGAAAGAAGCAGTACTATAAAAAGGTCTCTGTGAATGACGAAGTGCTGGAAGTGGGAGACTGTGTCTCAGTTTCATCTGATGATCCATCCATACCCCTGTATTTGGCAAGGTATAAACCTGCTTAATAACATGTTGTTCAGAGGTGAATTCATATACAGTAAATCTAACAAGGTTTTCCTTCTCAGGATTACGTCACTGTGGGAAGACAACAATGGGAAGATGTTTCATGCCCACTGGTTCCTTCGTGGGATTCACACGGTGCTCGGAGAGTCCTCTGACCCCCTGGAGCTGGTGGTTGTGGATGACTGTGAAGACATGCTGCTTACTTACATTCAAGGAAAAGTGAATGTCACGTACAAGCCCCCGTCCAACAACTGGTCCATGGAGGTGGGTTTGACGTTTCATAGATTAGGATTTCTACTTTTTAACTTTTATCCGTTACACTTTTTTATTTTTACATTTTCTTTTTCAGGGAGGGATGGATGTTGACGTCAAAGTGATTGAGGATGATGGCAAGAGTTTCTTCTATCAGTTCTGGTATGATCTTGACTTTGCTCGATTTGAGACTCCCCCTCAGACCTGTCCGTCGGAAGAATGCAAATTCAGGTAAGCACCAGTTTAAAATGACTGCTTGTGATTTCCCCCGCCCCTCTTTATGTTCATGTGTTTAGTCTCAATGTTCTTCTCGTTTAACTTCACTTTTTTTTAGGTTCTGTGGCAGCTGTGCTCGTACTGAAGAGAAAGACGATCAGGAAATACCTCATGCGTTTGAACCCCTGGAGAACGAAGACGGTGACAACAAAGTCCTTTATGCTTTGGCTTGCTTCAAGGGACAACAGTTCAGGGTGGGAGACAGTGTCTACCTGCCTCCTGAAACATTTCACTTCAGGTGAGAATGTTTTTTGGTACTTGGTCTATTGAAGGGGGGGAAAAAAGCTTACGAAGTGTGGTTCACCTCTTGCTACACTATGATTGTAACATCCGGAAACTGTTTGGGGCTTCTGGGTACGTTTGCTAAACCATACAGTATTTTGTTTTATGGCTGATTTTCTTGTCTTTAATTGCTAAATTTGTTTAAATTTCCAAAGTCTTTAATAGTCAAAGTATCTACCACTATTCATTAGCACCCACCTCTGAAGTGTTTATTTTTTAAATTTTTACTGGAATTTGAATATGAAACGATTCTAAAACAGTAAAATAAAGCTGAGATTTACTGCTTCTGTTTTTGGTTGTCAGTGTGAAGCCCGCCAGTCCAGTGAAACGCTCCCACAGGAAGGAGGATGTGGATGAAGACCTGTACCCGGAGTATTACAGGAAGTCATCAGACTACATTAAGGGGTCAAACCTGGATGCTCCGCAGCCGTTCCGTATTGGGCGCGTCAAAGAGATCTTCTGTCATCGACGTAGCAACGGGAAGCCTGACACCACAGAGGTCAAACTGAGACTCTACAAGTTCTACAGGTAGAACAGTTACATTGCTTTCAGACTCTTAATGTAAAAGAGCTCAGAATTGACCAAACTTTGTCTCATCGACCAGACCGGAGAACACTCACAAAGGTGTCAAAGCTAGTTACCACACAGACATCAATCAGCTCTACTGGAGCGATGAAGAAGTTACCGTCTGCATGTCGGACGTGCTCGGTCGCTGTCAAGTAGAATACGCAGAGGACCTCATTGAATCAGTCCAGGATTATTCCAGTGGTGGACCAGATCGTTTCTATTTTTTGGAGGTATAATCAATATTAAAATTGAGATTTATTGTCAAAAAATGCAGTCAGCAGGACTTTTCTTTTGCCAGCGTGCAGTTAGGCTTTCAAACTGGATAAACTTAATGTTCTTAACTTGATAAAACATCATTATGGTTAATATTGTACTTT
>JAVKLF010000021.1:5525041-5536516 GCA_034783495.1 Millerichthys robustus
AAATCAAAACAATCTTTATTGTGATCATCAAATAAATGCTAACAGGATTTTGATATTTATAATAATTATTCAAAAACAGCTTCTGCTTATTTGATATGCATAATGACCTCCACAATTAATCAGTAACCAAACAAAATCTCTGGAAACTCATATGTTCTCACTGTGATCAATCTAAATCCTGTCAGATTGAAATGATACCTGTTAACAGAACTTTGATTTTAAATTGTTGTTTACAGGGAGGACATGACAACATATTTTTGAAGTGATGTACCAAAAAAAGAATGAAAATAAGAAGAGATGTGCAGATGATTTTTCATGCTTTAGAGAATTTTAAGGCTTCGACAATCAGCTGACTAATCACCGTCGGTTGGCAGATCAAGCGTTCATTAAGAAAGGGAGCTGGCCGTTTAACCTGTATTAATTTAATCCCGTTTGATTAATTTTTACAGCCATTCCATTCTTCATAATTTCCACTCTAATAATTGGCCAGCTTCATTTCCTCTGTAACTGCAGAGTCATTACATGCAAGTGTTTTTTATTGCTCTCATTTTTCCACCTTTCAGCATCTTCCTTCTTTTGTTGTTTCTCTTGGTCTCTTTAACAATAAGGAAAAAAGTAATCTCTTTAACCTTCACGTGTCCTTGCCTATGTTATTTCTAACATGAAGATAATGGACTTTTTCTGCTGCAATTTATATATACTGTTGCATGCTTTTGAATAGTTTTGCAACACATAAATATAATAATACACTGGGACATCAATGTAATACTAGTTTTTGTAGCATTTTGTACATCAGAAAAAAACTACTAATGCAACTTTGTGATTCATTAAAAACACTTAAAAAACCCACTTATCTCTTTGCCTAGGGCATGCTGTGAAAAGGACATTTTTAATCAGCTGGAATGGTGGAAATGCCCACCAGCCACACAAAAATGGCAGAGTTTGTGCACACCCATGGATGGCAGTAGAGCACTACAAAGCCCCGAGGCCACAGACACAGGCTTAGGGTGAGGTAACAATACTTGGGAGCAGAAAATGCCAGGCAGTTGCCGCATTGTCACGGAGCACAAACACACAGCCAACTGCAGATCTGAAGTTAAAATACTGGAGCCAATTACACCTCAGCTAATGTCACAAAATTTAAATGATGATGAAGGGATCAGAGATGTGCAGAAAGTGAGCTTTGTCTGAGCCTGAAACACGCTGGAGTCATCGTGTTCTGAGCACATCGACTACTTTTCTGAGTCATGATTCATTAATTAACTGATGGACAACAAAGCCTGCAGTCTTCTAAATGCATTAAGATCAAAATCATCCTAAACAAAGTGGGACCTCATTACCATAGCAACTATTCAAACGTCATAATAAACCTTGCCCTAAGGTTCGGGTCAGAAAAAAACAATAGTGCTTGAAACATGAATCATTAATCTGTTATTGGCTCCTGTGGCTCTTTGATTGAGAAAACACATTTGGGATTTTAAATTTACAGTGAGGAACACCACAGGAGGGCTGCAATATTCAGTCAAACTGACATGTGCACATTTGGATCTCAGGGGGAAACGTGCTATCTATATTAAGATGTACATTATCTCAATCAGTGGGTAATCACAACAACAAGATAGGACATTTTAATTACAGGTGATATGAATTTATGGTTGAGGCTTGCATTAACATTTTACACAGGAGCAGAACACTGCATGAATAGCTTGCAGCAGGAAGACTTTATAAGCCACACGATGATGAAATCATTTCATAGATTGACTACAGTTCTATGATAACAAAAAGCTTTCTGCGTAAAAATGTGACTCCTTCTGTGCTGATGTGTTTACTTGTGTAGCCACTGTTTTGTTTGTGTGCATCAATACTAGCACAAACAAAGCTTTCTCCCTACTGAGCTGTGAAATCTCTTTAGTTCTCTCGGATGGCTCTTACCACAATGTTGCGTGAGTGACCCGGGCTGAGCCATGCCAGGCACCTTGTGGAACCTCCACCTCAATGTGAAACCAGAACAAGGATCAGAACAGCAGTGCTGCATGTGACGGAAACCAACAGTGCTTTAGTGGTCAATAATAGGTGAAAATGTCCTCTTCTAGGCAGAAACGGGAGTAAAAAAAAGCAGCTATGAAAACTCTATCGACTGTATTGACTGCAACACACACACGCACGCGCGCACACACACACGCACGCACGCACGCACGCACACAGTTGTACATGTGGTGGGAGCATTTTCTATTTATAAAACATTACATTTACAGCCAGTAGTAAAGACAAAAAGCCACTTTTAAAATAGTTTCAAACGACAATAAATCCAGTCCTCTCATAGTTTAGCTATTCTCTTCCTTGTTTGCATAAAAATGTTGAGTGTGGGAAGTATTTAAATTTAAATAACAATGCAACAACATTTTATTCCTGTTTTAATACACAAAACAAATTATTGGCTCAAAATATCTTGATGGAATACATATTGCCTGTTGCCTTTCATGTCAGATTTTTTACTCATTTTTACTAAGATCATCTTCTGTTAAGAAAGCACAAAATCACTTAGCCCACAATCAAGGATCAATCTCAGCTACTACCACACCAAATTGTAACTCAGAACCTGTTAACTTTACTGAGTTACAGGCTGTTTTGCTGTGGGATCATGAATAAAGTTAACCCAAAAGTTAATTAGCAGTGACAGGCAACCAAGTGATTACTGTCGGAAAGTTTTATTAAAATCGGTTCAGTGATTTGTGAGACGATTTTGCTGATGTACAAACAAAAACCCACACAGATACAGGCAAACACATTATAGCTTCACCTTTGCCTTCAGCATTGGCTGCTAATAAATGTAAACATCTTTACCATGACTCAGTCTTAAAAATAATACTATACGATATGATATAAATAGAACAAAACAGTTGAATATTACTTCCCCAAAAATGAATTACTCCAAACAAACCAACTGAAAAAAACAAAATACTTGGGTCAGACCTTTCTCATTTCATTCCTGGAACCTATATTCAAATTTATTCATACAAAGATTGATTGCTCCTGATTGCTTTCTTGATTACGATCCCATCAGTCTATGGGGTCAAATACAGGGTTATTTGTGGGGCACTAGGTGTGACAAACTGTATACGTTTGACTCGCAGATAGCTCAATCAGGTACAAGTAAGGCGCTGCATTTTGCCTCAGGCTTGCCAAAGAAAAGCCTCAATCACAGCAGTACAAAAGAACTACACGCGCCAATCTGCTGCCTTGCTTTCTGCAGCACAGCATGGCTCAGTGTTCTGCCCCTTTTCATGCCAGCAGCGCCAGCTGAACATTACTCACTGCAACCCCTCTCCAGGCAAATACACATTTCTACATTGCCACCACATCCACAGCTAAAAGTATTTGGTTTTGCATTCATACATATAATTACAGGGATGTGTTTCTGTCCACATGAAGACCTGATAGCGTCACACAAACTTTCACTGTTATTTTTAATCTAACTGAAGCAATCCAGTGCTACTTCATGACCTTTTGTTCCCATCCAGCTAATCAAACTTTCTCTCTCTAACATAGGAAAAGCTATTTCTGTGAATGGAATAATTACTGACAGGAAATTGGAACTCCCAGCAAAAAGGTAGATGAAACTCAAAAAGAAAACCCTCTAATTGAGGCTGCGCCTACTTGCCTCTTCAAAATGCCCTTCGCTGAACTTGGGGTGCTGGCCTTGTCACCAGAATCCAGAATAATGAGTTTTTTTTCTCACCCATAACTCATCTTTCATTGAGTTCTGGTAACATCATTTCTCCTCTAAAAGTGCATCAGTCGTAGTTAACATTTAGAATAAAAATACATTTTGGTGAGGCAATGTCATTAAAGAATGAAAATAAGTTTGTCTTTGATTTTTACATATTCTTAAATATAGCTCTACTATTGTCATTAAATTGTGATACTTTTAAAATATTATCTTTCATTAATGATGCATTTTTTATGTTATAAAAATTGTCATTACAGAGCTGTCAAAACGTGAAGGTGGCTGAACATATTTTTTACCCATGTCTGTGTGTGACATGGGTACCAGACCTACCATTAATCAACATAAGCCAACACAAAAATGGACAGTTTTTCGGACAATGTACTAAAGTTTGGTGTAGTAGCTGAAAGTCATTTAGAAGACATCAAATGTGACTTGTTAATTTGATTTACACAGTATTGTTTTCAAGGTTTGACCAAAATAGATATAACTCTGTCATTTCTTAAAATAAGATCAGTCTAAAACTCTCCGGCAATGGGTGATATGCATTCCTTCAAGAGATGCTTGGCCTTTAAATGCAATAAAAACTTTATCTGTGCTTGCTGACTGTTTTTAGTGCCTTGCTAGATGATTAAAGAGACAGCCAGTGGACAAAGCGCCTGCGTGTTTTATGAGTCACTGTTTACAAATGTCATGCCGTCACAGAGTGTAGGTATCACCATTATTGGCTAATCACCATGGTGGGTTACACAACAAGAAAACAAGTCAAAGAAACAACCTAATAGATAGAAAAGACAATTCAGGAGGATGCTGTGATATTTATAAGAGGCAGAGAGACAGACATCTAAAAAAAAAGCACTGGATGTTGTATTTGAAACTCCCTGAGGTGATGAGTTTACAACTTGTCTGTTTTCTGCCACGTTTGCAACAGCAGAACTAATAGGAGCAGAGCGGAGTGGTGAAACCCTGCCAATTACAGTCTGCTTTACTAGTTGGCAGCATAATGTTTTGTGTTAAAAATGGTCAAGAAAAACAAAACAAGACCAAAAAAAGAAAAGAAAACAATGACCACAGCCCATCAGCTATAAACTGCATGGCTATTAGAAATGAGAGGACAGAAGCTGCCTGCAGTGTTCAACCTTTTCGTCAAAGCTCACACTGAATTCTCCGTTTGCTTACTCTGTCTTCAGGTCATTAATGCTCAAAGAAGCTGTAACATTTAATTAAGGGGACATTATTAGCACAACATAGGCACAGTGTGTAGAGGAAAGAAATTCCCAAACAGCCCCTAACTAAATATTACATTTATGACCAAATGGAGGCAAAAATGTTAAGAAAAAAAAACTTTTCGTATATCATATAAGCTTGCCATCGCGTGCCTCTTTGGAGTTTTGCTCTGCTGCTAAAAAAGGAGGCTTTTTACTGTAAACAAACAGTATTGTATCATCCTCGCTACGTTTTTATACTTTCTTCATCACTCTGCTGATTTCAGTCATCTAAGCTCCAAAGACAAGTGATCCATCCAGTGATTACAGGTAAACAAATAGACAAGAAAATATCAACAAACTGAAGAAATGAGCTTACAGAGGAGAAAATGGGAGGTTTATATGAATGTAGGCTAATGTGGAGTCAGTGGAGTGTGAGATGAGAAGTGTTCTGAGTGAGAAAGTGGAGGTGGGAGGAAGGTAGAGAGGCCCTAATGGTAAAGAGTGTCCTGAGAGTCCCTCTCACACCACTGAGAGCTGCATTGGATTGTGGGAGTGAATCTGCAGTGACAGATCTAACAATCAGCAAGCACTGAACTGTACAGTGGACAAAACGTCCTACATTAACATCTTGGTTTGGCTCTCACCCCAAAGGATACATGAAATTGCAGGATTAATAAAGGTCATTTTGTGACAAACTGTAGCTTTTTAGGTTTTAGGTGATGAAAGATGTTATGCAGCATGTCCTTTGCAGACTATGCAGATTTGCTGTTCCTAATGATGATATTAGGAATGGAATTTATCTGAGGGTAGACACAATATCATAACGGTCATTGTTTTCATTAATATTCCATGAAGAGAGAGAAGAGATAGATGAGTTTTCTTCCTTCAGGAGCCACATTCCTTTGCTAATTGTTAAAATAAAGTACTGCCGCCTTTGCAACATGTCACTCTGAATCTCTGTTGCCTATTGCTCCCGGGACATTTTCTTTGTTGACTACTGGCTTATTGCAAGGAGCAAAAATGGTTAACAATCAATCTAAAGTAGATCTAACCTCTTAGCATAAGAGATTATGACAGACATATTCTAATACTAATGAGCCTTAGAAGATTAGAAGGATTTTAGGGACATATCTGTCAACCACAGATTTTTAATGACACACCTGTGAGGACACATCTATAAAACTAAAGACCAAAAAAAGGCTTTTTGCAAATTGTTGCTATGTATTGTGAAAAACTCAGCTACAACCACACCAAGTTTTAGGCAATATTAAAAATTGGCTGGAAAATATGCTTCTCTTTAGGGCACGCCATATTGTCTTGCAATTGTCCATTATATTTGGATATATACTTAAATTTGCTAATGACATAAAAAATATTTTTCAGTATATATGCAGACAAATGTAATTTTTTCAGGACGGAGTCCTGCGGTTCACATTTATTGCTCATGGCTGAGGCTGTTTGGACAAGATCATGATTTAAGCATGGCACCAGCAGATATTGATCTAGAATAAAAAGTGGGAAAAAAATGTGCCCGACAGATACGAAGTGCTCTTCTCTGAAGATCTCTGCAATAGCTCATTGCTAGCTGTTACTCTCATTGAGGAGAGTAAAAATTGAGAGCTGGGCCGGAGAGGGCCAGTAGCCTGAGGCAATAAGACTTAAAGAGAGAGACCTCTCCAGAATACCTATTCATCACGTCACCATTAGTGTTGCTGAAGCACTCAGCTCTGCCGCTTCAACATGTAACAAGAATTATTGCGTTAGATCACGTAGCAGACGCTGACATGATGCAAAGCCAAAGCTATAACCTGCTTGCTTTTTTCTTCGCCTTGTTATGCAACAAGAAGCAGATACAGATATCTCACTTTTTATCCACAAGCACACAAAGCCAACGAACAGGTCCAAACTGAAATCGTCATAAGAGCATGTTTTCATTAGTTCATGACTTTTTGCCTTGACACCCTCCCTTTCCTTCTTGCCTGACAAAGATGCCACTCCAGATCTTTTCTTCTCACGTCGTGTCTGTCAACAGTAGCCCTTTTTCCTCGCTGCTTCTCGCATCTCTGTCGCCCCGGCGACAGGATGCGCATGCCATTGTTTTGTCACGGACATATTGATCAAGCGATGTTGAGCTAATTAAAGACAATCTGCAAGGAGTGTCATTGCCAATGAGCAGAACAAAATCACCGTGGCAGAGTGATGGGCTTCTAATTGTTATTCTCCTTCTGGTTTGGATAGGACAGATAATTTCCCTGCAGGCACACTTGTGATACTTCCCCCTCGTTTTTCCCTGCCTGCAATTTCCAGTTTTCATTTACAGCAACTCGACTCCATCCCTTCCTTCCTCTGTCTTTCTCCCACCCTCTCCAAATAACACTACACTGCTAACTAACTCTTGTGGACTCTAAATTGAACCCAATTCACTTCCTCTCCTTTTGTTCTGACACTGCTCACCAATCCTGATCGCCACAGCAGCTTCAGTTTGTCCAATCTCTTGGTAGTGTGTGCTACAGCACGTGTGTGGTGTAAAAGAGTGACGACTTAACTGTGGTTTTGGATGTGTTTTTACTTTTTAGTAACCCTACTACAATGTTCAAAGCTTTACTTGTTTCTACTAGATGGGATGGAGTTATAGCAGTTTTAGTCAAACTTTACAAATGCTATTATGCACCATCTCATTCAATATTGTGAGATGTTGTATAATATCTTGTATATAATGTGTGTTACCCTCACAGTATGTGTAGAGAAGGACTCTTAGCAACTACCACCCCAAAGTTTCGCTTAAAAGCTTTAATGATTTATAGTTACTATTTTTTGAGGCTGCAGATGACTGAAAATACAAACTCATTTGTACACTCAGTTAAAAACCTTTTAAGTTGTAAAGGTTTCATGCAGGATTTACTTTCAGAAAAGTGTACAACAAAATTCTACGCATGCAAATGCATGAAAAAATTCAAGACAACATTTGTTTTACAGTATGTTTTCCCCAATTTTGTTTTAGTCATCAAAGCTTTGTCTCTATGGGGTGATGTCATCAACATGTCACATTTATTCTTTCCTTACAAGATATATACTGAGTTCCCATGTAGCTGCAGATAAATATGGCACTGTGTTACGTGCAACTTCAAGATGGGATGCTGGGAAGTGTTCACACCTGATAGTACACACGTGTGTTTTGTAGACTCTAAGAAATCCCAGGGGCTTTAGAAGCAGGCAGCATAGTGTAATGAAAGCTGGAGTTCCTTCCACTTGTTATCTCCCCTGTCCTACATGTAGTGTCTCTATCAAAGGACCTCTCTACCTTGTTCACTGTGGCACAGCAGAGAGCAGCCCTGCCAGCCTGCTTGATATGCAGCAGTGTCTTGATGGCTGCTGGGCTCCCACGCCTCCCTGACTGGAGCCTTTAAGCCTTGGCAGAGTCAGAGCAAGCCTCCCTCATCAATGGGTCTACTGAGTGGCTGTGACGGGGCCACGTGGAAAATGCATCAATTAAATGGTTCCTCTTGCTTGCTGCATCCGCTTTTACTGTGCTGCCTTGCTCATATCCTTTATTACTCAAAATGTGAGCTCGATAGTTGAGTTTGGTTGCAACACAGGGGGTGATGCTTTGCACATGGCAAACAGGTCTTTATCTAAAACAAAAAAAGACAAAACTGAGGAAGATACAAAGGGAGAAATGTGCTCGGAGAAGAAAGAAAGCATAAGTTCATTTGAGATTTAGAACCCCAATTTCAACAAAGCTGATACTTAGTGTAAACTGTAAAAAAATATTTATAATACAGTGATTTGCATATCTTATAAACTCATATTTTTTTCCACAATAGAACAATATAAAAATATAAAATGTTTAATTTAGGAAATTGTATTCAGGTGTATAAGCTGCACATGCTATTAGACCCCCATACCATCAGAGAAGCAGGTTTTTGAACTACCGTAAGTGCTGATAAAATGTACTATTAACAATATTTTTTAATCTAAAAAATGTAAATTTCAACTTTTGATACCAATTATATCATTTAAAATACTTGCAAAAAACCCTTTTTTTACATTTACACATTGTCCTAACTTTTGTATTTGAGGTTGTAATCAATCTTTGCTTTTTCACCTGCCATTCTGTGTTTGATTAATGTAAGCAATAAAAAGAGATTTTAAAAAAACAAACCAACTGAGATACACGTGATCTCTAAGAAAAAACAAAACTTTTTTGAAACCTAATTTATTTGAGATGATTGTGTTTCTTTGTGTGGTGAATGAAGAGGTGGAAGTAGCATCTATGTCTAGTTTCTGACATGTTTTCTCTGATAAATGTAAAGAGATGTGAAGAGCACTGTTCAAGTACCAGCTTGCCCAATCTGCTCAGCCTTATGAAAGCTTTTGTATCAAGCAGGAAGAGGAGCTCTAGGCGCAACAGCCATATTTATATTCCAATCTTCTACACAGAAACTCACATTGCCAGACTCATAAAAGATTCATTGAGCAAGGGAAAGCAAGGTCGTACAGAAAACTGGTCCGGAGGTGCCTTCTGCAATGCAAAAAAAAGGCACAGACGGGCATACACAGAAAAAAACAAAGCTTTGAGATCGCTCCATGTGCTATTAGAGTAACAAGTGTTTCCTCTTGTTTAACGGTCCTCGGTTTGGTCAGCTCTGACCAACTGATCAAGCATGTCTGTGCTCTAATTGGCATCCGTCACTCGCCCCATACAATTTAGTAGCTTTAAAAGCCTCTGCCATGTTTGTTGGAATCAATTTCATGCATTGTTTGGCTCTTTGTCTGTGCTGATTTAAACTGCTGACATGTTTGGGAACTACAGAGCAGAGAGGAGGGAGGAAAGCAGACGAAGACAATGCGTGTGTGGGGAAACAAAAAAGAGTGTGTGTGGGAGTGCGTGTGTCTGAGCTGGGTGTTGTCAGAGAAATGTCACTCTTGCTTAGTGTCACAGACTTAAACCTTTGGGAGACCAGCACCCTGCAGCACACGCTCGCAGAAGAAGAGTGAGAATGTGGGGGGAAGAATACGATATAGGTATAACATTCATCTCTCCAGTCAGGCTGATTGTTCTTTACACTTGTGACATTAGACATTCAAATAATGCACCCTTTTCTTATCGCCCGACATCAAAAGGCGGAGATGATAATGTATTTGCCTGTGTCTGTGGGGTGCATGTCTGTTACCAAATTATCTCATGAACCACAGGACAAATCTTTATATAATAAATGAATGTACATCTGCAAGTGCTTAACGTTTGGACCCATTCTCATTCACCACAGCCACATGGCTTTAAGAAACAAAATGACTGTGATAACGCAGTCAGTTTTACAAATGTTAAGGTGTGGTTGGTTAGCAAAATATTTCATGACACACTGAATGAATTTAATGAAACCTTCGAGAAATAATCACCGCATGAACCTCTACAACAGATTAAATTAAAAACTAATCCAATTCAAGACAAACTTGTTTATGTCAGTCAGTTTTAAAGATATTGTGCTAACATTTGTTTGTTTGTCTGTAACCTTTATTTAACCAGTAAGAGTCATTGAGATTACAAATCTCTTTTTCAAGAAAGACCTGGGCAGCTTTATAATAATTACAACTCAAAAACTACAGATATCAAAAACAGTTAATATTCAATAAAAATAAGAAAGTCTGGTTTTGGCAATAATCATAACAAATTACCATGTGCTGCAGCACATGGTAATTTGTGCAAGATCTTTGCTGAAAACTTTACCAACAAGTGTTGGAGACAACCCCGTTTGTTTGTTAGCAAAATATATCATGAACCATTGAATAAGTTTAATCAAACTTTCAGAAAGTATTCACTGGATGTTCATCTAAAACTGATTACTTTTTAGAGTAAATTCAGTTTGAGACTGCCACCACAGTGGATTAAAATGAGTAAACACAGGAATGGCTGTGTGACAGCTGGCTGCCATGTTACTCAAGTCTGAGCAAACAAGAAATCCCAAACAACTGAATTTAGAATTCAGTCCCAAAGGACCTCACAGACCTTTCTGATGGTGATTACCAGCTGTCCCGGTGTCAGAGATCATGGTTCATGAAAAATGCTGTTTGTTATTTAGGACAGCTGGCCGCTGGCTTTTTCAGCAAGACAGAAAACAGCAATAGAGGTCATTTAGAGCCCACACAAGCCTGCAGCGTGAGTAACGGTCAGTGTGTGTGTGTGCTTTGGAATGAGTGAGTGGCCTTTTGAAACATAAACTAAATAACACCGTTACCAGACTTTGAATCAGTCCAACATTCAACCAACAAATATTCCACATGAATGATATTTTTAACTGTATCTAACAAATGAATGAAGCAGATGTTTTGTCTCAGTTCATTATTTGGCATCCTTATTTCTTTTTGCCAGAGCAGACGTGCCTTCATGGGACACTCAAACGTTCTAAAAACTCATCTCTTTATGTTTGAAAACAATAATTCAAACCTCATGTTTACCTGTACTTGTCACATGTAGTTAATTCCTCAAGATGTGAATCCATTGTTCACATTGTTCAAACATGAATTTTATAATCATTTGTA
>JAVKLF010000021.1:5544190-5557760 GCA_034783495.1 Millerichthys robustus
AATATGTCAAAACAGAGCAAATTATGGGATTTAAACATCATACAACATATTTTCCTTGATTACAATGATAATGCATACAATATCACTGTGGAACAGAGTTAATTGAACAATGAGTCGGGTTTCTGTTAAGTAGCCTCTTCTACAGACCAGCCACGTGAGGTTTTGTAATGATTTATTTTAAGCAGTCTAAGCATGCAGTTCTTTGATTCTGTCCTGAAAAATAAATATCACCTGTGCTGCCTGTGTCTGTCCTTCCCTCCTTGATAAATGCTCCCTGGAGTAAAAAAATGTCACCTGTAGTGATTTTCTTGACTGACCAGAGTCAACAAAGCTGAACCCTAAAATAAAACAAGACTAGAGGAGACAGTTTTCCATGCCTGTTTTTGACCCTTTCAGAGATGTTTTAAAATAAAAGGCTGGCAGTCCTGGAAGAGATGCATATCACTTTCAGCCACCATGATTTTAGACTAAGCCTAAGCAAATGAGTTTCATTATTACAAACAGTATGTGTTATGAAGGACTCTCACCACATCAAGTTTTAGCTTGATCTCTGTAACACTGATTGAGTTATAATCATCTTTGTGTTGGCTAATGTTATTTAGCAGTGGTGGCCATCTTGATGCTAGTTAAGTTATTATCAAGATTATTATTAATGTTATTTTTGACAAACAAAGCCCTGGAGTTTCAGTGTGTTTTGGCTTTTGACTTAAAAACTCAGGATTACCTCAAAAGGCATTCAGAATGATGGGTGATCCTTTTCCTGCTCCTCCCCCTTTGCTCTGTTTGGTTTAGCAGAGGGTTGAACGTTTCCACTCTGGATGTCCTGATGCCCTGAGTGGCATGGTGCACAACCCTCTAGTTTCACAGAAAGAAAAAAAATGACACGAAGAGATGAGGTGAGTAAGGAAATGGAGCAGGAGAGAAGTCAAGTGTGAGAATCATAGAAAAATCAATGATAACAATTACTTCTACTTTCCTCTGATGTTGCTTTTGCCACTGTTGCTGTATTATAGTGCATAATTTTGAACAGTGTTTCTGCTTGAACATGCAATAAAAATGAAGCTAATCAAAAGGACTACAGCTGCCAAAATTAATTAAAATGATGTTGAGTCATTGTATGAAGCCAGAGTTGACTGAGTTGAATGGCCATGCACTTTCTTTTATTCTACTCCTTCTCTTTAGCTCTATTAATCTTATAAACAGAGCCCACTGATGAAGCTGGGGAATAATTTTAAGGAAAATGCCAACGAAGAATAACCCATTTGTCAAAGATAAAACAATCTTTTCTTTTTTCATTAACTCAGAAGGCCAGGAGAAAACTCCACCTTTATGGCTAACTTTTTTTTTCTACAAAGGCAACAAGTGTTCCTCGTGTCTGTTTTAGACATCCACTCGTATTTTTCCTTTTTTCGGGAAGATGTATCACAATAATGTATGTTTTAATAGTTTTTAAATCCAGAACTTCCTTGTGTTTTTTTTACATTTATGCCTCTCATTTTTATCTTTTCATAAAGCCCCACAACATTTATAAAAGTTTTCATGAAAAATTTCTGATCGTTTGACTGGGTTTCATGTTTGATCCAAGATTATGCTTCATGTTTATTTTATGCAATTTTTTTTTTAATTGTACACCTTGCACATGGTATTTTTAAGTTTATCTGACTGCTACAAGCTTTTCTGTTCTTTTTTGGAAACTATGTGTGAGTGTTCCAACAGACATCCTGTTTTTGAAAACGTATAAAAGGTTTAGCATTAACTGGTTCGATGGGACTTTTTTTTATTGAAGCTCTCAATCTAAGCTCACTTTTATAGAGAATGACAGTTTTCAAGCATGTCCAAACTCCAGCGCACATTTGGAGTCTCTGGAGAAAGAGCTGCTTTAAATTATCTGTGATTCCAGCATCTCTTAGTCATTGAGAGACTTGAATATAGATCAACATACAGACATACGCAGACAGTCAAATTTAATTTTGTGAAGTTAGTAAATACAAGTTGCTCCATCCATTGAGGAAACATTACAGAGCTTATGGTTGTTATTGATCTTTGTAATGTAACTGTTGCTGCCAGTGTTTGCTGAGTTATTATGCAATAAAAACAAAGGACCATATGGTTCCCAAGCAAATCCAAAATGCTGAGTCTGAATTAGTTTGTCTAATAGGTCCGTGAAATGTCTGAAGCTTATTTAGTTCACATCTTTGCCCTTTAACATCAAATCTCTAAATACATTTTTCATGTTAACACAATAAATGAAATGTCAGTGCACATGAATGTGAAGGTATTAACTCAAACACTCCTGAAAGTATCCGTCTAATGAGCCAAAAATAAGGCAAACATCACAACATGTGTCTCACCTTAATGTTTGTATAATCTGCTCGTACGGTTGCAAACGGCAACAACCACTTCCTAAATGTACAGTCTCTCACAGATGGGGTGTTACAGCTTATTATCACCCACCTAACAAGCTTTTGTTCTGTTTGTACTAGAACAACTGGATGGAAGATTAACGTGAGCAAATTTTACACTTTATTCAGTCAAATTCATAATTCATGGAAGGCCTAGAACTTATTGAAGGATTGCAAATTAATTAAATTAACCCTCTTACTGCCCTTGAGTCAAAATGACCAACAAAGACTAAGTTTTAAAACTGAGACCTTATGAAGTTCAGGTTACTCTTTGGTTTGTCAAAAGTTCATATTCCAATCCATGTCCTACCTGTGCCTCATCCTAATTTACACACAATCAATCCTAACTAAAGTGGAAGGCAGTCTGTTGTTGAACCCAAACAACAAGTTCCTGCCTGAATCACAGAGAAAGTAAATTTATAAAAGTTGCAAAGCCCCGACAAAACACACGGACACACCTGCCCATCCCTTTAATACCCTCAGCTTCCACATGCAGAGTTACCAGAGTTCCTCTCCTATTTCCCTTTCCTCCAGACAGAAGGAAGTATAGATGCACCCATGTTGTGCTAAACAAGATAAAAAGATGATGCATGATGTGAGAAGAGAGAAACATGAGACAACCAAAGTCCACATTGCCCGCAGCAAGAGAAACCAGCAGCTATTTGTTGTTGACATTTTTCTCTTCTGCTTTTTTCTGCTTCATTGAAGCTGTGGCAGCTTCCTGGTTTTTATGCATTCATTTTTCCCTCTTTTTTTCTTAGAGAAGCCTGCCTGTGCTGTAAAGTTCCTGAGCATCACAAGATTTCACTTTCCACGGCCACACTCCAGAGGGTGAGTGCAAATGGGTGTGAGTGAGTGTCCGCGTTAGAGAGTGCAGCATGTACACAGTGGTGCAACAATCTCCCAAGAAAGTGCAGAAATAAAGCTTTGATGTAGGTCTGTCCAAAAAGAGGAGAGTCGGGTTGTCTCCATTAGGGACATCAAGAAAGATGCCTATTTTTTTTTTCTAGCTAATAACTCAAAGAACACATCTTCACTTCTTTCACTAGGGAGCAAGAGTCTTCTTGTCAAAATATGTAAGCCAGAGAAGAAATGATTCTGAATTCTAAAATGGACTTGAAAAGGAGAAGAATAGGGAATGCACCTTTCTTTTTTTTTTTTACTTCTGAGATGTTTTAGCCCTGTGACCAGTAAAATGCGGGACTTGAAGAGAGGTACTAAAATGCTCCTGAAAGTGATGAGGGTCTTGTGTTTTCTCCTAAAGTAGCTGTAGCTGGCAAACCTCTTCTCTGATCGTTGCTGTTGTTAACTCACAGTTCTTTCTGAACTTTATCTTCCAGCAGCCATTCTAACTGACAGCTACAAGCTAATGTACTGTATGTCTCAGGTTGATATCTCTCAGCTTTTTTACTATGTTATTATGAGTTTAGAGTATCAGCACCAAAAGGGAGGCCAAGATAAAGAGCTAGACACTAGTGGGATAAAGAAACGGTTTTACATAATTAAGCAGATAGAAGTGATTACAGCAGCTTACCCATAGAGCACAAACTGCACATATTCAGCCTCATTATGAAGTCAAAGACTCCAAACTGTCGCTGATGACTTAATTACAGTTTCACCGTGGAACAAACGCTAGAGCCATTACAGCAATTCACAAACCTTTTCTTGATCACAGTCATCAGAGGAGGTGCTTTCTTTCCTCTTTTTTGTGTGTTATTTTTCTACTCCTTCTCATTTTTATTACACAAATGCTGCTGTCTTCTGCTTTGGACCAAGTGCTGATTTATTATTTGCTTCTAGTTCTGCTAAAAGAAACACACATATTCCTTATAAATTACCTGTCTATGCGCTCAGTCTTCAAATGCTCACTTGGGTCTTTCACAGAGCTCTAGCCTGTGTAGCTGTTAGGATCTTAGGTTCTCTCTTCAGCCTCCACAAGCTGCACCGAGGTGGGCCAGCTAGCACCTGAGTGTGGACTCAGCAGTTCTTGGAAGTTAGTGCCAGGAGTCGGGCAGAAGGGTTTTTATTCTACAGTCTGCTTCTGCATTATTGAATCACGCGACTGCCTGAAGCCTGAAACTGGACACAGCTGAGAAGGAGCATGCAGATTGGTTAAATTAATGTTACTGTCAGTGGAGTTGTGTGGAAGAGAGTGACACAGAGAAAGGACACTGAAACAGTTGTGTAAGATAAAAAGAACCAAGTGTTTTCTTTGTGTCAAGTTATTTATCTCATTGAGGCCCAGATTTATATGTTGACACATTCATTTAGAAGTCCTAACATACTGTATATTGCGTATTACACAATGCTGCATACACACATGCATAAACATGTAAAGCACACATATATGTGCAAAACAAACAAAGCACACATACCCTGTGCTCTTTCCCCTGAAGGCCTTCATTAGATAAAAGGAAAACAGCTCTTTCCAGAGCTGCAGTGCAATTATTCAGCGTAGTCAAGCATGTCTCTGTGTGACAAAGCAAATTGCTTTTTCAGTTTGCCGTTCTCGATACAGATAGAGCTTTCAAAATCTAAGGGGAAGCCTCGCGCCACTGCTCTCAATGCTGCGAGAGATACCAACAGTTATTTACTCCCACTGTGTGTGCCAGTCTTTATTTGTCAGATGACTTTATACATGCATGTGTGCTGTGCGATTGTGCACAAGTGTCAGGATCGTGAGGTACGCAGTGATGCTTGACAAACAGTCAGTATTTCTTTTTGCAATTTTTGTGAAATATGGTTTGATTGATAGAAGACTTGAGTGTCATGGCATGATCTGAATAAAAGAACTTCATGTACTCTATGCAGCGTTGTGAAAACAGGAGGCTAAATGAATACTATTTTATGCTTCACAGCAGGATATTATGAAAAAGTACTAGACTTTCACACCAGCAATCTTAGCAGCTGTATTCAGTCAATTCAGTTTCAAATTACTTTGTATTTTGACATTTTGTGCACTTATTCCCACAAATGAAATGTGACAGAAAAAAACCTGTGCTTTATAAAACATTTCTCTATTAAAATCATCAAAATGTCATTAAATCTAATTTGAGTTTAAGTGTTGAAGTTGAGTTGTGATAACAGCGACTGAGGGCATCTGTATAAAAGTGGTCAGAGATGCACAGCCACTTTCTCAGGACTGTCAGATGATTATTCCTCCCTTCATGTTACACTGAGTGAGAGAGCTGTTCTCGGCCACTGAGTCCTTATTTATCTTATCCCAGCACCCTCCAGCAGCCTCCCAATCAATAACCAGGGACCTGGAGCAAGCGAGAGAGAGCGACAGAGGGAGGAGAGAGAGAGCGAGAGAGAGAAGCAGAAGATTCATCTAAGTGAAGCAGTGGGAGAGGAAGCCCAAGAACAGAGCAGAGGGTGGAAATGTATTTATGTTTATCTGCTGCTTTGTGGCCACACAGGGAGACAGATGATTTTGGGAAGCTTCAGAAATCTCCTATATGATTTTGGACTATGTTAATTGATTTAGGGATTATTTTATTATAAAATGTTGACTTACCGACATTTCATTTGTGAGAAGTAACATTATTTTATTTTTGCATAAATGGAACTGAAAGAGAAAGCAATGAAAAGTGTTTGCAGTGTTTGGAGGATTAATTTGTTAATTTAACTCGCTTCTTCTTTCAGGATCATGGAGGTCACTGGTGCCCATATTCAGCAGTCACAGTACGTGGGGTGGGATACACCTTGGACAGTTCACAAGTCCATTATTTAATTTAAAAAAAAGTTAATTCAGGGCCTCTAAGGTTGAGTTGATTAGCTTTGCCAGATGATAAAAAAGGGTTTCAAACGTAAAAACCAAAAACTGATTATAATCTGCTGTCCTGCTACCATGAATCAAGTAGAAACATTGAAAGAATACTACATGTCCAAAATGTCTAGAAACATACTTTCTGGTTAGCTTGTTGCCATAGATACCTACTGTTGTCATGCCAACAATTTACACAGCATGTAATGTGACAATCACAGGATAAGGTGAGTGGATCTGGCCAAAAAAGCATGTTACAACTTTGCTCTGGGGAGGGCAAGTTGGTGGTTGTTTTAAAAATCAGCCAACTCTCAGACAGTGAGAGCACGGAGCTCAGACAGAATTTTTATAACAACGTAGTTGGTATCAACACCTACTGAGTTGGTTCAGGATGAGAAGCACAAAACAAAAAGAAAGCAAGGCTTGTAGAGGAAGAACTGACAGACTTTATAAAGCTATGCAAGAGAAAGAGATTTGGCAAGAAACTGGTGCTGGAGCTCTACAGAGCTTTTCCTTGTCCTTACAAGCAGTCTGAGGAAGCCTGCATGGACACTTCAAAAAAACTATTTGATTTATGCCAGGCAGTGCTGTCCATATGTGCCTGGAATATCTGATCAAATTCCACTGATAGCTTTACGCCTGCTGGCTGTGAAGGGATGGAGGAAGACAAGAAGAGGGAATGAGAAAGAATTGCAAGTACACAAAGAAAAACAGTGGATGGGATGAAAGGCAGAACAAAGAGCACGAGGCAAAGACAAAAAAATAAGCTTTGACATTGACTGACAAAAGATTGGGAGATGATTTAAAAAAAGAGGCAGACAAAATTAGAGGAACTGGATGAAAGTCAGATGGAAGGAAAAAGAAACTGAACAGCACTGGGCCCTGTGGAACCCAGTGACCACTCCAATTATCGTCTATTTTCCTCAAAATGGTTGGAGTTATTGTAAGTCAGTCCCTGGGGACCTAGACTGCTCCTCATTTTCTCTGAGATTCAATTCCAGCCCATTCTCCTCTGTCTTTTACATATAAAACACTTTCTTCAATTATTCCTCCGACATTCATATCTGTATTATTTGACGCCTTTGCCTATTCAGAGTGACTGCGTATTTCGCCCCACTCTAGTGTGACTAGAATCAATCCCAGGCTCATTCCAAGATAGGCCAAATGACTGCATGTGTGTGTTCACTCTGTGTGTAACCGTGGGTTGTATGACTGAAGACGAGAGCACGACTGAGAAAAAAAGATAGAACAGTTGTAAGAGGGAAAAACTTTTTAAACACAGCATGCAATTGAGTTTTTGTGGGGAGGCGAGCATAAAGTGCGTGTTTGGCTATGTTTTTCTGTGTCCTGCTTTCTCTTACAGTTTATATTCAATCAAGTGAGGCTCCAGTTACACAGAGCATGCCTTTCTTTTGCAATTGATTAGAAAAAAAGGAGAGTTTTATCTGAGGATGTATCACAGCCTCCTCAGTCTCCTTCTCTCTTTCTCTTTTTAAAGACTTTTGTGTTCTTAATTACCAAAATATTGCCCGGTGTGCACATTTGGGCCACAGCTGTATCTCATCAATCACTCTCTGCATAAATACCTGGTCCCTGCATCAACTCCCTGCCAGATCCTTAGGCTACTAACACGGTTGGCTAGCCAAACATGTTTATTTATTTATTTTGGGAAGTGCATGCAATTACTTCTCCTCCTCTTAGACTCAGCATCAACCAACCTTTTGCCACTTGCTTATATTCTGAATGCTTTTAAAAAAAGCTATATCAAGTTTTCATTGTCTGGAAAGTATAAGTCAGGTCTTGTTTCTGTAATGCAGTTGATATCTTGATCAAAATCAGAAAAACTGAGCTGAAATCAAAACATTTCACACAATATTTGTTTTACTCCTCCTTAAGTCTGATAGACCCCTCAAGATGTACTGGTAAGACCCATTGTTAGCATGATTAACTTTGTTCCTTACAATGTTTCCAAATATCTAACATCTGTACTTGGTCATTTAGTTGGCAGCTCAGAACACCACATACAGAACACCACACACATAGAAAGTCCTTATTGATCAATATTTACATGTTTTGTGGACTGTAATTGTCCCTAACAGGGTGGAACACATTCAGATACAATGTTTAGGAAAACTACCTGTAATTATTATGTTATCCATCACTGAACTTGACCATTATGCATTTTTTACTTGTTCAACATGTCGTTGTTGTAACCAAATATTTAAAATATAAAAAAAAAATAGGAATTTGTTTTTTCAATGTCATGAAGCCAAAATATTGCCACAAATAGAAAATCACCCATCAAGATTTCTGCCTCAAGCTGACACCCAGTTCAAACATGACTTCACTCAGTCAATATGACAAAAGCCCTGAAATGCATACAAACATATATCTGAGTCACATTTCATCTGAATGTTCACTTTATTTTTAGGAAATCAAGCTGAAAAAGTATAATTCTCTGTCAGATGAGTTTCAAAGTCCTCATGGAGTGAATATTCCTTGTTCTGATGGCACTGCTCTGACCTCAGTCTTCTCCACTCTTTGCACTTTAGGCCTCATTCAGAATTTACTCCAGGCAGGTGTTTCCATATTCAGTGTGGCCCTTGCTCCGAGGGACTGCTGTGAGCTTGCAGGTAAAACAGGCACGTTGGCCATCTGGGGAAATCGTGTGATTGGTTTTCTTTTTGATATTCGGCTTTAGGGACCCAGATGAAGGGGATATGAACTCTATGTCTGTGTTTTTTGGAGGGGGGATTAGAGGGAGGGCAAATCAGCATGTGCCTGTGTGTACGTGTATGTAGTTTCATGTCTGTGTGTGTAAACATTGGGAAAGCACTGCTGCTCCAGTCTGCTGGCTGACAGACAGTCTCTTGGTTAATGAGCAGCTGTCGGCCATCACTATTCATGAGCCCTGTCACTCACCTCCTCTCTCAAAGCACCGGCACCTGAAGCCCCACCAGTCTCTCATTAGCTCTGCAGCACACACACACACACCTACATGCAATCTCTACCGTAACCACGTTCATCCTACAAAGTGACTATCTGCATGTAATGATGTTAAAATTTGTGAGGATCAGTAGAGGTTGGATCTTCAGTAGAATTCAAATTGAGACAGTGTGATTTCAGCATTCATTCAGGTAGCAAAGTACTCATTCAGCCTGTCTCTGCTATCTCATCTAAGGTTGAAAAAAAAAATAAACACGGATGGAACTTTACTAAAAATGTCTGGTTGATGTTTCCTTGAGGAATTAGATGGAGAAACTGGAGAATACAGTTCTTGTCCTGTATTCTGATCAGTCACATATATTGAAATAGCAAAATTAAAATATTTTATTTGGTTTGACAAACATTAGCCTGATCTGTCTGCTTTCTCTCGTTCAATGGCAGTTGTTTTAAATGTGCTTTGAGAATTAATTTGACCTCACTTTGCTTATTTTTCTAGAAAACATTTACTTTCAGCTGTAAGAAAACTGTCACCTTATCAGTGACACGTGTGCTTCCATCTGTTTATGAAAGAAAACTCCATTGAAAAACCTTTCATATCAAAGCTGGCTTTTGTCTCATATCAGCAAATTCCTTTGAATTGATTAGGATATGTCACTGATTTTGTCAAATAAAAGATAGTGAAAAAAAGATTATTTTTTACAAGTGCTATGTACTTAAATCTTAGAAAGCATCTCTAACATTCTGGGTGAGTACAAACCACAAAAACACTTTTTTGTGTGACCAAACTGTGAGAAAATCTCTTATTTGTATGGAAAAGTAAGTCCAAGTACAATTGCAGCTTTAGAATATTAGTTGGTTTGAATTATTGAAGATCAGAAGAGTAAGGACTAAAAGTACTTAATATTGCGGAAAATACTGAAGCATAATTCATAAAGTGATGTATTTCATCTCTGTGGAAAAAACCTTGATTACTGAGACTTATCCATTTTGCCTGTACAAATAGTGAGATTACATGACATGTACAATTTGTAAAAGAGACAGAAAATATATTGTCTCCAACCACTGTATGACTTCAGGCAAGGTATTTTGTCCATGCAGTTTAGATCTGCCTTGTAAGATTTATGAAAAGCGCCCAGGTGCCCATGAAACGCTGCCACTTCTGATTCTCTGCGATAGAATAAATACCATGTCAGTGTTGCTGCTGATACATGACACGATGCATAGATCACTCAAGAGAAAAAAAGACGGTAAGAAGTGGGGAGGGAGGAGGAGAATGAAGGTGCAACAAAGTGAGAGGTGAAGAGAAGATGGAGACTTCAATGTATTCAGGACTGCAGACAGGAGCAGGCAGACTCATTGATGTGAATGGAAACGATTAGTTTCCCTCCCTTTTCAGCTGGAGTCTGAGCCAGTGTAATCCCACAGCTGAATCACTCAGTCTCTGTCTTTCACTTGCTCCCCTTTCCTATCTGCCTTGTCTGATATATAGAAAAAAATCATTTCTATTGAGTGATGGGGTCATGCAGCCACACTGCTTTCTCTCTCTCTCGCACTTTTGCTCACTAACAAATGACACAAAAACACATACGGACACATAACAGAATACAGATCTGCTGTGGTTGTGTTTCTGTTTTTCTAATCAGGGCTAAAAGAAATCCCGTCTACCTCAGATTTCTGAACATGTTCACATTAAGATTGATCAGAAGTACTTCAACAACAATAACAATAAAAGCAGTTCTATCCTCTGTTCCCCTCTTTCTCCAAACTTTTTAATTTCTTTCCATCTCTTACCCATTTTTTTACATCACCTTTAATACCTAAAGTGTCGGTGACAGCTTGCACTGCTGAGGGATCAAATGAATGAGGGCTGCATGGCAGTTGTAGTATTTTTAAGTTTTGGGTGTGATGGTGAATACTGAGGGCTGCAGCAGACAGCAAATTGCAAGTTGTTGGTGACGGTGGAGGTGGAGGGACGGGGGGTTCTCAAGCCGTGCTTTTGAATCTGGGCTCTCTGTCTGCTAGATAATCATCTGACACTCTCTCAGACACACAAGGCCCTGGGCTTCCAAATCACTGCTGAACTGCTTGCCCAATCGCTCAGGGATTTCCATTTCCCTCCCTTGCCTTCAAGTCATTTTTTCCACTGCTTTACTAATGTTAGCTTTGTTGATAAGAGCTTTTTGATGGGAGCAGTATCTGTGGAAATGATTTCCCCCACCTTTTGAAAGATAAAAGAGCTGTGGAAGGGTCCTGGCAGGGGTGGATGCTTGCATGCACACTAATGAAAAAAACGCTGATCAGCCGAAAACACTCACAATTTCACATCTTCACCCCACAGAGCATTTTTCTGCACAAGCTAAGGATGATCTAAGTTATTCCATGTCTCTTGAGCAGTACATGATGCTAAAATGAGAACAGCATGCCCACTTATACACACGTCAGTGGTTTGGAAAATAATGTCTGCAGTTATCACACTGTGATATACCATTTGGAATTGGATGGACGCATTGAGTCTCAGGAAATGTCACTGTTCACCCTAAAAAGTAGAAGTTTTTGTTCTCTAATTAATCTGAACATCTGTTTAATTTGTTCACATCTCACTGTGACTTTGTGACATGTTCAGCTTAGTTAAAGTCAGTGTCACGGGAGACAAGCTGAGAAACAAGAAGAGAGTGCAGAAGGAAAGGAGGGAATGTAGACAGTCAAATGAACAATAATAAAACAGCTCTATTTTTATAGCTATAGAATAATGAGGAAAAACATGAATACATGAAAGAGGGAGCTGGAGGAAGAGGTAGAAAGAACACAAAAAAATGGAACAAGAGATTCAATCTTCCAATCATCTGTCAGTCCAGTTTGCAGCAGCTATGGATCTTGCTGCCTCTGGGTTACACTAATGTACTGCTGGGCCTGAAAGTAGCTCATCAGTGCCAACTATAGACTCACTTTTCTGTTCAAATCATTATTGGGATGCTGGACAGCAGAGCAGAGTTAGTTAAAAGCTTTGCTCAAACATATACTGTACTTCTCATGTGTTTATATTTAGAATCTATCACAGATTGCTCATCAGACCATTTCAAATTTAATGTGTCACATTTTTGAAACATTTTTGATTGTACTATTTATTTTTAAGTAAGGAATGTCGACATAAAAATCATAAGTGTTTAACTTTACAAGAGTTGCAAAAGTCTGAATATTTGCCAAGGAGGAAAAACTGAAAAAAAAGGCTAATATATACGTAAATATTATTGCACAAATGAAATTATTATTGTTTATTTAATAACTGGTAGATTTATTACCCTAAAAAGTCATTTTTCTTACTTGAAAAAACAGTTTCATAAGTTTTCCCAAAGCGTTTGACAGGGCTGTGGCCCCCGATCATCTGGATGGAGGACTCTCTCATCCCACTGTTTGCACCGATTTCTATCTCTGTAATGAAAAATCTGGACCTTAGTTGATTCTTGTGGAGTGTAATTTTGAAAACTCAATTTTGACGAGCTATTCTTTTGATTTATTTCAGAGACAACGGGTAGAGGCACAGTATATAAAAACTTCATCATAATACAGCAATGGAGGGTCACAACAGAATTTTTGTTTGGACTAGAAAAAAAAAAACATTGTACCGCTGAAATACCATACTGTCACTCACTTTGCTCTCCTGCTATCATTACTCTAAGTTAGTTGAAACACATGACCTTTCCTTGTCTGGAGCTTAGTGTGGTTAAAATTCAATTTAGTGGAAAAGAGAAGGAAAACAAAAGAAAAACATGGTAACCTTTATTTTGACATTGATGCTAACCTTGAACAATGGTTTCTAAAGGGAATGAAAACCTTGCACTATGATGTGAGAGTAGTGTGTGTGCCAGGATGTGTGTACACAAACAGCTCATGTGCAGTGTATTTGTAAGAGTCTGAAGCCTGTTTTTTCCACAAAGATCCTCACTCCATTTCTTACTAATTTTACTAAAGTGAACAACATTTCAAATCTCCCTTTCCTATTAACTATAATTTCATTTAAAACTCATTTTTTCTTTCTAAACATTCCTTGAATATGTCTTCTAAATACCTTCCAGGTTAGAACTGAAACGAAGTTAATTGAAATAAATGAACTGGAGAGTAAATTAGAATTCGCTGTATTGATTTGGTAAGGTTTCTGATTGCAGTTTGCATAGATTTAAGAAAATAAGGAAGATTGTCAACAAGCAATGCAGACAGTCACATGTAGAAAGGTTGAAGATTCATTGGAACTTGCATGCAGAGTTTTAGAATGAATTGCAGCCCTTCCCCTCATCACCACTGTTGCATAAATAAATAAATAAATAAATAAATAAATAAATAAATAAATAAATAAATAAATAAATAGTGTTTTATTGTAGGGTTTTTATTTGCACATCAACTTTGGACAAATACATTTTATTTTTATTCAGGCATTGTGTTGTTGCTCTCAAAATCCCCA
>JAVKLF010000021.1:5573198-5586752 GCA_034783495.1 Millerichthys robustus
TTAGGACCTTGTCTTCCTGGGTAACCAGGCAAACCAGGCACACCAAGTTTACCCTACAAAGACAGTAAAGCAAGAAACAGTGTGACCAATGTAAGGAAAACTAACCATTTTATTGGATCTTTTTATTTTATTATAATTTTTTTCCAAAATATACTGCCTGCTGCTTTGTCTGTTCTGATTGAGCATACAATTATTGTCTGTTTGACATAATAATTAAATGGGTAAATAGAGTAATTGGCACTTTCATCATCTATCGGGTGTGGCCAGCTGTTCCTTTTAGGCCATTTAAAATATTTGCCTTTCTAACCAAAAACTGAGCCAAAACATCATCTAATTATCTTGTTTAATATAGCAACATAAAACAAAATTTTACTTATAGTTTTCTTAACTTGTCTCCCTGTTTGTTCATAATATCCTTAAATCAATTTGATACTTTATAGCTTTAAAATACCTTCTCGCCTGCTGTTCCAGCAGCTCCTGCATCTCCTACAGGTCCTGCTTGACCCTTTAGCCCTTCTGGACCATCCTCTCCACGTGAACCAGGAACTCCATTATCACCCTAAATTAAAAATTGGCAGCAAAATAAAGGAAACGGTGTTTACTTTAACTTACAAGGCAAAACCTAAGTGATAATGACAATAAGTTTTGGAATGAATAAACATTTTCACCCTGTCTCCTTTAACACCCATGTCACCCTTAGACCCTGGGAAACCATCTTCTCCCTATAAAGATAAAAGGCAATTTCTGATACGTGCTTCAAAATGTCATTATCAGAGTGTAATTTACAAAACATCCAAGGATACAGCGAGTGACAGAATAAATTCTCTTCATCTGTTGTTCTTACTTTTTCTCCTTTGCTTCCCTTCAGTCCTCTAACTCCATCTGCTCCCTGTAAAACACAACCAAACAAAATAAATAACATAACTATCTAAAAATCTCAAGAAAATGCACTGAAATTTACATTGTTTTAAGTTTAAGTATTTACTGGATAGACGAAGGAGTAGTTATAAAGTGTAGTAAATGTCTGCTGACAAAACACTGCTCTGTTATAAAGATTTCATTGGCCATGAAATTAATGTAATACAGCTGATTGCCAAAAAAGGTGAGGCCTTCTTTTAAAACCAATAAAAATGTCACAAAATCAAGCCCTGTGCAGAAATTAATTTCACTTGGTCAGTGAACCCTGATTCAAAATGGACCTCTGCACTGCTACACAAACAGCTCAGTTTTAACAGATTATCCTACACATCAGATTGCTGTTTTTAAAGGTTCTCTTGAGACAGGGTGCTCAACCACCTGTCACCCGTCAGCTATAGACTTAAACACCTTGTCCATCAAAGGCAGACACAGGGACAAAATGAAGTGGATGAAGGAAAACATATCACTAAACACAACATCTGAGATTAAAGAGCATCTTTGTCTCACTTTGACTCCACGAGTGCCCGGATACCCAACTGGACCCTGGATGCCAAGTAAACCCTGTATGAAAACGAAGAAAGAACAACAAAAAGATTGTGTTTCTTTTAAAAAGCCAAAAATACTTGACCAAGTTGAAAAAAAAAATTATCAATGCACTCAGTCAGTGTTCCATCTTTTAAGGATGGAGAAAATGATGATTCTTCAAATGATTCTGAGTAATTCATGGCACAAACTTTAATGGGCTAATACTATAATAAAGATAATGACATTTTTGGAGCACAGTGATCAGAATAAAAAGCCTTATTGGAAGTGACTGCACTGCTACAGCAGACTATGAAAAGGAAGAAGAAAATAATAACAGCAACGGTATAATGAAACATGATTCAGCTGCTCTAAAATCTGACTTAAACCCTGTTGAGGATGAGTAGTTACCCACTTGAATGCCTTTTTCTCCTGGGGGGCCCTCTCTTCCTGGGTGACCCTAAAACAAAAAAAAAACAAAACAATTATTACAATGCAGGAGCACAGCTCCGAATACATCATTTTCATATCTTTCCCTAACAGAATTTTTCTGAGTGCAATTAACAAATGAAAAAGTGTCACAGAGAGTGAAGAAGCACCTTCAGGTATCATTGTGTCACAAAGCTCTGCAGAACAATGTGATGAGCAGTATGTGAAACTCATACAAATGCATTTGACTGCAATGAAAAATTAATTTCTTGAGATGTGAAAAGCCTTTCTGTAGTAAGATCTGTAGTCCTCATTCTAAATGTCAGCCTGATTGGGATCAACTGTGGAAAAGCCTCAGGTGAAAAAAAAAACTACAGAACATGTAAGTTAGCAATTCAGCTCATTTAGTTACATTTAATTAGATTCTGGATTAGATGTGTGAGCTGACAGACGTGTATGCATGCACTGTGAAGATTTATCACATTAAACTGAATGGAGTGGTGTCTGAGTCTGCTATTGTTTTTTTAGATAACTGATAAAGATTTGTTTTACGTGACATGTTTGAATAAAGATCTGAGTCGCATTTGTGTTTGCATTTGTGCATCTGTGGTAACTCACGGGAGGTCCATCAACACCTGGTAATCCTTGTATGCCTTGTTTACCTGTAGGACCCTGTAGGAGACATAAGGAGAGAAAAATACTAAACAGCGTTGGATATATATTTGTATCTATGCATATATAGGGATGCGTCTTATGTATTTTTATGTTGCTTTACAGTAGGCACAAGCCTAGGCTTTTTTATGTGTGCAATGTCTGCATGTGTTTGCTGAGTATTGATTTCCTGTCTCCCTTCGTCTTGCTTGAATGGTAGCCAGATAAGGTTGGTTCATACTGTCCTGCTTGGCTTGCTTACTATAGGTGTGTGATGACAGATGTCAGCAGATCACAGCTTTATTTCTCAAATTAAGTAAGAGACATGCCACCTACCTTCTCTCCTGGCAGTCCAATAGGACCCTGAGGACCAGGAAAGCCCTGAACCAAAACAAAGCATCAATCAGATTAAGTGGTACAAGAACACAAAATGGATAGTAGCCTAGATATTGCTTGGATTTGCTGTATATGTTTTTAAGTAAGGTTTTTCTCAGTCTTGTAAGTAATAGGTGGTTGGGTATATTGTTACATACTAACAAACAGCAAACACGATTCACTTTGTTTTGCAAAGGAGCAGTTCATTAAAACTTAGAAGTTAGACACATTTTTTATCTGCGAATGAAAAAGAAACAACTAACATTACATACCAAAAAACATAAAAATGAGCTTATAATTGTTCAATTTCTATCACATATACAGGGATCTGTGCAGTGTAACTTCAGTGAATGTATAAAACAGGTAATAAATTGAATAACTTTATTTGCAGGAAGCTTTGTTTTTGTGTACGTAGTGTACCTGTACTCCGGGATTTCCTTGTTGACCTGGGGGCCCTATTTCTCCAGATGGACCCTAAAAAGAAAACAAGGGTGGTCACTAACTCTATGTATAAATGTTCCTTATCACAAACATTGATTCAAAGTCTCAAGTTCTCACTAATGGTCACTAATGCAAGGGTGTAAACAGCCCTTACACAATTTTGTGCTTAATAATTGATGACTGATTAATAATACAACAAGTTAGTACAAAAGTAAGACTGACCAGATTGCCCTTTGATCCTTGAACTCCATCACTTCCACGTAACCCCTTATGACAATAGACACAGAATCAAAGTTGGATTTTAATAAATCATATTGGAACAGTCCCAGTGGCTTTCTTGTTTATCTTCAAAGGCTTAACAATGACTCAGTGTGTTGGATTTGAAGACTATAAACGGTTCTGATCCTGTCATCAAGGTAATGTTGACTCACCCCTTGTCCAGGTGGGCCGGGTGGCCCCCTTGGCCCAACTAGACCTCGAGGACCCTGGAAGAAAAACACACAGAGTCAGCCTCTAGCTTGCATTCATGATGAGGCCGAGTGTAGAATACTAAACTATAAATCAAAACTAAGGAGTGGGTGAAAATGAAAAACAACAAGAGACAGAAAGTGTATTTCAGTTATTGTACAGGTCTGTTTTTGTGTGCTCACTATGAAGTCTGTGCTAGCCCACTGGTGTGAATGTGTTTGTGTGATCTGTTTGTGTCAGCTTCTCACTTTGTAGGCTGGCCAAGCCACCTGTTCCAAAACCACATCTGTGATCTCCTGGGAGGTGATTGATATGGAAATATAATGATTCAGGCCAGGACTTTATCTCTTACCTTGCTGACACTTTCTTCCTCCATTTCTTACTCCATCTACCTCAACTTATTTACCGCAAGCCAAATTTCTGTCTTATGTTTTGTGTTCTGCTGTCTCACTTTCCCCATCCAGCCCTGCTTCTCATCATAACTGCTAGCACCATTCCTTTCAAATGTTTTTGTGCTTTATCAGAGTGTTTCTAACGTGGCTTATAGAAACTCCATTTCCTCAAGCTCTGAGAGGTGTGTTTGGAGTGACAGAACCCTGCTGAGGTCTAACCTCGCCTATCATGAGATAGAGAGGATGAGTCATAACTGATTAACCAGAATTCACAGCAGATACACAAAAACAATGACAGCCTCTTCAGCTGCGATGTTAACTTTAGGTTCACTGGAAGCTTGTGAGGTTTTAGATAACTACACAGTTGATTTCATACTAAACAGTGTGAAATCAACACTAATCAATATTATTTAATACTGCCATATTTGCTTTGTAGGTGAAAATAAACAGTTACCATGGCTAAAATTGAAGCCTTAAGAGGTATTTTTTTCTTTCAAGTGACTTTCTGTCACAAGGTAAAAGTGAATATTGTAGCAGATTGATAATGAGGGATCACTTACTATCTTGTGCAATGCATTTATTGTTTATTTGACAAAAAAAGGTTTATGTTACAATTTCTTTTCAAACAATTCAATTTTTTTTTAAATCCTTTGCATATAAATATCTTTTCATTAGACAGGTTTGGTATGATGTGTGGTGTCCACAGTATGAGGAAATATTGTACTCTTCAAGATCTGGAAGTCTTACAGGTTCGCCTGGTTGCCCTCTTGGCCCTGCAGGTCCATCTGATCCCTAAAATACACAGCAAGGACACAAAATCATCACATAGATCTACTGAACATATTTGATTATAGTTTGAGGAGATTGTTGCTCTTGTGAAATCTATCTTTGAAAATAGATCATTTAAAAACGTTTCTACCTGACAGATAAAGCTCAACTATCTGTCTAATAGCCCGTCCTCTGAGACTTGTCCAGCTAGCCTGCATAGATTGACACCATGCTGACAGGGCTTAGCTGTCATATTTTTTCATATTTCTCAGAGATGCAGTGGCTAGCTCTTATGCGTTTTGCAGGCCCTCTTGCTGATAATCCCGAGCCAGCACAGCAGAGTTAATAATGCAGGAGTTCAGGATTTAATATCATTAAAGCTTTCTTAAATCTTTGCTCTTTTACAATCTAAACGGTTTATAAAATCAGTTCACTGATCTGGAAGTTTTACAGGTTTTAATAAAATAAAACTGTACTGCAGAGTGGATTTTCTGAAGATTGTTTCTTACTTACTTTTTTGTTTGCCCTTTGAAAGGACAGCACTCACCTTCTCTCCTGGCTCTCCAACAGCTCCTTGAGGACCAGGTCTTCCTCTGTCCCCCTACAAGATAAACGCATCAGTCATAAACTTGAAGATTTTTTTGCATGTAACAGAAGTGTATCAAGCCAATGCTTTTTGGTTTACCCTGACATCATAGAAAGCACAACAATCATCCTAATCGTAGTATGCAAATAAACATCTGCTATATGATTTGTAAAGAATTCATGCATGTCTTGTTCAGATGTTAATGCCTGAAAGACAACATAAATACTAAATACAGTGACAATGTTAAATTACCAAATCAAACTTACTATATGTCCTTTGTCTCCTGGGAGACCTGGCAGACCGTCAAAACCTCTGTCACCCTGAGATGATAAAGAGAAACAAGTGTATTAACCTCTAGAATACACACAGAAAGACATGTCATAGTGTGAAAACATTAGAACAACTGCAGTTAAAGTCTCCCCTGTTCAAACCTCCCATCTGCTCTTAGTTGGTCTTAGAGGAGAAACATTTAGATCAGCTGTAGGTCTGTGTAAATGTTGCTTTGACTGATAAAGACTTTTCAGTCGGAACCAGCATCAAGGGACTCTAATTTACTCAGTAAGCTCTTTCTGCAGCTGTTATGTATGGAGTTGCCTTGTTGTCAATAACATATAATAAGCTGCGGGCTGCAAGATACCCAGAGGTTTACATTTGCAAGTGGAGATAGTTGATTATCGTTGAAGACCGTTCTGCAAAAACACAGATAATGTTGCCAGATTCATGGCCCAGAGAAAGCCTTGCAGATTAACTGCAACAAAAAAGTTTTCTGGTTTATGGGTAAAGCACAGCACATTGAGATCCGGTGGAGCTTACCTTTGCACCTGTTTCACCTGGAGCTCCCCGGCCTCCTTCTACACCTGCACGTCCCTGCAAAACCCTCAACAAAGTTAACATAGGTTCTGCTTTATAATACATTAAGCACTGCATGTGTTTATTTCAGAAGGTAGATAGATTTTTTTCCCAGCTTGAAACCCCTCATTATTCAAGATATCTCACCCTTTTGCCTGGCTTTCCATTAATCCCAGGGGGGCCTGGCAAACCACGAAGTCCCTAAATATATAAAGCATGAAGCAACAAAACAAATGGGAAAATGTGAAAAGACAGGCAAGAACATAAAAGAAAATGAATATTTAAGAAGAAAAAGTGTTGTGATGGAAGCTAAAAGTGAGATAAAATAAATGGTCGTGTCTTACAGGGAGGCCGTTTTCTCCAAAGTCACCTTTTAGCCCAGATGGACCTGGAACACCCTACAAATTAAACAAACAAAAAAATACTTGACCAGGTTTCATACTATTGTGCTGACGGCAAACATTGTAAATTATTTTTTAAAGTTATATTTACAAATTTCTTCAGTTTTTCTAAAACTAAGTAAAGTCATTCTTGGAAGCATTCAGCACTAAGTGAACATGACAAAGTGAGGTTAGGAGGTAGAAGAAAAAGGAGGGTATGAAGCCAGAAACTGTTCAGAAAATTTGTAGTAACGAGGTTAGAGGATGGACAAACCCTTAAGGTATGGAACAAATTTGGTCTGAGTCAGAACAGTGCCTTACCACCGGGCCTGGTCGTCCGGTAAGACCCATTGGTCCTGGAGGCCCTTGAAGTGACAACTGGAAAAAAATTAAAATTAATAAAAATAACTGTGTAGATAATTTGTTGTCTGTGTAACTAAACAAAATACTTTTCACTTGGACAATGTAGCAAAATCACCCTTTTGCAAGAAAAACTTACTATTTGATCATCACTGCTGAGATAATGTGATATCGTACCTTGGTCTGTTGCAGGATCGCTTGTGCTTGTGCCTCCTGTGGAGACACCCCTGGTCCTTTCTGTGAATCCTCTCCATAATGAAACTGGTGACAAAGAAAGGAAAGGTTAAATCCCACTGCAGGACTCCCCTAAATGCAAATGAAGTTCAATCACACAGCCCCCCCTTGTGGTCATGGCACTACACCGTGTGATTAAAACAACAAATAAATAAATAACACTGTAAGGGTGAGTTTTTGCATGCATGTCAATGTGCTAGAAAATCCTACTGGTAGCATCAGCAGAGTTCCTGGAGGACCTGGGATTCCATCAACCCCGGGAAGACCAGGGCGTCCTTGGGGACCCTAAAAAGAGGACAGAATATAAGTAAAAACATCTATTAAAGAACTTGTGTCTACTCAAATTCTGAGGATTCATCAGCCTTTTGAATTAGAAAAAACAATAATGGAAATGATTAAATCATTTTTGGATATTTGTATTTTTTTAGGATAAGGGTTTTAACTTTAAAGTACAGCGCTTACAGTCAGGGCAAATCTCCAGGAAATGAATGTAAGTCAGGACTTGTTTGGAAAGGAGTTTCTTTTTGGCAGATGTTGTTGCACATCTGCCACTGCAGATCAGACCAAACGAATTCTGCAGCAATGATTATTTGTATTTATGTGCATTGGTTGGGATAGAAAATTCAGATAAAAGTACCTATTCTTGTACAATTATGCTTATAAAGCAGACTTGTGTGAGAACACATCTGTTGGAAAAAGACTGTTTAGGAATCATGTGCCTTTTTGTCAAATAAATAACAAAAATCAATCAGTGAAAACAATTTACAATTATCTTGATGATGAGAAAAAAACTTTTGATTATGTTGTTTGCTGTCTTTTGGGTCACGTTTAGAAGGACTAAATGTTTCAACAAATAGAATTCAGTTTGGGTTTACATGTATATTCATTGTATCTCTTCTCAGGTAAAGTCACTAATCTCAAACTAAACCATCAAAACCCTTTGATCTGCAGAACCCAACACTCACCAGTTCACCTGGATCACCTCTGGGACCGGTTGGACCTGTTGGTCCAGCTGGTCCGGGGAGTCCCTACAAAAGAAACATTACCAAGATTCATTAAAAATTCAAGAATATGGACATCATGTTGTGTAGATGATATATATATATATATATATATATATATATTTCAAAGGCATAACAAAAGTCCATTTCAAATCTTCTACTTGTTTTTAATGAAGCAGTGACTGCCTCATGTTCTGTTCATGGATGTCTATAAACATCAATTTATAAAAATCATTACACTGTCATTATGATGATGCAGGGATTTACAGTATTATTGACATATCCCCTCTAAGAGTCATTATGTTGTTTCTATGACCACTGTAGTGATGGCAACTAACAAAATTACCAATAATTTATGACCTCATCATGATGGTACAGAAAAATAACTAAATTAATAAAGCTGGCTTACCTCTGGTCCTGGGAGACCTGAGGGTCCTATCATTAAAAGACCCTAGAAACAAGCACAAACTGTATGTATTGTAAAATCAAAGGATATTAAATCATGCTCATGCTTGTGACTAAAAACTGTCAGACAATTTATTAAAGCCCTCCAGCAGCTCACCGGTTCAATAATAGCTGGCTCTCCCTTTTGGCCCTTTTCTGCTCTGAGTGTAGCCTGAAGGAGAAAAACACATGAGTAGATGTGTGCAGTCAGAAATCACTTGACATTAACAATTTAGGACATGAATTCAAACTGAGGTTTACCTCGACATTCAGTGTCTCTGCTATTTCCCGTTCTGCAAAGTCAAAGTCCTCGTAGGTTTCATACTCTAACTCTGTGTCACTCTTGAAATCTTCATATTCGTCAATCTGTTGAAGAATCGGATATTCAATTCAGTTTTTGTTCTGATTTGAAAGTACCTCTTGTGTTTGCATTTCACCCACCTCGTGCTCAGTAACATTTGGGCCCACAGTTACTGTGGAAACTGAGAGATCTTCAAACAGGTCTCCATAAAGAGCATCCTCATACTCCACCACCATTTCCTTTTCCAGTGGTGTGCCCTCCTGAAGCACAGATTTAAATGAGTCTAAGGTAAACAGTAGCTCCCTGTGAACATACATTCTTAAAGCACAAAAAATATGTTGTGGAGAAAAAAACTTTGTAGAGAAGTAGTCTGGCAGGTGTGCACAGTTGATTACAAAGCTGGAGTTTAATTGATTAGCTGTGAAGGAAATTGAAACTGTCACAGAAACAGGATGAGAAGAATACAAAGATTACTTGGAAAATTGGCAAACAGTTAACATGAAGGAAATATGCACAAATGTTCCTTTGTTGTTTTAGTGAGAAGTAAAAAAAATAGATGAATGGGATTTATGTGACATATCATGTATTAACATTTAGACTGAATAATTATTTTCTAATTCTGCACACAAAAAATGAGCTATACTGTACGTAAGACACACACAGGAGGATTTTAAAATGTGCTGTGAATATAAGGCTGCATGGATACACATAGGCACAGATTTTCTGGCAACGGTGAAGAGGAGGTGATGATTAGGATGGTGCTGGTTAGTGGTGATAAGCAGCTAAAGTGGTGGGAAGAGAAAGAGGTGCTCACTACTGTTAGAACATTTCAGGGCAGTGACTGGTTAGAACTGGGAATGGTGGCATGGGGTTGGGAGACGATTATATCTACTGTTAAGTTTGTCTACCTCCTTGGTAACCGTGGATACAGGCATTATGCTGGGCACCACAGTGGGGGCCTCAGTTGTGAAGTCAGGTTTCTGTGTGGACATCTCCACGATGGTTCTGTCAACAACTTGAGTGGGAATGATTGTTTTAAGGGTGCTCCTAATGTCTGGAAGTTCTGTGGGCTGGAAGGATTCCTGTGACGAAAACTCTGGCAGAGTTGTAGATACTCGGAGGAAGCCTTCCTCAACACTCTCCTCTTCATGCTTTTTCTTTCTCGACCCCTTCTTGCCTTTGCCTTTGCCTTTGCGTTTTTCTCGAGAGTTTTTGTCCCTCTTCTTTTTGTTCTTTTTTTCTCTCTTGACCTTTTTGGAGACCTCCTTTCGTTCAGTCAGTTCATCACTTTGCATCAAGGCATCAGACTCAAGTTGGAAGTGCTTTTATAAAAAAGTGGAATGCAAAATAAGGACATACGTGGAGGATGGAGGGGGGAAAAAACAAACATTGCTGTGAATGAGAACATAATTAAGAAAAGAGCTTCATACAAAAAGTCAAACTATTGTGGCATGTTACTAGTTTGATTTGAGAAAAAAATAAATGCTTCTTTTTTGAAAATGTGTAAGACATAGGTGGTCAGAAGTCACCCTAATCTGACTTCATGTATAAAATTGCTAATTATTATTGTAATATGACAGTTAAGTATGAGTTCTGTCATCTGCCAGTGTTCTGTCATCTGCCAGTGTGTTCTTGCCATTGTGTGATCCCTATTGCACATCAGTTATTTGTATGGCCTCTGTCTGACAGTGATGTTGAAGGCCAAGTCTATGAAAGACACAATATGATTTAGATCCACTTGTAAACACTGTAAATGAGAGGGAATGTTATGAGAAGTAGGTCAGTCAGTTGACAGATGTGGACATCCTCTGGACTGAGAGCACATCACTCAGCTGTAGTTATATAAAAGCCAGCTGGGTGACCAGTGAAACAGGCTCATACTCCATTGTTTTATCAGTGACAAGCCCCATCAAGATGTGAGCACTTACACAACATATAAGTGCAGAGCTACAATTGTGTCTTCTCTGAAACCGTTCCACACCACACACATAATCCCACACATGCTTCCTTTCAACTTCCATACATCACCAAATACATATTTAATCATCCACACCACTGATAGATTCATTTTTATACATCCCTAAAGAAAAATGAGGCTGGTATATCCAGTTTGAATCATAAGCTTTTGGCTCGCTTTATATGTGGGAAAGTTTATTCTTTTTGGATATTATTTTTTGTTATCTGCATAACCTCAGTCTGTGAGTGTGTTTGTTGCCAAAAGAGCACCTGATATTTGAAATGCTTTCATGGTGGCTGCATATAAAGAAAAAAACAGTTATGTATTAACAGATGGCCTATTCTCTCTTTAGCTCAAAGTTTTCTCTTTGCAGACACATTCTGGAACATATTTGGAGTGGTGCTGATAGGAGTGTTTGTGCTTTTAACAGCCAGAAGGAATCAGACATAAGTGTAATAAAAAGAAGCCACTTCAATTGTATTATTAAATAATAAATAAAGATTTTGATAACACACAAAGCCAAGAAGAAAAACATCATCTTTGCTCTTAACTGACATGTACTCCATCATATATAGAGAAAAAAAAGACAAACCTACATTTGGAGTGTAGCGATTTTGCACATTTTACTCTTTCAGCGTGCAATGTTACTGTAAAGTTTTAATACTTATCTTATCTTGTCTTATCTTATCTATAAAAGAATTGTACAAAAAGATGTTGTTGTTTTTTTCTCTACTGACCTCCTGCTGGCCAAAAGCTTGACTGTTGTGAGGCAAAGCAAAATCACATTCTGGTATGTAGTTGACACAGTAGTTGGCAGCAGCCTGGGAGTCATCCAGAATTATCAGCTGCTGAATATCTCCCTGAAAAAAAGGCATTAAGAAATCATCTTGTCAGAGCACTAGCAAAAGCAAAGATTTGCTTATGCAAAGTAAATAAAGATTTTGGAAAAACATGTCAGACTAATAAAATTCTTAAACAGTTGCCCTGATGCAATTCTCAACACAAACACAGACATAGAAACAATATAGACATACTGTCTGTAAATCACAATGTGCTGAAGATCAAACTGAAATCAGGGGAACAGAGTCAGTAAATATTCCATGTCGTGGTTCTTAATGTTGAAGAGTGACCTGATGTTATACAAGCAACAGTCCCCCTCCCCGCACACACACACACACACACACCCCTGCCCTGTCAGGACCTTTAATTTCCCATCATGCCCTGCAGGAATAGCTACAACATATTTACAAACATGTGCAGAGACAGCACTGCTACACCCTGCAGCACTGAGCCCACAGCCTCCGCTTCAATGTCTTTCCACTCAGCATCTCTACGTAATGCAAAATAAGACTTTGTGGCAGTAAAGAAACTAGTGAAATTTTAGATGCATGTTTTAAAAATAAAAAAAAACACTTATCATCGAATACTTTATCAAGACAACAAAAAATAAATTGCAACAAAAACACATTTTTACAATAAAGTTGAGAATAACTGACAATTCATTTTGATTTTAAAATAACTATTGACATTTTTTTTTTTACTTCTAAAAAATGATAAACAATTACAAGCAGCGGGGCTAATGTCTGTAAAACAAAATCTACAAAGCTACTCAGCAAAGTGTTTGACAAGATTTTGATTAAATTAGTGAGCTGAATCAATGTAAGTGACAGCTCAGTGTAAACACTCTGCCAGGTGAATTGGTATCCAGGGACAGCAGGGTAGCCATCTGTGATGAATTAAGTTTGATTAACTGCTTGATGTTGTGTTAATTGTTCTCCCATTGTAACCCGTTTAATTGGCTTTAGCAGCCAGAGGTGAACAAAAAATGCAACATAACATTTCTTTTGTTGTGCAATACTAGTTCACATATCTTCAAATGAAAATATGGCTCAAGTTAGGCTTTATTACCTGTGCATATAATACTCCGTTTAAATCTTTGTACTTAGAACTGTAACCCCACTGTTCTAACTCTTCTTTAATACATCAGATAATGTCGTTGTTATTCAATTATTCTTCCTGCTTTGAACTAAAGTCAGAACAAATCAAAGAAAATCATTGCACTCTGAGGTGAAAAACAAAAAGGGCAAAACAAAAGTAAAGCGAACTAATCCAAATTAATCCCATCTAAATTTGAGATCAAGGCAATTCTTTTTCGCCCTTTTCTTGTCTGGGGAGCTCACTCCTCCAGTTAGACAGATGTCTGACCTTGTGTGCACACTGCTACTCTTTGATTAGGACAAGGCAAGGACGTCTGAAGAGGATAAACTTGCAAAAAAGGAAAACACCTTAGCTGAATCCAAAAAGCTCTCAGGTTATACACAGCTTTGTTGGAAAAAGGCTTATTAGTGTTTCACAGAGTGACAGCTTTGCCAGTTTCCCTGCTGTCTCTTGAAAGGTGTGTGGTATAAGCAAGCCAGCATCCATACTGAAAATATCACAAGAAAATAAGCCTTTACTCGAGAATTGTACACTCTGTTT
>JAVKLF010000021.1:5587204-5601243 GCA_034783495.1 Millerichthys robustus
CCGTACACACCAGTGGGGGCAACAACCGAGGACCAAGAGCCATGCCGAGGCAGGGGGCCAGCAGCCAGACCTCCCGGAACGACAGCCCCCACATCCGATGGAGCAGAGACCAGGAGAGCCCCGCCCCCCCTGGAACCCCCAACCCCCCGACATAATACATAAAAGAAAAGCATAATTTCCACTGCCTATAGTTGGACCAGTAGTTCCTAACCTGAGGACAATATCTTGCAATACCTCACATGATTGGAGTATGTGTTGTGAATTACTGTCAGTTACTACCACACCAACATTTAGCATATTATCTATGAAATTCACTGAAGTATAGCATTTTTTGTGTAGGCCCGTTGTGTATGGCAGCTATCTAAAATTGGGTTAATGACATTAATTTATTAGTTGTAGACGTACAGCCAATAATTACTTTCTGGAGATGTCATTTTACATCCATCTATTCCTTTATGAGATATTTTGCTAACAAACAAACAGAGTTGATTCCAATAGTTTTAAGCACAGATCAGTTAGTAGTGAAAATATAAGTTGAGAGTCACTCTCAGTTACTAAAGCATCAAATTTTTACTCAATGTTTTGTGTCATTTAAGATCATTTTTGTTTTGGCAGCCATGAATTGGATCGACTACAAAAGTCATTCAGTTGTAGATGTCAACCCAGTACTTAGCATGAAAAACAAACTTCTATATTTATTTGTAGGCAATCTGGAAGCAACAGGCACTATAGTGGCTGACCACAGTCCCATGATCCCACGCTTAAGCTCCCATGATAGGAGAACTGGGCCAGAACACTGGCCTCCTCCCCAGAATCAGAGCCTGGGATCAGAAACCCAGAGGTCAGCCTGTTTGACATCTCTCCCTGTGGTACCAGCCTCACCAGAGGTGTATGAATCTGAAGCTCAAATAAAGCATAAACAGTCACAAATCTAATTATTCAAAGACTTTTTAGTTTTTTCTCATGAAAAAATAAGAATTATTGTCTCTAAAAACATGACCACAAAAATGGATGAATCAATTGAAGGAAAGATGCTGATGACAGATTATAGAGATCAATTAAATTAAAACGGACTATTAGTGAATAACACAAATTAGATGTAATTATCTACATGACTCTTTATATAAATACGAGCATGGGAGGGTTTTTGGAAGGAAGATCAAAATCCAAATTTCAGTCAGTCAACAAATGTTATCTGTAATCTACATTACAAGGAGATGTGAAACAAATTTGAACAGAAAAATTAAAAACTAGCATACAAACCAGATCAGTTTTTTGAGCTGCTACTGGTATGCTGCTGCTGCAAGACTCACACAAATCACAAAAAAACACTCCTCCTATATTTTGTCAAATATGTTTTACAGTTACAGAACAAAACCTCTCCCTATTTTTTTTAATGCTCCACAAGTAAGAAGACACTGAGCCCTGAGGACATGGAAGGGGAAGGAACTTGAGCCGATCTCAATTTCATGCTGTTAGTGAGAGATTTGGCGAGGCCCCATTGGGAATGACAATTGCGAAGAGGTTGAGTATTGTCATGGGGAGATACAGAGAGTGACTGACAGTAAAGGTTATAGCAGCGAACATGAGGTCCTGGAGACACTGCAAGAGTTTAGTTTGATTCTTACATGGTTTTTTACTGCATAACAACAATTTTTAACATTCTAAACATGTTTTTTTTTTTTTTAAAGGAGGTTGCAGGAAAAAGAGGTTGTTGTCCTACATATGAGTGACTATCACACCTCATAACACGTATTCTGTCTAGCATGATTTCTAATATTTTATTGGAACAAAGGCCATTCACACTTCATAAAGCAAACAGTATGTACAGCCAGCATCAATTCTTGGCTTTGTAATGTGGTGATGAGACCGGGCACGCCTGAACAGTAGATTCTCTCCTCCCTGCTACCTCTGAAACATATCTTTTTCTCCTCACTGCTTCTATTCATCTTGCACCTGATTGACAAGGGACTCCTGTCACCTCATATTTCAAGTGATTTTTTTATTTCACTTTTGAAGTCAGAAGTAGGAATCCTCTCAGCACTGCTGTGCTTCCATTTTACTGACATGACTAACATATATGTATTATAGATCACAGACAACAAAATTTATGATCATGGAAACAAAAGTTCAAAATCTTGATTTTAAACATTTTCTAAAATTTGTTTTTCATTTAAATTTAAAAATCAACAAAATATGACAACTAATCCAATTTGATCAGGATCACATCAGACAAAATCAGTTTAATCATATTTTTTAACGTACACTAAGGCTATAATACTCTGCATCTGACGGTGTGAAATTTGTTCTGTGACAAAGACAAGTAAATACATATAAATTCATACACAATTCCCAGGAAACCAGGAAACCTCAATTTGTTTTTTGATTTATGCAATAAATGTTGCATCTTATCCTAGTAAAACAAGGCCTCCTAGATAAATGCTTGACACAAAGCTTAATAGTTTTATTTCTAGCATCTTAGTAACTTCACTTAGTAACACAAAAATTTACAAGGAAAATATATAATTACAGTTATCTGTTTGGACACATTATGATGCTAACTGTCCAACAAAACCCAGCAAGCTTCTCTAAGCATGATAAAAACTCACAAAAGTATGAACTTTTTAATAAACTATTTATTTATTTTCAGAGAATAAGACTCTTTTAGAATACCAAACCTCAAAGACTTCCTCATCCAGCAGGCGTGTTCCAAACACAGTGACCCCCTCTGTGCTGACCACAGCATCGTCCCCTCGCAGCAGATCCAAGGTCTCAACCCTCTCACAATCTAAGTAAAGGGTCACTGACTTCTTGTGCACGCTAAAGGCTATTCTGTGCCATCTGAAAGAACAAAGAGAACCAATTACCTTTTAAGTCTTGTGAATTGAGCAAAGAAAATTTAAAAGTAACAAATGTTTTGTGTAAGGTGTTTTTTTTTTGGTCTAGAATCTGAATGACTCTCAGCTACAAGAACACCAAATTTGAGCTTAATATCTGCTACTGGCTGAATTATAACCATTTTATGTATGCTATCTTAAATGAGATCGACTCCAAAAGTTGATGAATCTTAGATGTAAATCCAGAGATTACATTCTGAGCTATTCACTAAAATCCAGTGTTATTTAGATATTTTTGCTAATGTGTCAAAAAAAATGAACATACACGTACAAGGGCAAAATCTTTATTGCTTTTTACCTTTAGCAATTAACAGATGTGTGATTTAACAAAGGGGTTAAAGTCCCTCATACTCACTTTCCATCTGCCATGTTGATCTTCCTGAAGGTGGGATATAATTCTGGAGTGGGGTGTCCATGCTGGTCCTCATACAGGAAGACAGGTGACCGCCCCACTTCAAATCCCAGCTGCTGCACCCCCTGGTCATCATAGACTGAAAGGAGGAAGAACTGGGAACCTTTTGTAGCTCTTATGGTTGTCATCAGGGAGAAATTCTCAGGAAACTTAGAATCTGGATGGAGTGCAGATTAGATGAGAGGAGAGGAGAGAGGTTCAGTCATAAAGAGCAGAGCACAGCAGGAAGCATACATTTTCATAACATGCAGACACCACCCGCTGCCAGTGGGACCTGAATAAAGATAATGATGAAAAATATTGCCCATGAAAGCACTAAGTGCCCAGAAGGAGAGTAAAGTAGAGTTATGTGAGATTTCTTAACTTTAAACTGAGAGAATAAACCCCCTAAATTTGATACATTTCAGTGCTTTCATCAATTTAAAGGATTCATTTTTGTAGTGGACTGAAGGATTTTCTATGTGGTCTTAAGTTAAAAAAAAAGTCCAGACACTACCAGGGTATAGCTCTTTAGTGGGAGCACTGAGCTGGATCTTTTTGATCTTGTAAGCCAGGTCCATCTCCTCCGTGCCCCTCCTGCTGGTGCAGAGACCAGCCTCCAAGGACACGCCCTCCATGTTCTCTGACAGCCCAAGCACTCGTAGAACATCAACAGGATCTGCTGGGAATGGAAATAAAATGAAAATTAACCATCTGCCCCCAGTAAAGAGCAAATTGAGGAAGTGTTATGTTATTTCATACTTGCAAAGTGGAACAAATTGTGTCTTCTCAAACATGATATTGTACTTTAATTTGGTTATTTTGAAGCTTTTTTGTAGATTTCCCCTTCCAGCTATATGTATGAAATGCTCTAAAACACTTATGGCAGAGTGAAACTTGTAGCAGATGCTTGTACTCATGTCAATTTTACACTTAAATTTTGCCAGTGTGACAACCCTTTTCTGTCTGGTTCAGTTAAATGGTGGTTGTTACTGAGCTGAATAGCAGGATTTAGTGTGGCTGGAAGCAGGTTTTTAAAGTTTGGTGCCTTCCTGCTTCCTTTGAGTCGGAAGAAACACCTCTGAGATGTGGCGGCAGGTGGCCAGTCTTCTGTGGATGTTATTATAGGACAGGGGCGGGGCGCAGACTAACCCATAATCCCCTGGTGGTACACCTGACAGCTGACACCTGCACACTGCACATCAGGAAGCAGCAAAACATCTGCATAACATTTCTCATAATATAAATCACAAACAAGTTTCAATAAAATTTTCAAAATTGTGATGACGCAAACTACTTTTAATTCAGATGAAAGTTAATAAAAAGTAACTGTATAAAAGCAAATTTAGCAATATTCTTCAGTCCAAAAACATGCATATTAGTTTGTCTTCAGGCCCAGACCTCCTTTAAAAGGGCAAGAAAAGTAAAATTAATAATACATTTTTAAATCACTGAGATTCTAAACTCTTAAATCATTGATTTTTTTTTTCCATTTTATTGTAAGCCTAAAAACCAGTCATAAAAATCAATATTATTTTGCATGTGATACATGTGATCAAATAACATTTATTGCAGCAACAGATATGGGCTTCCTGTAGTTCCTCTCCTTCAAGTGAGTCTGTGCTTTGTTTGCAGTCCACTGCTCATGTTATTAGATGTCTGCAGATAAAGCTCTGCCATGAGCATTAGTCAGGATCAGAGCTTTGTTCACAGCCAGTCTCCTACCAGCTGCTTCAGAGAGTCGCTCAGCACTTACCATTCCAGTCATCTGAAATGAGGAAACTCAAAATGCCTCCTGAAGGTCTGGCTGCTCAGAGCTGGCCTTTTATTCTCCTTATTAATTAAACACGTGGAGAGTGTATACAATTGTCCAGACATCACTTGCAGAAAACCATAACCTTACATTTTATGACTTTGTTTCTTTTCAAAGCAGACATAGTTTGTATTTCCTCTCAGCTAGCCCTCTCTGCTACTTTACGTAGAAATGACATTTTAACGGGGTAGGCAATAAGATAGGTCTCAACAGGAGAAAATGTTTAATAAAGTATTAAAAACACTGAAATATGTTAGTTGCAGAACCAAAAACTAACTAAAGTTCAAATGATGCTTACCCACATAGAGTAGCTATGTAATTTCAAGCAACATTTAAAATGACTTTGTTGCTCCATCATACATTTTTGGGGTAAAAAAGGTATTTCTTAGTCTCAAAAGGTAACATCCTAGTCATCATAAATGTGGTAAATAACTGATTTTATTTTTCATGCATTAAGTATTTAAACTCTTGGTATTTCCAAGTACCACCTCTACATTGTCTGTAAAACTACCACAACAGAGTAGCTGTAGTTTCTTTGACATGTGTTCTGACTGCTGCCATAGTTAAAATGTATCAATATTGCAACTTAGATTATTTAGAGCACAGGTGTCAAACTCCAGTCCTCGAGGGCCGCTGTCCAGCATGTTTTCTAATTTTCAAACACACCTGATTTGGATGAATGGACGATTAACAGGCTTCTACAGAATTTGAAGAGGTAATTGAATCACTGAATCAGGTGTGCTGGAGCAGAAAAACAAGGAAAACTTGCAGGACAGCGGCCCTCGAGGATTTGTGCTTGACACCCCTGATTTAGAGTAATAGAACACCCCAACAGTTTTGGGTGTTAATTGAGTGTGCCTCAGACATGATACATTTTTCTAGTGTTTCAAAGAAATCAAACAATGTGATACACAGCAGAATTTTTTTGTATTATTGTGTGATATATTCCTGCAAGCAGTCAGCACTCTGGTGGCACTGACAAATTTATTGACACTTAATGAAATGTGTTGAGTGATGTACTCTTTGCAGACAGGCGGTATAGCTGTGGTGTCCCCAAAAATCGCTGTCGCTCAGCAAAAACTGACAACTAGGACCTCCTCACAGGCTTTTAAAGCTTTTTTTTTACCCATCACCTGTCAGGTTATTTGCTAAATCAGCATATTTGAAATATTGCATGTACTTATGAAAGAAATGCTGAAGTTTCTATGGATATTTTAAGATTGAAATGAATTTCCATGGATTGAAAGAAAATTTGTTTTGTTCAGCAATCATAATGCGAAAGGAGTTGATGTACTAAATGTATTTTTATTTTTGTTTTTTTTACATGTCTGCTTGATGACTGAGCAGGTCAAATTGTTTGGGGGGTGAAGATTTTGTCTTAGCAGGAAAACAACAATAACACATACTGTCTATGCCTGAAGGCAGATACGGCATGTGTTATTGTTGTTGTGTTTTGTGTTGTTGTGTTATTGTTGTATATACAGCATTCTGACCTCTGACTCAGAAAGCAAAAGAAAAACAATCAAAATGTATACCAACACTACAGGGAGAAATCTGAGAAAACCAGTAGAATATCATGCAATTACCTTTTATTAAATGTGCATGAAATAACAGCTCTTTTGAATGTATAAGGTATAACCTTAACACACTCACTGAGAGTACTTGGAAGAAATATGCATTGAACATAAGATAAAGGAAAAAGTGGCTGCTGAAACAGCATGAAAATGCAAGAATTTCCCAATATTTCCTTTCTACACAAAGCATTAAGCAGAGAAGCCCAGGGAAATGGAAGGCTGCCATTAGCTGTCTGAATGCATGCTGTTATTGGTGAAAGAATGTTATCTCTTACTTGCTTTAGATCCATTAAGCCATTTAGAGTTTTGCCAACTCTAGTAGCTTCTTTACATTTCCTGCAGCACTGACTGTCTGTACAAGTTTTGTTTGCATCTCATTAGTCTTTGTACTACCATCTTTACCTCACTTCTCACACCATTTTATTACTAGAAGAGAGAATAAGAGAGGATAAGCATATTTTAATACTACTTATAAACAAAATACACAATACATTAAAAGGTGCAACGAGTTGCAATTCTCTGAGCACTTGGAAAGGAACTGAAATGTTTAGCCATTTTATAAATATCCATCAATAGTTGGTAAACAGTCAGATTTAACACATCATCCATTCATCTAATGTAAAAACATATGAACTTAAAATAAACAGTAACCCTCTGGACAGGTTCTTCTTTGTTGAAAAGTTTTGTCTCTTCTCTGAGAGACTTCTTAAGTCTGAAGAGTTACAAGTAAACTCGAGCTTATAAGCAGCAGAGGACATTAATGATCAGTCATTGGGCTGAGGGTCTTTTTTGCACATGACTAACCAGTTTTGATTTTGATCCTTAACTTGTTGATCCATTATGCAATATTGTTTATAATAAACTTGTTCATTCTCTTAGCCATGAAACCTTTCTAGGCTGTCTTATTTTGTTTGTTTTGTTTGGTTTATGAGAAAACCACAACTGTCGTGTGACATTAACAGTTTTCCAGATTGCAAATATCTCAGCAGCCCATCTCACAAATTGAGTTCTGTCTCCAACACATGACACCAATCAGTCTTCATGTTTGCATCTTTTGTGTCTCTTTTCTCATTTCTTCCTAACCCTGTGGCCACACAGCTCAGCACTATTACAGTCAGACACGGACATAATGTGGTCTCTGTGTTTCCAAAGCAAATGTCTCTGAAGACAATTTGTATGACTCACCCCACCTACACTCCAAGCTCTGCCTGAAACTACCCCTCTCTCTCACTTAGACAGTATGACACTGTCAAAAGCTATTGCATCTGGGACCAAGGGGAATTTCAACAAGAAATGAAGCCAAAAAGAAATCTGTGCACTTACAAAAGCATCTTGGACCACACCTTGAGATGAGTGAAAGAGAACATTTGAACTTTGAATAACTGTTTAAAAAGGAAATCCTATTTTGAAAAATGCATGTTCACATCAAAACGAAACAAAAAAATCTGCTTACAAAAATTTAACTTTAGGTACAAAGTTTTGCTGAAAGAGAATATTCTAAAAGCATCCAAGGGTGACAAGCTCCAAAAAGATTGTGATGAAACATGTTGAAAAACAGATGAGCGATGAAGTGCAAGGGGTTGAATAAATGCAGATGTATTTTCTTTCAGCTCTAAGAAATAATTTATTGATTAGATGTGATTGTTTGGCACAATTTTGTTCAGACATAAACACTATGAGTTGAGAACTAATACCGGCTGCACAGATGAAGAATTAAACTCACAAATGAGATGGATAAACTGTCTGTGCACACAGCCACATCTGAATGAACAAATACTCTGACTGTTTATTTAAAGCTTAATTATATCAGCCACAGAGAAAGATAAAGGCCCAGCCTTCTTTGAAGGAATGGATATCACCTGACTCATTTTATGCCAAAGTATTAAACTAAGATTATTTTATGATAAGAAGGAACAGAGTTGCAGCCATTTTGGTCAAACCTTGTTTATGACAATATGCACATTCTCATGAAATACTGCCAAATCTTGTGAGGTGGATTAGCTCTCAAATTATGCATTGAGGATGACTCTCAACTTCTACTTTGGACTTCTTGAATGAGGTTTGCTAATTTGTTCTGCTAACAGTAGAGGCAAACAAACAAACAAATACACACAGACATGGGCAAAAACATTTTTGCCCTTTTGTCTTTGATGGTGATTAATAACATTTTGAACCTCAATATTTGTTAAATTATCTCATATTGCTTTCTAAATCATGAAGCATCAATATATCCATATTTATTTTAAAAATGTGTTCATAAACACCTAAAGCAGTAGTCAAATTATTTCATCATTTACAAATGCTAGGCTAAATGTGGGTCAGCTTTTGGGTTTTGTTGTTAGGGCTACCAGCTACAGTTTTGGTGCAGAAAGCCAGAAGATCTGGGTGGAATCTGGTTACATGTTTCCTTCCAGATCGCATTTTAATCACATTCTTCAATCTCCACAGTTTATTCTGCTCTCACTTGTTCACAGCAAGACAAGCTGACAGGCCAAAAGCCCCTAGGCCCACAGAGAAAACACCTGGCCCTCAAGGCTAAGCATCGAACCAGCACCCAATGCAAACACAGACACATATTTGTTTTTTTCTTCAGCATTTGTGAGGACTTTTTGGACAACAGTCTGTCTATTGTACAAGTATAATTGCCTTTGCATACCTAACTTGAAAACAAGTCTTTCTTGCCACAAACTCAAACTTGCAATAGAAGACAACTACAGCAAAATGTAACCAAACAAGGTTTCACATGTATAGACACATACGTGTACAGTAACAGCATGCCCCAGGCACTGAGACTTACTGAAATACAAACATGCAAACATGCATATGAAAAAGCTCCTTCAAGTTTCAAGCCTAAGCTGTCATTTTGTCTCTGGGGCTTAACACAGAGGCAGTTATTACAGTATAGCATGTAAAATTAAAGTTAAGCACACAAATGTCATTTAAAGTCAGTATATGTGAGTTGAGAAAAGTTTTAAAAAATTATCTGACTTATATAAAGACACTGCACAAACATTTTGATTACTCCTTATTGGAAATTCCACAGGATGTATCGCCAGCCAGTCCAACTGAATGCTGTTTGGAGAAACACCGCGCATTAGAAGCCTGAAGGAAAGGAAATTTCTGGAAGCCAGATGTGTGTGAAATACTATAGATTTCCGTCAGGCGCCACAAAGTGTTTTAGCATCATTTAGGCATATTAAAAGCTTGGAGGTATTCCAAACAGTTTGGCTCATCAAAAAGTCTGATAAGCAGTTTGATGTGACACTTGCAGCATCAGCAACTAGACTCAGACATCAGCATATCTGACAGCTCTGATGGTTAATGTTTTCATTTGGAGAACACAAGCTCAACACTACAAGCCATAACATTTATAAAAAGCACATTTTCTTATTTCAAACCCTTCCAAAATCAGATGGCCTTTCCATTTGTTTTCATTTGTCTTTAATTTACAAACAGATCAAAGGAAATTAGAATTTGCTGTGTTCCTCTGAGAGTCTGATGCAGGATTGGCAAGAAGATTGAATCAAATGGGACACAGTGAGGGGCCTGTGTGCACATTTTCTCTCCTGTTGGATGAGGATGAAGCAGGGTATAAATATGAGGAGGAGGAAGATGGTATGGACAAAAAAGATAAGACATTCAAACTAAAAACAAGCTCAGCTCTTCCTACTCCTGTTTTTTTTTTTCTTTTATTATTTGGAATGGAATAGAAAAGGGAACAAAGAAAAAGAACACTGAACATAAATGTGTTGAGGCAAAAGAACAAAGGGCTCTGGTTAAACTGTGCACAAGTGCAAGAATGTCTCACTTCCTGTCTGTAAACACGAAGGATTCTCTCATCTCTCTCAAACACACATAGAAAGCACATGGGAAAATGTGTTTCACTGTTTTACACATGTGCACAACCATTCAAAGCCTCAAACACACTAATGTATTATCTACAGCAAGCACATAACTGAGATATCTGCACCACCATATGTGAAAGGCTCTTTGAAATTATCTCTGCACTGGCTCTCATTAGTAGTGGACACAGCAGCCACTGGACCACTAGAATGTGATAAAGGTCAGTTGGCTCACTTTCTCCTGCTATCATTTCATTCCAGTCAGTGAGTTTCAACAAATCCTTCCAGCCATAAACTGGCTGCATGTGGAAAAATGTGAAAATGAAACATCTTTAAGCCCCTCTGGTTGCCACAGGCTTCAGTCCTGCTGTTAAAGCATGGCACCCCAGCAGAGACGTTCTTAATCGTAGCACCTGAAGGAAGTGCTTTGCACCTGTTAAAGATAGCTGTACAAGGGGAACGAGGACAGGTGTATGTGACAGCCAGCAGTGAACCAAATGACCTAAAAAGAATGAACACAGCACTGGTGATCATTTTTTGGGAGTGCAGTGAATTCCATGTTAAATTAACAAAAGCAACAGCTGTTTAATAAAGGGTCAAAATCCATCTTTTTGCAGGAGGATGAAAGCTGATACAATTTGGCCTTCTGTTTCTACAGGAGGTGTAACAGGGAATGAACCATGTCAAATATTTCAGTTTGCCAGAACAATTACGACCGTGGCTGTGAGAGTGTTGGTGCAAAGCGCCTTCACGTAAGACCTTTGCGAGCAGAGAGCACATTAAACAGATCCATGACAGGAATTTTAATCTACTCAGTTCTTTTTAGAGTTCAGCCATCCAGCTCCTTCTCAAGCCAACGTTAAACGTTTTCACGGCAAACCGACGCCGGGTCACAGGTAAACTCAAACATGACATCACAGGCGCATCAACCTGACCTGACGCGGGAAGGGCTCCTTTAAAATGTGTTTCATAAAAACACTAAGGGTGCTGGGAAAGTTGATTCAATCAATCTAATCTTGGTAAAAGAGTAAGATTACTACTAATTGCAGTCACCGCAATTCAAGTAACATTAAAAACACGGTTTAAATGACAAGTTGGAGCAGCTCCAGTCGGACAAGTTGCAGCTTCACCAAAACATCCAGAACGCGCGTCATACAGAAATCAGCCTGACACATCAGGATTAAATGAAAGACTGAAACAGAAGTTTTGAGTTTTCCTGGAGGCAAAGTCGGAAATGAATGTGCTAGCCAAAAAAATAAAAAAAATAAAAATCAAACAACTTGAAAATGGGACGGTGCATCATTCGAGGTCTTATCGGGACTTTGAGCAACACTTTTTTTTCCTCATTTTTCATTCTGAGAGCTTACAACCTGCCTGACTTTTATTATTTAACTGCATGTGGTCGACTAGATACTTTACCAGCTTGAGCCGTCCAAAGATGAAGTAAGATAAAAAGAAACAGATGTATTCTTCTGCGCAACCTGGTCCTTATTAAACTGTCCATCCTGCAAAGCCAAAGCGCGCGCCTCCACACCCAGAACTTATTTCTGCAGAAGTTCTGGTTGGAACTAGGCAGCCATGCGTGGAGGGGGAGAAGAGGTTCGGTATTTCCACTTTCTTGATTGTTGGAGAAGAATTGTTTTGCTGGTTCCTCTCAGTTTCTCTCTGTCCTTCTCATTCAGTCTCTCCCTCTCATCATCACACCCTCCCACTACTCTCCACCCCTCCGCCCCCCTCCCACACAGGATGGTGACCCGAGACGAAAAAGAGCCGTGCGTCTGCAGAAAACTCCCTCATAAATCAGTTTTATTACTTGAGGAAATTTGTAACTTTGAACTACTTTGAGAGGTCGTCATTACCCCCCGCACGCCGCACCCCCCCGATGTGCAAAACTTAGAACCTCTTCACCTGTCAGAGGTTTGATTTTTGCACAGCCGTGCAAACTGGCAGAACTATTTACGTGATAAATACTCTTTAATCAAAGTAAGACTATTGTTGATCAAAATGATGAAAGTAATAACAAATATGACAAAATTGCTCCACTTGCCATAAAAAATGTACAAATAACAATTTATGGTCATTTGTGTCACAAGAAATTTAACCGTTATTAGTTTTGTTCAGGAGACGTGAAAATGGGGGGTTTGGTCCAAATGTTACAGCACTTAAAGTTAGTTAATGAATGAAATTTTGACTGTACTCCTTGCTACTTGCCCATGATGCAAGAAAGTTTGTTCAGACTGACACTATAGCTGGAGGCTGCATAATGTAAATGCAGAACTGCATATCAATGTATCTGGAAAACTTATGGTGCAAAATCTTTCAAACTTAATCATTTGATGTAACAGTAGTTCTGGGTACTTTTACCTTAAGGATATGGAGGTGACATATTTTGCGCTTCGTTGAAAAAAGTTAAACCTACAGTGTTGATCATCAGTGGAATAAATTAGGCCTGTAGGAAATCTAATTAATTCCACCATATTCAGTTGGGACATGCTCTGAGATAAGACTTGAAAAGGCCTTTGCTAATTGGAAAATTACCAAAGATAATGTTTCCAGAGTCCAAGCAACAAGCTTTTGTAAAGTAACTGTGAAATGAAATCCCAGAGAACTGAGAAAATGAGCCAAACCATGTCAAGGGAGAAAACTGTCAAACCACAGAAAAAAGAAATAACACTGATGAAAGGCCATAATTGCTGTTGCATCTTATTTTGAGCCAAACCAAATTACTGGTCACAGTCATTTAATGTGAAATATTACTGACCTCGACCAGATTTAAAGTGAATCAAAAATGTTTATTTTTCTTGGTAAAAAGATGGTTGATGGTTAAAAGATGACAAACACTATAATATACCTCATTTTTTATATAGAAAGGAATGCTCAACAAATGCAAAACCACAAAATGCAGATTTTTTTGCAGATTTGTAGTCTTAATCGAAACACAAGCATATGTGAAACTGATTAGAAAGTCTACATAAAACTATAAACTTATGAGTAGGTGTGACAGAAACAGATTGTTGACTAGATTAAATCTTATCTGGTGGGTAAACAACAGACCCTCCTGACCTCCCACCATGTCCCTTCTTTCTTCTGTCTGAGCCAAGCTGAATCAGAGCCACATTCCTGGCAGCTTTTAGCAGATAGTTATTAAGAGTTCAGTGGGTAGTCTGAAGTCCTGGTGAGAAATATTTACACAACATGTGTAATGTTCAACCTTTGGACAGATACAACTCAAACCAACAATCATCCCAAATGCAAAAGTTTCAAAAAGGCAAATGATTTTATGATTATGCAAAAATGCATTTTAAAATGCAGTTGTCTTTGTGCTCACAACATGTAATGGTTGTGTCTATATGTTATACCTGCATGACCAAAACAACTTCCAAATTGAAGGAAATCAATCTAATTGTCTAATCTCACTTTGTCGACTCAAATTAACCAAATATTTTTTAATAAATGAGGCTGAATGTGAATAATGGAAGGTAAAAAAAATTATTTTCATTAAGTTGGTATGAACATGTTTAT
>JAVKLF010000021.1:5601343-5618999 GCA_034783495.1 Millerichthys robustus
TTTAATAAATGAGGCTGAATGTGAATAATGGAAGGTAAAAAAAATTATTTTCATTAAGTTGGTATGAACATGTTTATATTGATGCAACACTGAGATAAACTGAGATCATGCTGGCAGTCTTTTTATCCTGGTAATCAATCAGCACAAACCAACAGAGACATTTTATTTTGCACTCATTAACAATTATGTGGAAAGACCAAGACAGTAAATTATATCCCATGTGTTTTGACATGTATCCATGGATTAATGGTTGGGGGAAAAAAAATCTATAAAGTTTGCTGGAAGTAAATCAATCCTAGACTTTTAAACAAAAAGAGGGGAGACTCAAGCTTCTTTTTATTCACACATCATTTTTTAGTTATTTATTCCTTAATTCTAAAAGTGATTAAATTACGCTCATAGTTTTGGAGTTACACATTTATCACACTTGAAATATAGTGTTGTAAATTGAAATCATTATTCTCCCTCTCCCACTCTCTATGGATAATTTGGTGCTGATAAATGAATGTGAGCTTTCCATATTATTTAATCACTGCAAGTGTGGAAGTGAAGTTATCTGTCATCACCATGCATTTTAGGCCCTACTGTGAAACCTCCTGCAGAGGAGCAGATGAGTAAAGATTAAAGACCCTGAAATGGGCTTTCAATTGACTCTGCCTGCCATTTGCTCGTTGAATGAAGAACATGCCAGAACAGGACAACAGGCCAGCTATCATAATAATCAAAAAAGAAAAACTATGTGAGGGTTCAAAGGGAAAATTCTACTGACGCTTTTATCCTGCCAATGATTAAATTTATGCATGACAAAATACATTTGAAACTAGGCTTTTTTTTCTAGTATGGAGTCAGGAAATACACAGCTTCCAATGAGACAGCAATTGTTGCACAATCGTGACGAGAAATCAGTGGCCGCAAAATCACCTGAGAAACCCCATTTTCTTTTACAAAACCTTAAAACTGTAGAAGTGCTTCACTATTCTAGCTGATGTGGTTTGTGTGTCAAAATACTGTGGGCATTTTTTCATCACTTCTTACCTGATCCAGCTTCGGCATTTAGAAAATGTTAAATATTCTTATTTTTACAAGAAAGTATCCCAACAAAATAGGACCTGAATGCTAAATTGTATTTCCGTATTTGTTTATTCTTCTGTAATGAAGTTGAAAACCAGAAGAAAGCTGCAGTGGAAAATGTCCCATTTGCACTGGTCTAATGATACTGTGTTATAATCACTAGAAATAGGAGATTTGGGGCAAATTTATAGATAATGTATGTGTTTTGTGAATTACCTGCTTAAATAAAAAGACTACTGACCACATTCATGCTTGACTTCATGTGTTTCCTTCTTGTCACTTGCATTCTAAGCAATATACTAGTCTTTGTCATTCTTAATTTAGGAAACCAGGTGTGCAGACAAGCACACTAAAATCAATATGATCTTCACAAAAACTGAATCAAAACAAAAAACAGAATCCGACTGATAAACAAAACCCATGAAAGACAAATAAAATGAAACATGGACACAAAAGCTTCAATAAACCTAACAGAATCATACTCATAAATCCGAAACTGCAACAGTGGGTCAGAAAAGCTACATTGATGTCCAAGGCAGTCCTGCTTTATAAACAATGTGCGAAATGTTAATTAAGTGCCATCTGAAACTGTAGCAACAATTAAAGCTTGTTTTGTTGGTTCCACTCGTAAGCTTTCTTTCAGCAGTTTTGTTCAGTTTAGGGTGTTTTGCCTTCGTCTCAGAATTTTTGCAGCCATTCCTCTGCTGTTCAAATGTCCCTCACATACACTGACCCCCAGCTACTCTTTCATTTGGCCTCTTTTCTTGTCTTGTGTAGTTTGCATTCCACACCTCCTCTGCAGACTCCACACAAAAGAGCAGAAAGCTCCATTCCTGATCTGTAGCAAACATTCCAAACCTCAGTTCCAGTCCCATCTATTCAATGGCATATCCAGAGTCTGTCTCTTGTCTTGGGCAACTGCATAAAAACTTCTTTAACAAAGGGGCTCAAAAAATGAAGCTAAACACCCAATCAGTCATGAGTCAGATTCTGAAGATGAATATTTTTTTGAGGGGGAAATAAGCAGAATTATTCATTATTTGGAAGCATTGAAATGATGAGCGATTGCACAGTTTAGCTTTGTATGACCAGAACAACATCTCTAATCACACAATCCATCTTTAATTATAGAAAATAAACTCAAATGTCACACAGTCAGCTGGTAAACCACTGAAGCTCCAGGTGCTTCTGTTCAAATATTCCAATAACCAGAACACAGGAAATCAAATGTGAAGCAATGAATAAAGCTAAATGGTTTAAGGGAGGAGTATCGTTGTGCTTTGGACTTTCCCAAGAAAGTTAGAAAATATTTGTGCTCCTTTAAAGTGTAGTTGAGTGTAGTTGGATTTTGTCTGATGTGTCAGGAAAAGGTGAAAACTTTCTGAGTAGGGATAATTAAAAATCAATTTAGTTATATATGCACTAGAGCGAGTAGAGAATAAAACATTTATAAAGAAAAGAAGAGGAGGCTTTTCAAAAGGCCTTTTTAAAAGGCTTTGGCGTGAACAAACATGAACAAACCTGTAATGTTCCCTCCTCTTTGTCTCTGAACTCCTTCTGGGTCTTCAGCTCCTGAAATTCTTACAACAGCGATACCTTGGAGATTGGCAGACATCACCGGAACACAGAAACTAATTTGTATTCTTGCAGATTTAGCCATGATGGGAAGAATTCCACACAGCTTTAAAAGCAGGAGATAAAAATCAAAAGTGAAGCCAAATTTCTCAAATGTTGCAGAGTTTTTTAAAACATCTGGCCTTTCTTCAAACGTGAAGACAAAAGTATATCTTGTAATCTCAGTTCCTGGTAATAACAGAAACAAATGTGCTATCTTTTAAAAAAAAAAACTTAATTTCATATATTAAATTCTTATATAAATTATTTTAAGCACATTATAATTTTTACATTCCTTGGATAAAAAGCAAAGGGGAACAAACATCTCAAAAGGCATAAAATATCTATATTTACTGTAAAGAGTTGTGCTTTTCTGTTTACACCATACTGTGTAATGTTAACGTGACATTCAGATAAAACATTTTAAAGAGGATTTAAGCAGTTAGGATAAAAAAGCAAACCAAATAAGAATGTGTTTACTCGAAACAATCCTATTTACTGTTATTTATGCCAATCACTCATTATGCTTCTGACAGATAATGATCCTCGTCCTCTGACAAAAGAAAACTGCATGATGCAATGTGCATGAAGTTACATCATGTAGGAACGAGACTAAACAAGGCAGACTCTTGTATTGCAGGATTTCACTGGATTGGAGGGGAAATGGCCTTATCTGAGATCTTATCTTAGACACTTTGACCTTTTCTAACATCTGAGGCCAAAGTCCATTAGTCAACGAAAATCTACTAAATTGTGCAATTCGTTTACTGAACACAAGATGGCGGTATAAGTTAACAAACTGGGTTGATGATTTAACAACGCTTCAAACGACTACAGAAAATAAAGTCTTACTACATAATACAAGAGAAAGGCCTGGTTTAGGTTTATAGTAATCAGAAAATTAAAGATACTGTCACCACTACTACAACTAACAACTATTAGCTTACTACCTAAGGTAAAATTATCAAAACAACAATAATGTTTTTTTGTAGCCTAATAACCTAATTTATACAATCCTGATACATCAATGAACTATAAAACATTTAACCTGAAAAGAAAGGGCTATATCATGCTGAAGCTAAGATTTATTTAGGAAATATAACCTGAACATTGAAGTGCTGCTAAGGTCAACATCATATAAATCAAATAAGCACTGCCCCCCTCAGCAACACGCACGTGCGCGCGCGCACGCTCACATTTTCCCTTAAAGAATTAGCCCGACTTCATTCCTCTGACCCATGCTGTACTCCTATAGTTTTGATCAGCGGTGGGTGTTATGTCACGTCTTTATTTTTCTAATCGTCTTCGGTATAAACATGTGACTGAGCTGGGTGCTCACATGGCTGCAGTGGTTTCATGATCCGCTTTAGTTTTTGTTTGTTTGTTTGTTTGGTTTTTGAAGTCCGCCGGGTGATCGGTAGCTCGCTCCGCGGCGACCATCCGGAGCAGAGGACCTCTGGAAAACACAGCTCCTAACCCGGACTGATCATGGCGAACAGCGGGCAGAAAGTTGTGCTGATCACCGGCTGCTCCTCGGGCATCGGCTTACGAATTGCCGTCACGCTGGCCAGAGACGAAAAGCAGCGTTATCATGGTAAATGTGTTTTATTCAGCACCGTTTCTTTCATCGGGACCTTATCCTACCAGTAGAAGTCTTAGTGTCGCCTAAAAGACGATGTGTTTACTTTCCCTGCAGCTCTCTCTCTCTCTCTCACCCACATAAAGTCTGAGCTGCATGTGAGATTTTATGAGAACTTTAACTAATATCGAAAAGAGTCATGTTGTTTTGCCAGGCTTGAAATCCAGTCGCCCCCTTGGTTTCACTTATTGTCATCTAAAAGGGCTGCTTTCAGGGCAGGGCTCTGCAAGGATGCCGCTTGCCAGGCAGGATTCAGAGAAAAGGAGTCTTGTCAGTTCTCTTTCAAGTGACTTCTCCAGCACAAAGCTCTCTTTTATTGCTGAGAATTGTAGAGGGCCTGCTCCAGTTTAGTGCCGTGTCTAATGTGTCTATAGTCCCCTCAGTGGAGAGAGTGTGAAAAGGGGGACAAAGTTTGAGACCTGTACAAGCATGGGTTCACTCTAAAGCAGGGGCCTTGTTTGAAGTCTTCATTGGGTACACAGGGGAGCTGTGGAGTCCCACGTTGACATTGTTGGTCTATGTATTTCCTCCCTGCTTCCCAGATATCATTAATGCCAATTTGGCAATCTGAATTGAACTCCAAATCTTTTTTTTTTTTTTTGTCTTTGCTTCACAGAGCCGTACACTATGTGAGACCACCTTAGCAACCCCACCCCTGTTGGTGGGAGTTTTTACCTCAATCCTTCTGTAACCAGAGTTTGTTTTTAGTTAAGAAAATAAATGAATGTAGGTCAATGAGCCATTCTAGGTATACTGGTAAAAAAAAACCATCAACATTCATATCCATGTTTAATGTGTTAATGTGTAAATTTGTAAGCAAAAGTTAGGAATGGCTACTCACTACCATGTTTGTTTATCTGTGAAAACAGTCAAAATTAATGATAATATGTAAATAATGATTTATTGAATGCATGAATAAATACAAGATCTTTGTTTACATTGTGTGCACACTCACATTTCAAAATTGCATATCACTAAATCTAGAAAACTACTAGAGTAAACTCTTTCAGAATGCACCACCTAATATAGCTTAGAATAACTGGTTTTATGTTTGATTTGATAGTTTGAGTATCTTTAATCTGCTGTCATAGAATGTGTCCTCTAAATATAGCCATTAAGTCACAGCCGCTAGCAGATTTTACGAAACCTTGGTGCAATGTTTGGTGTAGGATTTCTTTTTTTCTTTAGATCACTGGGATCTGATGAGATTTATTACCGTGAAAATTGATGAGCAAAACAAAAGCAGTTTACAGCTCCCTCCCTCCCACTGCTGGCAGAGCAGATTCTGTTCCTCGCTGTAAGCTGCTTTCAATAAGGCCACATCTGAGAAATGGTGCTGATCTGCTCTGTTCATTAGGAAATCCATCAGAGATTAGATGTTGCATTGTGCATTGAGTAACATTTTGTTGCGTGCACAGAAGTTTTAAGGAAGCTCATTTTGTTTTTGTTGAAAAGCAATTCATTCAAGAATGTTTGAGCTGCCCAGAAATGTTTCCTCCAGGAGCCAGAAGAACAATGGAGCTCTTGTTTACCTCTTTATCAACACATGAATATTTCTGTTTGGTTCAAAATAATAGCTGTAACTGAAATTCGCAAAGTGTTAACAATACATAATGTACATCTAAAATATTGTAAACTGGAATTAATCCAACTTTTCACACCATTTCAAAAATAGTTTTAGCTTCAACAACACGCTGCATGACATTTTATTCAGTTGGAGGTACAGTAAGTAATCCTTTCTAATCCAAGTTATTCAACCGTGTTTATGTTCTCACAAGAATCAGGTGAGATTTTGCCTTTAGCTGCCAAAAACAACAGGTAGGTTCAGACACTTGTGGGATAAAGAGGTTGTTTACTCCTGCTTATCGCCATTGTGCAACAACTTTGCCTCTTTTTTCTTGTGTTAGATAGCGTCAGTCAGCACAGTGTAAGCAAAACACACAACGTGGAGGAAGCCAGTAAAGCTGGGTCAGCGCTAAGCTGATAGCTGCTGGTGATGACAGATTTCTGTGTTGTATGTAGGTTAATGTTACCCGACGTTTAAAGTTCAGAGTGAATCAGATATGTCCTGGAACAGACACTGCCTCCGCCAAGAACTTTGGCCCTGACTCTTTCACTTTGTCACAGCTTGTGTCTGTTCATGCTCATATATTCAATTAGAAAGTTTCATTTGTCTGTTGTGCAGTCCTTTGTCATTTAGCCAGCATTACAGTGAGTCATATGGTTTTAGAGACAGAGAAAAGCTTTCTTGCGCGTAATTCTCTATCAAATAGGAACCAATGTGAATAAACATTCCAGTCACCAGAGAAACACTAGTTTCTGAAGATATGTAAGAAGAACCCACTGTTTCATCTCATATTACATATTAGACATATCCTGAAAAACTTTAGTTCAAACAGTGTTGGTTTTGGCTTGCATTAACTAAGATGGAGCTATTTGAGGAAATATAACATCTGAACTGTACACATTCATGGTTTGTAGAAACGAAGTACAATTGTTTAATGGGATAAATATTTTTTCCCCTCTTCGTTTCTGTTTGAATTGTTTGTTTATTTATCCACCATGTTTATGCACCGATATTTGTCTCCCACAATCAGTCATCGCCACCATGAGGGACCTGAAGAAGAAAGACAAGCTTGAGGATGCAGCTGGAGATGCGTACGGGAAGACGATGACGTTGCTTCCATTAGATGTGTGCAGTGACGAGTCCGTCAGGCAGTGCATTAACAGCGTTAAGGACCGCCATATTGATATCCTGAGTGAGTTATAAACACTTTAAAATAAGACTCCATAAGATTTATTTTATACCTATGGATAAGCATTGGAAAAAAACACATGGGTTTTATTTTATTTTATACTTTTTGGGACCGTTATAACTATCAATTTTTTTGGTACAGTCAAAAAAACTTAAAGAAAGTTAACTTTCTCCTCCTGCTGCAGTTGGCTGTACTCACTAAAAACTGCATTACATATTTATTAAGGAGACATACTCTTTGAGGCATTTTAAGAACCGTGTATTTCTGTTAGAGTATAACAGAAATCACAACAGCAGGGTTTGGAGACTGTGGTTGTACTTGCTGTGGTTTTGCAGTTGAGGGGGTGGAAGGAGAGGATTGGGAGTCTTGAAATTCCAGTGGGCAGATAGATTCTGTACTCAATGAGAAAAGCCCATCACAGGCCATTGTGAGTGAGGTATACCTGACACCAGACATGGCACTTATTGTAGCCATAAAAAACTTATAGTCTGAACCAGCTTGTTTCTTAAACAAAGCAGAGCATGGCTCCCAAAGGTCAGCGCTAACATGAATGGGATTTTGTGTTGCAGAATATTTTATGCTTTTAGAGTAAAAACTTCTGAATTAGTTCCACTTTTCATTTCTTGTTAAAACTTGTATTCTGGATAAAGCAACCACTTATAACAGGATTCCATCCAGCTTTACACCCCCTTCACATAATTATTGGAAGCCCAGAGGCCCCTCAGCATGGACTTGTGTTACATCACACCTCCCTGAAACTGTTTCATACTGACATCTGGTGGTAGTAGAAAGCAATATAGTCAATTGATCATTCTTACACAGCTGAGGAAACAAAACTAAAATCATACAAATTTAGACTATTAGAGTGTTGCCAATTATTGCAGGGTACCCTCTGAGTCGGTGTGCTTCCTGTCAGTCAACAATGCAGGTGTGGGTTTGCTGGGACCAGTGGAAAGCATCAGCATCGAAGAAATGAAACGTGTTTTCGACACCAACTTCTTTGGCGTGGTTCGAATGATCAAAGAAGTGATGCCAGACATGAAGAAGAGGCGTTCAGGGCACATCGTGGTCATGAGCAGTGTTATGGGTCTCCAAGGTAAGAGCTCAATCAGATATACCAAAGTCTCAGTGTCTTCAAATGACAGGAGCTGAGATTATTCAATTCTGATTGTAAAAATGCAGTTTTTAATATCTCATTTGTAGTAAAAAAAAAAAATTATTTGGTTCAGACAATAAAGTGTATAGCTGAATACACCCCTTCATTGTTATAAGTGATAGAGTTTGTGTTTTATTTTTTGGTTTACATAAAACGATCACTGAAAATGAGGAATGACTTCAAGTCTTAACTTCATTTATAACCTACCTGGGGATGCAATATATTTTCAATGCATGCCTTTGGAATCTCTTAGGTCAAAAAGCAAACACTTGAAAATAATTTTAGTGTTTACTTTTACTGCCTTGAAGAACCTTGTGGTTAGGGCCTAACAGAACTAGTTAAAAAGTATCTAAAGTAACGTTTATGTGTCTAAAACCTGGATACGTCTGCGACCTTCTTGTTCAAAGTAGTAAAGATCTTTTTATTAAGGTTTTGGGGTATTTGAATGCAATAAAACTTTATGTTATGATTTACCTTTATTTTCTTGTGTTTTGTTCCTGGATTAGGAGTGGTGTTTAATGATGTTTACACAGCCTCTAAATTTGCAATGGAAGGATTCTGTGAGAGTATGGCTGTGCAGCTGATGAAGTTCAATATCCGGTAGATTAACCTCTTTTTTTTCTGTCCTATTTTCACATCTGTCTTTACTTCGTTTTTATATAATACATGCTTCCTCTCAGATTCATATGTGTCTGTCTTGCCTCAGGTTGTCCATGATTGAACCCGGCCCAGTGCACACTGAGTTTGAGACGAAGATGATGGAGAATGTGGCCAAAATGGATTTTCCAGGGGTTGATGCAGACACGGTTCGATATTTTAAAGATGTTTACTTGCCATCATCCACAGATATATTTGAAGCTATGGGTCAGACACCAGAGGACATAGCTAAAGTAAGAAAATGATTTATCTAACTGACATTTGACCAACTTTATATCTGAACTTATAAAAACAGATGTTTTTTTTTTCTCATAGGCCAATACAAGTTTTAAAAAGTTTATGAAATCACCCAAAAAACTTTTTGTTTCTCTTTTTTTATCCAGTGCACTAAGATGGTTATTGAGTCAGACAGCCCTCGCTTTAGGAATCTGACCAACAGCCTCTACACACCGATTGTGGCCTTAAAGTACGCAGATGAGACTGGTGGCCTGTCTGTGAACACCTTTTACAACCTGCTGTTCAATTTCGGCCCGCTCATGCACATCACCATGAGCATCCTCAAGTGCCTGACATGTAGCTGCCTGCGCAGACGCACCATCTCTCCTGACTGAGTACAGTGTTGACTCCTTCATCCTCAGTGTCTTTCTTTGAGGTTCTAGACTGAGCAGGTAGCCCAAAATCAGTAGCTTGTTGAGAAAAGGGCTCCTTTTTAGTTCAAAGACACAACTGTGATAAGCTTTGCCAGACAATATGCACATTTGCACATTTTCCACCGAGATGATAAACGCAGGGTGCTCTATGTACTGACAAAGAAGAAGTGTACACCAGAACTCAGCAATATAAAACATTAAATTGGATCATTGCATTGAAATTTAATGAAAATAATGCCACGGTTGAGTTATTGTCTTCATTATCTGAAATCAAATGTTCTGTCAGTGCACAGAAATTTCACTGACAGAAATTAAAGCACAAAAACTGAACTCAGCTACTATGTGAAACAAAAGAAATTATTGAAAATATAGAAAATAAGAAAAATATGACTTATCCTAAATACTTTTACACTCAGGCTTATCAAAGTTAACATATATTACAGAGTCAGATTATATTAAACTGTATCATATTATATTGCATTGTGTCTCTAATTTTATGTTTGCCTTAATGTAGTGTTCTCATGGTCATAACTGCTGTTCAATCATGTTTGTAATCTTTTCATAAGTTGGATGTTTTTGGTTTTTAAAAGTTCAAAACAGTGTGTGGTCAAACATATTTAATTTGGGATTTTAATTAAAAGAATGCTCTGGCTTGCTCCAAAGGCTTTTAGAATTTTGAATATCACAATTCTGACTTTAAAATGTCTCTAAAATGTTTATTTTAAACTAAAATTTTATGCAAAGGGTTTGGGAATATCTGTGAAACTCCTTCAATACCAAGAGGGGGCAGTATTTTACTGGTTTCTCTCATTACATAGCCCATTGATTTTAAAGACAAACCTATTTTCAATGCAGACATTTTGGCACATTCCAGCACAAGAGGGAAAACAACCAATTCATCAGATAGCATGTTTCAGGGTCTGATACTCAGAGTCACTGCTGGGATATGCAGTCACTAAAACCTACTGTAAAGAAAATCTGTTTCACATGCGCAGAAATTCAGACGTCTCGTGACTTGCAGCTGTATAGCTCTATCTGCAGGTTGTTTTCTTGTCTAGGGTAAACAAGTGCAAACTTAAGGTTGTGTCCCAATCAATGTGGATTCAGACATATTAGATTTATTTGCTAATTTTTTAACTCTTCAAAAATACAGGTTCAACAATGATTCATACTAAACATTTTGATTGGTTAAATAATGAAGATAAACATTAATTATAGTAGCAGATGTTGACAACAATAATTCTTCAATAGATAAGGACATTTGGTTTCACATTTGCATACAAAACACATATGAGGCCACCATCAGAGCACATACTAGTTTTTGCATATGCATTTTGAATGTGCCTGTCTGCACATGTGCACATTAGCATGTGTTTGCATGCATGTGAATGTGTTTGTGTGTGTGATTGTGTTATATGAGCATGACTATGGGCCAAAATAGTGATCTGTTGATGGATATAAAGAGGTCATGGCCTACACCCCCCTCATCCAAACCCCTCCCTTGAACCCCCAACCCTCATACACACACATACACACACACGCGCTTTGTGCCGTGTGAGAGAATGTGACCTGGTTCCCATCCCTGAGGAGGGGTGAAAACTAATGACAACCTCAGACACATTGCACAGCCCAGAGCCTCCCTCTCCAGCTGGCCCCCTTAACCCATCAGGCCTGGACCCCCTGGTCCTGGTCCACTCTGTGAGGAGCCTGGGGTCTGGCTTGTGTAGCCTAGTTTTCCTTACACATTTTACTCCAACTCATGTCGTATTATTATGCTCTTCTATGCTCAGTCCAGTTCAGTCAGAAAACACAGAGCTCATCGTGCAACTGGTTGTAAACCTGTAGTTTCTGAGCTGCGTATAATGATTTCAGTTCTGTGTATGTGTCTTCATCAGAGGCGACAGCTCCACACAATGGAACAAAGACACTGTCAATCACAATCAAACGGGTGTGTGCGTGTTGGTGGGGAAGGGGACGAAGGTGTCCGAGGAGGATGGGGGAGAGGGCTGTATGTCCTGAATGTTCAGAAGGATGCCAAGACCCAATGTGGGACACTGCAGGCTACTGGCAGAGGGTGGGCAGAAAGTTTTGAGCAGCCAGGGGGTGGGATGTGATACACTTGGAAAAAATGAGAACTGGGGTGCTGTGGACAGAATGAAAGACCTATTTACTAATTAAATGAATGCAGGAGTTACAGCAAAGTTTTGTTAAACGAGGTTTCATCACACCATTGTTTGGTACCTTTGTTTCACAATCAAATCTTAATTACAGCTTAATGAAAGTAATGTAATGTAGTTAGGTCTTAGGTCAAATTCTAAGCCAATTATTATACCCTGGGCTTGTCTGCACGCAACCTCACTAAGATAACTATAAACCACTGTCATTGTCTAAAATGACTAATTAGAGGAAAAAGCAAATGTTTTTAGTTTATAGTGACTCACTTGGATCATCTGGTGTCAGGTTATTTTATTGATTTTTTTTACTGTCAGGCCAAAAAGGAATGAAAACTGAATTGTAAAAAAATAGAGATGAAAAGAATGTGAAACTATAAAGGAAAAAAAATGAAGGAAGCAAAAATTAAAGAGAGCTGTTGTTTGCTACTGTGTGGAGCTTGTGTTCAGGCAGCAGCGCTTCAGGCTAAATTATTGTCACAAAATAATGACAGAGGTGCCAAATAACATTACTCAGGAGCAGAAAACGAGTTGAAGTCCAGTCACTGTTTAATGTTGCAGTATGTGACTACAGATATGGCCACATGGGACACATTAGTATCAACAGAGCTGAACTCAGACTTGAGGGGAGCCATTAATCTTTATATAGTCAATCAAAGGAAGCCAGGTAGTTTGTGACAGCAAAGTCTATTAGAGTAACAGACTCCACATGAAGAAACAAACACAACTGTTTCTCTCCCTTGTATCCCTGATGACAGTCCATTCCTCTTAGATTTCCTGCTTGCTCCCTTTCAAGCCCACTCTCTCCTCCACTCATCGTTAGAACTCTGCATGCAGTGACCTCTAACAGACTCAGCGTGGGTCACTTGTTTTTATGCACACGTGTAGAAGGTGGTCATCATTTCTGTATAGCTACTTGTTTGTAAGGCCACTCAAGACGGACTAAAGCACAAGTAAATAATAAAAGAAATCTTGGCTCTCGCTGGCCAGCCTAACACATTGTTTCACAATCACAGCCACAGAGCTGGTTTTGTCACAATCATTACAACATTACAGCAGTTTTTTTCCTACTTCTCTTCCAGAACATAAACAATTCAACTGGAATTTCCAGACTTTTGGAGTCAGATTGCCCACCGTATTGTTTTGTTCTTCTCCTTTCATTTTCTCAAAATTCCCAGTTCAATTTTCTGTGAAACTCTGTGATTAGAGGTTTTAGTCGGAGTTAAAGCATTGTAAATCTCAAACAAGAGCATTGGTGGCTGATTGTTCAGGGTTTAAAGGTGAAGTAATCTGAGTCGGGGTAACATTATTGTCTTTTTTTTTCCGAGGACAATGAGGTCAGACTGGTGTAATATTCCATTAGCTGTGTCTAACAACAAAGCTGCCATAATGGTGTTACTCAAAAACCTGAAATTCTTGTTTCAGTGCAAGACAAGGCAAGAAGCAAGACTGAGGCAAAAAAAAAATCCAAAATATGGAAAAAATAAAAATCTAAATTGCAGATACTTAAGTGGGTAAACACACAAACACGCACTCTCTCTCCAACAACATCCTGTGCCCTCACATTTCTTTTTCAAACATATCATTTCACCTTTGGTTTTCAACCTCTTCCACCATGGATCACTTGTTTCTCTCTTTAAATGTTGTAATTAGATGTCTGGGAATCTGATGGTTCTTTTTTTTAAATTTATGGACAAATTACAACATGCTTTGCTTTCTGGTTTGACCACCATCGGTGAAGAAGTACTTCCAACCAGGGGGTGATCATCCTTTTTAATTTGTTTCCCAAGAATGGATGTTTTCTTTTTTTTCTCTGATGCCACCGGCAGCGTGAGAGTGAGTTTAGTGGGTGTTGATGGTGCATGCATGTATGAATCAAAGGCAAACTCTAATAGGAGTGTTGCCTTGCCTGGCAACCCTGGCTGCATCCCAGCCTAAGTTCGCTGCCAGAGAAAAAGAAACCTCACTGAGGACCTGATCAACACCGCCACAGATTTGATCTATTCACTGTCGCCAACCATAGAGATGAGAAACCAAGCAGTGTGCAGGCACACCCATGCCAGGAAGCCTGTCTCAGTCCAAAAAGCCCACATCATTGTTTATTCAGCTTGAGTGCATCCCAACTTGGCAGCCAGGGTGAGAAGGAATAAATATCCAAAATATAAGTTTTTAAGAATATAATGATAGCATAGCTTTTGGGCTCACCTAAACATATGGAAAAAGGAAAATGGTTGCTAGGTTCTCATGTATGCTCCAAACTAAACTAACTAAAACTAAATCCTGTTTTATTTTCTCTTCTTTTATGATCAAAACAAAAGACTGTTCGTTGCTTTTGACCATGAAAATATGTTCACGGTTTTGTCTGTTGTGAAGAGATGTCTTTGTTGGTTATCTCTATTGGTGAGCCGCCTTCATTTAGCTCAGCCTAATCAGAACACAAACACGCCTCTGTCATTTGGCTGCTCAACCCCCCCACCCCACCCCTCCCACACACACACACCACCTGGCCCTAATTATTATTATTATGATTATTGTGCGTTTTTTGCTTCTCTCAGTCCTATTTACTACAATAATTCTCCATCCAAATTTCTTCATCCTTACCTCATTTTCACTTTTTTTTAACACATAACGTGGGGTTTTCTGGCTCACTTCATCACACCCAGGCTTGTAATATGTTGTCTTTCAATTTCCGTATATTTAACGTACTCGTGTATTGTACCTGTCTCCTCTGAGGCAAGAACAGACAGTGAGACGTGACATACATTACCTCTGCTTGTCTGTGCACAGCCTGGTTTCGATTGCTGAAAAGAAAAGCTGTGAAGAAAAAAGTCCTTGAGGCAAAAGACAGGCTGTATTCCCAAACATAAAGTTGATTTCATCCTGAACAAGTTTATAGTTTATTTTAATAAAAACAATTCATACTGAAGCACTCACATTTAAATCAGCCAACATGTGCAGCCTAACATTGCTTAAAATAAATACAACTGGAATGTAATTCTACACAACACTGCAATCTACGATGTGTGATCAACTAAAACTTGAAAAATGTGCAACTGATGAAACACGTGTTACTATTGTTTTTATTATTTCTAAATTGAATTATACATTTTTTAGATAAATCCAAACTGCTAGATACGGGCACCAGTGACCCCCGTGACCCTGAAAGGAAGAAGCAGTTTGACATAATGGTTGGATAAATAGATTTTCATGAAATTCATTTTCAATTTTAACAATTTTTTTTCAGCTTTCAGTTTGAGAAGATTCTAACTGAAAATATGTCATTAGTACAAGTGCAGTACGTCCTACCTGCACTATTTATTCAAATTCTTCACATCATAGTGTTGGTGGCTCTAAACTCCATGAGCACAGATGCCTGTAGGTGAAAGGATGTTGTCACACTAATGAAATACTTTGCATCACACCAGGTTCTGCAGTTCAAGCTCCCACCATCTTTAGAAAATGTTTTTCTGCACACTTTATACACAATTTTTTATAGGTTTTTTCTCAAATTTTAAGTTGCTTGGACGTTGTTATTTTACAGCTCGAACTGCAAACTTATTTCACCACTAACTAACAGTAAGATGTAAAAAATAATAATAAACAAATAAAAACTATTAAACATGGTTAATTCAAATCACATGTTAAACAAATAACTTGTTTGTTTGTTTTGCATTTTCTTTATAAAATCCAAATTAGTGTTATGTTAGTCTGAGAACTGGGTCATAAAACATTTGAAAAGGAAAATGTTTTTGATGATATGAGAACAAAATGCTTCTGTCTTATTGGAGGCAATAGACCTTTTCCCTCAGCTTTTGGCCCTCTTCGTATTTCCCCTGACCTACAGAGAAAGGCCTAACTGTGGTTCTTGCTGGAGGTCAGGTCTGTCATGAGTACCGGGCAGGACCCCACTCATGAAATCACCCACTTCCTTGGCTATAAACCAGGGAAGAACTGAGTGGTGTGTTGGATTCATTATGGGAAAAGCATCTTTTGGTATGTGACTTTGAGAGGACTGTGTGGGACCAGAAAAAAGGGTCTTGCCTTTCTCAGTGAAAAAACCTCCCCTCTTGAGTTTGTAGGAAGGTCATATGTCAGATGTACTAAGTGCCCACTCTCTGCAACGCACTAAGTCCACAGCTGATGGTGCAATTCCATTGAGAAGCCCTGAAGGCAGCAGTGGGAATAACTGACCACATGTCTCTATATTCTGCATACAAAAACATAAATGCTGTATGTGTTTGAGAATAGCACAAGGATTTTTATTGTGATGTCAGTTTCCCTCATCATTGACACACCGTCATAAAACGCAGCAGGGAATAAACATCTTTTTAAAATAGTAATAGATCTTCAATATTTAAATGTTTGATATGTTCCAGCCTTCTCATTTAGTTTTGTATATGTTCAACCAATGCGCCTTTCAATGTCCCCTCCCACCAAACCTTTCAGAACAAAGGTCTCACTGGAGAAGAGTTTTAATCAAAACTAGTTCTTCTTCAAGAACCCATCATTCAACTCTCCAGAACCACTGTCAGTGAAACATGGGAGAACATTCCCTCCATCTTGACCTCCACCCACTCCCACCGTTTTTTTCTGACAACACAAGCCCTCACAGGAAAATAATAAACAGATGAGTAGGATGGGAACGGCTCCCAGTGAGAGCAGCCAGGCACTTAGGCAAGCAGGCATCACCACTCTGGTTCCCATGAACGATGGAAGAAGGCAGGCCTCAGCTTGACTGCGACAGTCACGGCTGAAAACCAGAAAAACTTGACAGAAATCACCGTTACTTGTCACTTTCATGCCAAGACCTATTAGAAACACACACCTCCTTCACACAAGTCTGGACACACACATTAAGAAACTAAGATGAAAACAATAATTTACTTCTCTTGGGAGTGATAGTTCTGTGAGTTTTGTGTGTGATAGGTTGTGTTCACAATTTCTCTTTGACTTATGAACCTGGATCTATGCCAGTTTATTTCAAAAACAAATAATTCTGTTTTCCGCTAACTACCTCTTACCCCCTTGCTCACAGGTTTTCGCACGCAGATACACAAAAAGTTCCTAAAAGACTCAAAATAACTCTGTCACATATAGCTAAAGTGTCTCGCCTAAACCTCATTAGTATTCAGAAACGCATTCAGATACACAGAAATGTTCTTTCAGTTACAAAGAGAAAAAGTACTGGCTTGCCCCTACCCCTTCCACTCCGTCCCCTTTTATCATTCTCCCTGTAGTCTGGCAAAGTCCGCTTTTGCAAATTAAACCCAGATCTCCCATAGATGGTGGGCTGACAGCTCCAGCTACGTGCCAACACTACAAAACGTCTTGAGGTTGAACGGTCTAGGAACACAGGATTATCCCTCCTGACTCTCTAGAACCCAACAAGTATTTCTGTTGGCTCTAACTGTATACGCTTTCGTATCACTTGGGTCCACTTGGAGGTCATCAGCAGGTAACCATGGCAATCATGGTTGGTTGATTATGTTTGCAAAAACTTTGACAGAAATATGAAATTACTGATTGACACTGTGTTAAATAAAACAACCAGCATGTGAATATCCATACATATGAAAATTACATGATAAAGACATAGACAAAGTGGGGAAGTATGGGTTGAAACAATAAAAAAAAGCAATGTTGAAATGACAAAACAAATTCTGTATGAACCTGATCAGTGTGTACTTGTTTGTATGTGTTTTGTGACTGTATGAGAGATTTATGTGTGGGAGTATTAGGCAGATTAAGTACAGTAAAAACCTTCACTTCTGCATGTAGAGTTCAGTGACTCTCCAAAATACTCCCTAAAATTTACTCCTACTCCTTCAAGAAACCTAGGTAATGTGCAACCAACCGCCATCTTTCATTCTGACACACATCTCTCTGTTTCTCTGGTTTTGTACATGTTTGTTCCACAGGATGTGTGTGCAACACAACCTGTC
>JAVKLF010000021.1:5664825-5675560 GCA_034783495.1 Millerichthys robustus
CATGAATTCAGGTAGAGGAGCCAAGCATGCTCTCAGATGGTGAAGATGCGGTGGACTGCAGACAGTGGACACAGCACCACCTTGCAGCTGCTGACATTCGTGTGCCGCCCACAATGGCCCTCACACCTCCTCAAGGAGAATTTGAAAGCGACTGCATGGATGTTAATGTCCGAGGCCCAGGTTGGTAGTTAAGTTGTATAAATCCAAACTGTATTTTGCAAATATGTTTTGTGCCTCATTCATTTATCCAGTAAGATCAGTGCCTGAATAAACATTAACTGACCCATGCTTCATCCCAGATGGTTTTACACCTCTCATGCTGGCATCATTCTGTGGAGGAGGCTTAGAACCTGAGGTTGCAGAGGAGGAGGAGAATGAAGAGTGTTCCGCCAACATCATCTCTGACCTAATCTACCAGGGTGCATCCCTTGCTGCCCAAACAGACCGTACTGGTGAGACAGCACTCCACTTGGCTGCTCGCTACGCTCGTGCTGATGCTGCAAAGAGATTGCTGGATGCCGGAGCAGATGCCAACGCTCAAGACAACACAGGACGCTCACCCTTACATGCTGCAGTGGCTGCAGATGCACAGGGTGTCTTCCAGGTAATCAAGCTCTAATACAGCCTTATTTTATAGAATTCCTTTTAATGAGATCACAACCTTTTTTGCTCATGAAATGCTATATACAAGCTTCTGTATTTTTAATTCAGTCGTTTTCACCCTTCCAGATTCTGATCCGAAATCGTGCCACTGATCTTGACTCCCGTATGTATGATGGCTCTACTGCACTGATCCTGGCTGCACGGCTGGCAGTAGAGGGCATGGTTGAGGAACTTATTACTTGTCATGCAGATGTTAATGCAGTTGATGAACTGGGTAAGAGCTGGTAAATTTTTACTCAAGGTTCAGCTTTTTTTTTTATACAAAACTCTGCTTAAATTCACACTAAAATAATGTGTGTGGTCTTATCTAGGTAAATCTGCTTTGCACTGGGCTGCTGCTGTTAATAATGTGGATGCCACTGTTGCTCTGCTGAAGAATGGAGCTAACAAAGATATGCAAGATCTAAAGGTATGCCACAATTTTAACCACAGCATTGCGTCAGCATTGCTTTTATATAAGTACATGTGTTTGCCTTTACCAGATTGTTGATTTTGTTGTGCGTTTTGTTCGCTTTTGCAGGAGGAAACCCCTCTGTTCCTCGCAGCTCGCGAGGGCAGTTGTGAGGCCGTGAAGGTGCTGCTTGCTCACTTTGCAAACCGAGAAATCACAGACCACATGGACAGGTTGCCAAGAGATATCGCTCAGGAGCGTATGCACCATGACATTGTGCAGCTTCTTGATGAATACAACACAGTAAGGAGTCCCCAGGGACATGGAGGGGCTGGACATCAACTCACTGGGGGGCACACCCTGTCCCCACTCATGTGTCCTCCTACTGCCTTCCTCCCTAGTCTGAAGAACACCCCACAGGGCAAGAAGAGCCGTCGACCTGGAGCCAAAGGTTCCAACCTGGGAGGCCAGCATGCTTCTAGTCTGAAGGAATCAGTAAAAGCTCGCAATAAAAAGCTAACCCTGGACATGCAGAGTGCGCTACTGGACAGCTCAGTTACACTGTCCCCAGTTGACTCACTGGACTCACCCCATGGGGGAGCTAGCAATGCTGGCTACATCACCAACCCTACTTCCCCTGTAGCCATGCAGTCACCAATTTTTCACTCCTCCATGTCTGTCCCGAGCACCCCAATGGTACATAGCAACATGCTGGAAGGAGGGGGTCCCTTTGCAGTGTCACTAGCCCAAATTAATGACCTTGGAGCTGCAGGAATGTCTTTACCAGGTCGCGTCTCTATGGCTTCAGATGTCAGTCATGGTTATGTGCTGAGTTCTGGCCAGCTTGGGGTCAACATGGGAATGGTCAGTCCTGTTAGTGTGCCGTTTGACTGGCACACCCGCCTGCCACCCTCCTCTCAGTGTGGTCAGCAGGTTGTGAATATGGTGCATAGTAGCCAGGCAAACATGCATGCTCAGAGTCCAGCCATGCAGCAGCAGAGCATTCTGATGCACCAACAGCTCTATTGCAATCCGATGCTGCAGCCCACACCTGTTACCTCCACACCTGCCATCAGTCCAGTAAAGCTGCCTTCCATTGCTGAGCAACAGCAGCAGCAGCTCATCAATCACAGCATCACTAACCAGCAGAGCATTGCTCGCATGAGCACTTCCACTCCCCCGACACCTCAGACCTCGCAGCCCCCACCATCGTTCTTCCAGCAGCAGCTGCCTCAGCAGCCCTCTCAGCTGAAGCCTCCTGCTCAGCCCACCCAGGCAACCACGTCAGCGGTCCAGCCCACTCAGGCTCTTCCCGCCCAGCCAAGTGGCAGCACTGCAGGGAACGAGGATTATCCAACCCCTCCCTCCCAACACAGCTTTTCATCAACACTAGACGCCACTCCCAAGCATTACCACAATTTACCCAGCGAGCATCCCTATCTTACACCTTCTCCAGAGTCTCCAGAGCACTGGTCCAGTCCCTCTCCTCACTGTGTTTCTGATTGGTCAGATTCAACACCCAGCCCAGCAGTTGCTGTTCCCAACCAGACCCAAATTACTCAAATTCCAGACGCCAATGGCAAGATGCAGGTGTTTGCATGAAAATTCTACGATCTCTGCCTAAAAAAGGACATGGGGTAAAAGAATCTGTGGACTTGCTCTTGGGCCTGTCTGGGTTTTTATGTCAGTCAGTTTCCAAAATATTTATTGGATTTGGATTGACAGTGTTTAGAAAGAGGACCATCTGCTTGTGATTTTTGCAGAGAAACCAAGTAAAGGGAAATGTATGTTGTCTGAAAAAACAGCAGACAATGTAATGAAGTAATTCTGTCACAGATAGACTTGTTTTTTATGATAAAAAATGTATATGAAGAAAACCAAGTTTTTAATTTCAAAGACTTTGGGACACTTTCCTGAAAACTAACAAACGTTATAAAAGTAGATGAGACAAAAAGTGAAATGTTGAAGGGAATCCATTTATTTTTATTTATTGTTTTTATGTGTCTGAACAGCATTTAGTTTATTTTATGTTTATAGCAAACAGCAAACAAGATGTTAAAGGGATTTTAGCAAATACACATAAAGATTTGCTCTGCAGTAGTGATGTTTGATTGAGTTACAGTAAATATTTTCTTTTTATGAGTATTATGAACAAGAATGTAGATGAGTGTCTCTGAAGCACTTCTTATGAGCTGCCTCCTTGGGCAAGTCTCAGTCAAATAAAACATTGGACTACAGTGTATATTTATAATATAAGAGGGCATTTAATATTTGTTAATTTTGCATTTAATCTTTAAAAAAAAATCAGCAGAAAAGTTTTTAGGTGCAATGCTTAATTTTTTATAGCTTCCTATTGACCCTACGAATCTTTACTGCCAGTTTTATTGTTACAGCCAATTTGACCTTCAGTTTCTAAGTGTTCTTCATTCTATTTATGGTTCCTTTTTGACCTGTAAATTCAGTGTGTCACTGCCCTTACATTTTATTTTTTATTGTTTCATATTCTGTAAATATGTGGAAAACCATTAATACTTTAAAAAAAAAAACTTTTCTTCTTATGTATTAAGCTATGCTTATATTTGGCTGCTATTTTATATCATTCTTTTTCCTTGCAGACATTCCTTTAATTTTCCTGTTTTGCTGTATTTGGATGTGTTGCCTTTAAAGTAACAGAACAAAACAGAACGAGACGACAGACTGAAACAATTGAGCCTATATTCTAAAATGGACTGTTAGCAGAAGTTGAGATCTTGTTGGCACTCTCACCTTGTATCTGCGGTGGAGTGGTGGTCACCGTGGGTGTAACTGCTGGACTGTGACTGCTGATGCCCTGTCACTCTTCAGGGAGGTGTTTTATGGCCTGCAGAGGGGTTGTTTCCTTGCATCAACACTGGTCCAGGAGCCGTGGAGCTACATCTTACCTATTGTAAAAAGAGAATGAGGAAAAAAACGCTACTGTGTAGTGCTGCCCCCACCCCTCATCTAATTCTTTTCTTTAATAAATTCAGAAATGAAACTGTTATTCACAACTATTTTATTTCCATGTAATCTTAGCATGTAAGAGTTTCCTGTTTCTTTAACAACGTATGCACATTTCAGTAACTTTTTTGTTGTTTTATGATAAAATGTTGACAGTAACTTTTGCATTTTCATCTCATAAAAAGAGATAAAGTAGCCCACTACTCCTAGCTACTACAGGTGTGGTGGTTTAAACACTGCCTTTAGTTGTGTCAGAAACTGAGTTTGTCTTTATGCTGTTGTTTTATCCTGTTCATCACAAAACCTGCAAATGTTGTTAGACCTGAGAAGCATGTTGTTCACATTCCTATTTGCATTTTACTTACATGTTAACGTTTTATTTGTTTGTTTGTTCTAATTTTATTATAACTGGTCTTACAATTTTCCCACCAGGTCGCACTAAGTGTTTTGTACATTCACAATTTCAGTTTCTGTTTGTAAATATGTTTGTTCTGGGTAGATCATTGCTTGAGAAGTCTTATGTTTCAAAAATATTTGTTATGTACTAAAAAGGACAAAAATAAAGTGTATTTCATTTAGCATTATTTAAAGTCCAGGCTTTGACAGAATAATAATCAGTCTTTTTAGAACCTTTTAGTTTTCATTTCTAAATAATTTCAAAGTCATTTTATTTCTGCAGTTTTACTTTTTGACAAAATTTATTAACTAAATCATTTATTAAAACTAGAAAACTATATTTTAAACACCTTTGTGTTCTGTTTTATTTAACACAAATGAAGCAATCTTAAAAAAGTAACATTTACTTACAAACATGCCACAGGTTGGGTACATTTGCACATAAAACAATTTTTTTACTATTTTTCTGGATTTTAGTATTTTCATTTTCCAATATGTATCCAGCCAGATGAAGAGGATTTAAATTACCTGCAGAATCTTCATAAAGATTTTTTTTTTCTCCTCATAAAATTGTAAAAGTGAGTTTGAAGCACCATCAGCTGGAAACGCTTTTTGCACTGACACGAAAGTATGTTTCTTATTTAATAAGGGTTATAGGGTGGCTGCCGCTGATATGTATCAGCTGTGTTTGCGCAGCTTTATATAATCACTTCATGTTAAATGTTATTGGTTGCACGTCCAGACTTTCACAAAATCCATTTGCAGCAAATTTGGATAGAGACTTCCTGAAACAAGAATTATGTGTCAAAGCATTAAGAACTTTTTAAATTATTATTTTATTGACTAATTTAAAATTTAACTTACACAAATGAACACACGAATTAAGATCCATCAAATTATTGTGAAAATCCTCGCACAGTTTGGAAAACCAATGCTGGGTTGCAGTTCCTCGCATTGACCACAGGAGGGCAGACGCGCCATTCTAATGTGTAAGTCAAGCCTTATCGTGGACTTGGCGAAGTGTCAAGTAATAAATTACAAATACTTTGTCAGCTTACTTAAGGAGATATTTCGTTTTTCTATACCGTGCTTTACTGGGGTAATTATTTTTCTTCCAAGTTTTTACTTCTACTCCTTACGGTTTCATGTCAACAGAGAGTTTTGGACACAATAGTATTTGATACACAATAAATGGACAAAAATCTTTAAACCTATTTTGTACTTTTCTTTCTCAAGAACAATAAAAACGTTATTAAATCTATTGACATAGCTTAATAATACATTATAAAACACTGAAAAGATCTCTGCTGCTGACTAAAGAAGTGTTTGTGTGTTACAAAAATTTTCGAGATGTGTCTCAGAGCACTGCATGATGCTGGCAGTTTTATTATTGTGTGTGTGGAATTCAGTTTTATATTTAATTTAAGCATTTAAATAAATCAGTCATCTCCTTCAAATACATCTGCTGTAACTCATAGCTATCCAGCTTTATTGTGTTTTGAAACCCTGATACTTATAGTTTTTGTCCAGTGAATATAATAGGGTGTGACAGGACATTTTGTCAACAGGTTGAAAGACTGTTCTATGAAATTGGGGACAAACATGTATAATATGGTTCTTGTCAAAGAAGAAAGCTGATATTCAGGTTCCAACAAAAAGTGTAGCTATTGTTACTGTTCCCTGAAAAGATTATAGGAACAAGGGACTTTGAGAATATCAGTTTTAATTCTAAACAATAAACGTTCTTGCTATATAACGTGTTTATTCATTTAGTTTAAAAACATTTATAATCTTTACCATAAAATATAGAATCTGCCAATGTTTTTTTTCTATTCTGTTGCCCAGTTTAACTGATATATAAGTAATGTTTTTTTTGTTTTGTTTATTTAGCTGATTGAAAATACTTCTACAACAGTCTGATGTTTCTTTGTCAAATCTGTAATGAAAATAAAAGATGGTACAAGGAAAGTTCTGACCATTTTTATCCATTTTAAAATAATCCCTTTAATTTCCCTGAAGAAATCTTAAGAATTTATTATATCTCAATAAAATAAAGTCTAATCTGATCTCCTTATCCAGTGTATTATGTCACAAAACATGGAAATGACACAGCAATTTTCACTAACATCTCATGTTTCTGTTGTGATTTTTCACTTTTTTCCCAATGTCTTGACTGGGTTGGATTTCAGGGAGGGGCAGGTTTTCCTTCATAACCAGATGGCAATAAATACTTGCCCCAAGTCAGACTCAGAATTTCCTTTTTGGAATGCGGAGAGCACATCAGTGCGCCACAATGTAAGTATACTTTTATTTTAAATGAAAAACATTCAACTGAAATTTCTTGAATTCTAGACCACATTTTTACCAAGCTTTTTTTTACTGCACAAGTAGGAAAATAGACTTTTAAAAAAGAGTTCTACATGTGTTTCAGGATTTATCTCTCAAGTCTTGTTGGCTTTCTGCTGGTTCTAACAGCTGAGGCCAAAGTTGGGTAAGAAATATAAAGTTTGTCATGTTTTCTTCAATGACTGTTTGCATGGATCTACTGCTTTAGCACCTACTAATCTTTTATTTTTGTATCAGTGAGTCAAACAAATAAGATCCTTGTTTTACAGAAATTCTTCTCAGTTGTCATTCTGCTCAGAAACTGCACAGTGCCTGCTGTTCAACCTGACATGTCAGACTGACAAATACGAGGTAAATATACGAAGCTAGAAGATTTAAATTTTTTCAGACAGAAAAATATATATTTATTCATCATAATGTTTGCTGTTTCTGTGTTTTAGGTGCGTCGCTATGAATCTGTGAAAGTGGTTTCAACAAATACAGATTCCTACATGATGGAAATTGCTGTAATCCCAATGTTCAAACGACTATATAAATATATCTCTGGTGAAAATGAAGATGGTGTGTATGTTGATGGATATTAACATATTTTCTTCAGTCTTTCATTGACAGCAATGTTTCTGACACGAGATTTTTTAAAGACGAAAATGTGACAAGATTTCCGCGTTCTGATCAGAGAACAAGGACTCAACATTTTTTTACATTTTAAAAATTATTTTTTTTTTGCTCATGTGCTTGCTGTTTCTTATATATTTGCAGGCAAAAACATAGAAATGACCGCTCCTGTCATTATGAAAACACCTGAAAAGAAGTTTTATGAATTGGGTAACTTCAAACTGAGCTTCATTCTGCCAGCTGAATATCAGATGAATCCACCTAAACCGACTAGCAACGATGTAATTGCACCATTTTCATAATAATGCTTTTTTTTAATTTTAATTTTTTTTACTTTGCTTTGTACTTTAGGTTTGATGCGTTTTGGATCTTGCAGGTAACAAATCTTTGCGTGACTTGCAGGTTTACATCGAAGAGATCCCACAAATGAGTGTGTATGTGATGAAGTCCGGAGAATGGATTTTAACAGTGATTGACCTTTGGTATTCACATACACTCTCCTCTGCTCTTAACTCCAATAATGCCAAATACAATAAAAACTTTCACTACTCCGTGGGCTATAACAGGTAAAAACATCCCAATCTTTAGAGAAAAAAAAAAGATTTCACAAATTGACCAGCTTTAACTTGTGGTTTTCCTGCGCTAATGTAAATTTGTGTGTTTGTACCTTTTTCTGCAGTCCAATGACACTGATGAACAAACACAATGAGGTGTGGTTTGTGGTTGAGGGAGACCCTGTGTGCCGCAGTAATGTGTGAGCTGGTCCAGTATTTCACCTGGACATTGTGAGCCTGTGCAGTGATTTCCAACTGCAGACAACACAAATATTTAACTGCATTTTGCCTGAAATAACTTCCATAATAAATAAATCAATAAAGAAGCCTTTTGCAATGATTTGTCCAGTGTTCTCTGGTTGAGCATAATTTTAGACCAACACCCTACAAAAGCTGAGTAAAGAGTTTATTTCTATACCGTGAGCAGGCCCTGTTTAATTCAAAAAAGGCATTGCTTCCAGAACTCCCCTTGTAGCAATGATCAACAGTTTAGACATTTTCATTTTTGAAAACTTACATTTATTAAGAAGGTACCAGCAAATTATTTCAAGTTATTATGTGAAAAAAGATTTCCTTTTTAATTCATTAAAAGCTATCATTACTTGTCCTATTACACAGTTTCTATATCTGATCACTACAAATAAGGTCAAGCAGAATAAACTAGTTGCTATCTTTTTTGTTAACTAAAAATCTGTCACTAAAATAAAAATATTTATGGCAGCCTAGGTAACTTGGAAGTCTGCATACTATTAAATTGATAAAGAAACTCATTTACAACATTTTAATAAACTGATTTAAGAGCTTTATCTGTCTGAACTTTTATACCAGCACACTCAAGTCAGAGCTCTGAGATCCACGAATCAGGGGTTAGATAATCCCACATCTAGGATCAGAGTGTCTTTACTGGTGGCCACTACTCAGTGGAACAAACAAACTTTGGAAGTGAGAGCTGATCAGACTGTAAATCCCTGCTGAATAAGAATGTGAAAAGTATGAGAAGCAGTTTGTATACCTAGTAGTGCAATACAAGAGGATGTTGTTTTGATGAAATACAATATAAACATGTGCATTAAATGCTCTATATATTTATATTTGTTGCAACCTGGAAACGCTTAGGTTGTTGGGTTTATGTTTTGCATGTACATTGGTGAGTCAGTGGCATCGTCTGGCCAGCCTGCATAACTGAATATCCAAATTTTATTAATGACAAGAAGAAGACGTATTTAAGTCTACCATCGACCTTAAACCATGATAGACTTCTTTGCATGAAATCCACATATGGGTTAATCATGCAGTTTTGTTTTGAGCAACTTGCAATTATTAAAAAAGTCTGTAATTAGCTGCTGGACCACCGCTGATCTGGAAGTTAAATGTTTGAGTTCTCCAACCACGGTACAAATAACAGTTTCAAACACAAGAATAATCCAGAATCTTTGTAGAAATCTGAATGAGGTTTGGAAGCGGTTCTCATCAGTGCATTCTTATCTTATCTTCTGAGTGTCAGAACTGTTCCTTGGTACTAAAGTAATTTCACTACAGTAAGATTCCAGCAGGTGGCTGTTTGTCTCCTATGAAAGATCTGGTTGGCTAGATTGTTTGCTTGCTGACACACTGACTGGTTAGGAGTGCCAGTCAGGAGAGGTTTTATGACGCTCACTACTGATCAAAGTCCAGATGTGGGCCTCAAACAACCGTCAGTCCATCTGAGCTTTTGGGTCTGACCGCCTCCTGGCTTCTCTCTGGCTCTCCTGCTGGGTCTGTCTGGTCTCCTAATCTCTGCAACAATGAAGATCGAGCTGAGCTGACAGTGGATTTCATATCCTACCAAGAAAAATGGACATACCTGGTTATTACCCACAACCACCCCAGCCACTAGTCCACCAATCTGGTAACTATCCAGAGGATCTGATAGTATTGGAGGGATCATCAACATGTAAGTACATAGAACGCAATATCATGGGATATATTGTATTTAAAATGACATTTTTCAGAAATTATAATTTTCCCTAAATGTGGCTGTGTTTTAAGGACCATGTTTTAAAAGATTGAGTTTTTTATATCAATGAAATATTTGTTATGTGGGTAACATACATTTAAAAGCAATTAGTCTAGATTTTCAGTTTTTCATTTTGGTAGACCGCGGTTCTGGGAATTATGTAAGGGTCATTTCTGCAATCACAGTCAAATAAATCAAGATAAGTGATAAGGTAGTCTGCAATAGAGGGATGGTCACATATTGTTCAACATTCAACAACTGAGCAATTAATCTTAAAACATAACACCTTTATCATGTTGAAAGCGAAGTGCTTTTCTTTTTTGTAATATGTACATACAAATCTGAACTATTTGGTACAATGTTTTCATATATTAATAGTGTTAAGATCAAAGTTTGAAAGTTGTCATCTCTAACACACATACACATGCACGCGCACCGTTTAGTACAGCTATCTTTATGGGGAATTTGCATTTACATCCAATAATTTCTACAGCCTAACCCTGACTCCTTACCCTAAACTGGACCTCACAGGTACCAAATTGGCCCCATATTGTAGTTAATACTCGCCCGCATGCACGCACATACACACACGAACACGCAATTGTCTCTTTATACTTGTGTGGATTTTGCATTGATTTCTATTCATTTCTAGAGCCAAACCCTGACCTCACAGGTACATACCTGACCCTAACCCTAACCCAAACTTAATTCATACCTTAGCCCTAAACCTAACCCCTGACCCACAAATGGGTTTTTTGTTTTGTGTGGACCAGGCAAATGTCCACACAATGACAA
>JAVKLF010000021.1:5675660-5686689 GCA_034783495.1 Millerichthys robustus
CACACACACACACACACACACACACACACACACACACACACACACACACACACACACACACACACACACACCTCACAGTTCATGACAATAATCTTTCACAGTGGTTCAAAGCTTTACACATTTAACATGTCTTGTCTTCTCAAATTGGTTTCCACTTGAATTCAACACAGTATGTTAGTTTTCATTTGACCTGATTGTTGTTGGATTTTAGCTCAAGAACAAAAGACTGAAGCAGCCAACTGCTCAGAGTCAGAGGAGAACTGTCCTGTTTGCGGTGACAAAGTATCAGGATATCATTATGGGCTGCTTACCTGTGAGAGTTGTAAGGTAAGGAATAAGGTGTTGTCAGTATGGTTCTGAATTAAGTTGTCTCACTTTGGTGGTAGAGATGTATAATTAAAATTTTACTTTAGACTGTCTGGTATTTTAAAGATAATGAATCAAAAGATGATCAGGCTCTCTTTCTCCTGCAGGGTTTCTTTAAACGCTCAGTGCAAAATAATAAACACTACACTTGTGCAGAACAACAAAGCTGTCCAATGAATCTTTCTCAGAGGAAACGCTGTCCTTTCTGCCGCTTCCAGAAGTGTTTGGCCGTGGGCATGAAGAGAGAAGGTACAATAAACCTCCACCAATTCCCATGCATAGAGACAAAAAAACTTTTTGTCTTTGAATTTGTGTTTTGCTTATTTGTGACATGCTTTTTCATTTCTGCCTTATGACTTATCTGTGAAATAATAAATGGTTGTTGGAATGATCTGAAGTACATCTGATTTCTTTGTATGGTTGAATCAATGTGATCCCTAGAAAAAAACAGTGGTCTTGTTTTTGGTTTTATACCTTTAACTATCACTGGCAAAGACTCAAGTGTTGTGATAAACCCAATAAAATGTTTTTTGTTCTACCATCAGCTGTAAGAGCAGATCGAATGAGAGGGGGCAGAAATAAATTTGGGCCACTATACAGGCGGGACAGGCAGATGAAACAGCAGCAGGCTAACACTGATCCCTACAGGATTAAGATGGAAACTACACAAACACCAAGTCCCCAATCTCCAAATAATTCTCATCTGAGAGGCAGTTACACAAGTGATCCCTCCTCTTCCAGTGTTTTTCATCTCTCCCACATTATGCATCCATCTGGCATGGGACAGTCGAGCGAACCCATGCAACTGGACTGCATAATAAACAATCATAGTGTGCTAACTCCTCCTAACTCCTCAATGTCTCATCTTGGACTATACTGCACCTTCTCTGGACACCCTCAGGACAAAGGAGAAATGGGTTTCAGCTACAACTCAGCTCCCACACACTATCCAGTGCATTCAACCCCAAGTAATTTATTCACACCAAGAAGCACATTAGCATCTTCCCCCAGCCCTGCACCAAGCTCAGCCACTGTTCCCTCCCAGGCTCCAACCATTCCTCCATCAGACACACTTACTCCCAACTTTCTTAGTCAGCTCCTGAAAGGTGAACAAGACGAGGCTCAGCTGTGTGCCAAAGTCCTGGCCAGTCTGCAGAAAGAGCAGGCCAATCGAGGAAAACATGACCGCCTAAATACGTTCAGCATCATGTGCAAAATGGCTGACCAGACTCTGTTTGGACTTGTGGAGTGGGCCAGAAACAGCAGTCTGTTTAAGGAGCTCAAGGTGAAAAGAAAATCTTTTTACTTTTGTAACCATTTTGCTGTACTATGATTTGCTTAATTAATAATCAGACTAATAAAATATGTTCTTATGCTGCATATGATGAATGCTTATAGGGGTCAGTGGTTGTAAACTTTTTATTTAAACCAGACTGGGCATGTTTCTGATGCTCACAGGTTGAGGATCAGATGGGACTGTTGCAAAGCTGTTGGAGTGAGCTGCTGGTTCTAGATCACCTCTGTAGACAAGTCACTTATGGCAAAGAGGGCTGTATATACCTAGTTACTGGTCAACAGGTAAAGTATAATTGCCAAACAAAATGCTGTATTCTCGTGCACATTTTAATGAAGTAAATATCAAAATCATATGCTTCATTCTGATGCAGATTGAGGTGTCAACAATTACCTCCCAGGCTGGAGCCACACTAAATAGCTTGGTCTCAAGAACCCAGGACCTTGTATCTAAACTTAAGGCACTTCACTTTGATAGACAGGAGTTTGTTTGTCTAAAACACCTTGTTCTTTTCAACCCAGGTGAGATTTTTTTAAATGAAAATAAAATCAAATTGAGCTTTGTGAGAAATGTTAATGCCTTATTTGGTTTTCTTGGCACTTTAGGAACCCATTTTTCATGTCACTAAAGTTTTTAAATGTGCATTTATTTGTTGTGTGTTTCTCACCGGTGAAGATGTGAAGTCGGTGAAAAGCCGGAGAGAAGTGGAGCTGACTCAAGAGAGGGTAAACAGGGCTCTAATGGAACACACCCAGCGACATCATCCAAGACAGTCAGACAAGTTTGGCCAGCTGCTTCTCCGGCTGCCCGAGGTTCGCAGCATTAGTTTGCAGGTTGAAGACTATTTGTACCAGCGCCACCTTCTTGGAGATTTACCCTGCAACTCTCTACTTGCAGAGATGCTGCACGCCAAGCATAGCTAAAACAATGTTAGAATCTGACACCAGAGTGGCCCACGTTTGGTGCAGAACCACCAATCCAGTTTACTTTCACGTACATAAAGGGGGAGAATTTTTGGGCTTCAAGAACATCTTTGAATGGCACAATATGTGCTTACTCTGTGCCGCACTTTAAAAGGGCATTTATAACCAGTATTATCACAAACACCCATCATGTGTAGCAGTGTTATGGAATTTGAGACCCAAGCAGTAGCAAGAATTTTCTTGCAAGCTCAACTGTTTAACAGAAGGAAAAAAATATCCATAATAAAATGTCCTGATGCAGCTCTATACCAAAAATAAAATTAGTATTGAATGAACTTGGTGTCTGCATGTACGTTTGCCAAGTTTATTCGTGATAAGTAAAGTATCTAAAAGTATTACATCTGTAGAAATTTGCCACTACAAAATTACCCCTTTTCAGATTATGTCTGCAGAAGAAAAGTATCCAAAGAAATATCTCCCATTTAAAATTCTAACATAAAAATGCATATGGTGAAAATAAAGAATGTTTAAGAAAAAAAAGTTGTGGATGATTTAAAAAGAGATATTTTATTTTTCTGGTCCAGTTGCTAAGCAAGTCATTTGATGAAATGAATATACACAATGTGCTGGCACAGATTGGAAAACAAAGGAGAAAAAAAACAACCAACAACAACAAAAACATGACATCTATGAAATGACAACTTGACACATAATCTTAGAAAAAGAACAAAAATCTGAAACTAAAACAAGTTTGTCACAATTCAATGACAAATAAATACATTTCTGGATGACATGGGGATTTTCTGGGAAGAATTGCACTGAATCAAAATGTGGTGTTTACTATCAAACTGACATTTTCATATAACAGAATAAACATCCACTTATTCCACATGCACTCCTTCCCAAAAGCTTCTAAACAATCATTAAACTCTTTAATTCTCATTCATCTTTTTAACATAATTTTTCTGGAAATCACCTTGAAAAACACCACTTTTCCTGGAGGCAGTAGTTTTAAAAATACACAGTTGTGTTGTGGCAATGGTCGTAATCTTAAAGGCTAAAGAAAGAGCAATGGATAAATTAGATTTTTTTCACTACATTGATTTTATCACAAGAAACTAGAGTCTGGTATTTTCCCTACTAGCATGCACACTAGGAAATTAAAAGAAAAGCTTTTGGCCTTTTACATTCTCCTAGTTCTATATAAAGGAGTGTCGATGTATAGATGAGGGCTGTTACAGTCCAGAATGATCCTTCATTTAGAAACCTACTGTTTACATGTCAAGACATATAAACAGGGAAAAACACATTAGGAAACAGACTCTGTGACCTCATGGATTTATTCACCCTAAAACAGTTTTTCAGCTTTTCAACAATTTCTACTCGTTCTCATTCATTCACATAAACATACTTCTCACTAATGATTAAGCAGCAGTCTAGCTTATTTGTAGCTTACAAAAAGTCAACCTAGTTTTTTTTACAAATCATTGTCAAAAATGTCAAAGTAATCAGCATTCAGTATATATTAAACCAGCATTGATTATCACTTTCTCAAAGAGCTGTATCCAAATGATAAAGCTCTCCTTCATGTCATTTTAAAGACAAGCTTATTTTAACATTTCAACAGGAAAGCATGAACAGAGGAAAATCATCACATTAAATGTCATTCTTCTCTGAGCTCTCAAAGACTCAATCACTTTAGCTCCCATGTCAAAAAAGTATAAAAGAAACATCCAGATGTCTACATCTGAAAAGGAGCTGAGGGGGGAGTGCAGAAACTATGGGACACGAGCAGTTTCTGGGTGTACACATCCACCGGGAACTAAAGTAGCCACCACTGGTGCAGCCCATCAAGGGACCAGTAATTATGGTGTTCTCTACACTGGACAACACAGTGAGAACATCCCTGAAATGACCAAGCGGTTAGTATGTGGCCTACATTCATATTAAAGCAGTGTAATCTGCCAGCTAAGATCTCCAGTCAGAAGTGAGATCTGAGCCATCGGTCTTGGTAGACTGAAAACGTGAGCCCTGGAAGAAGAAAAGGCAGCAAAAGGAAAAACAAGTAGAGCAGAGAGGTGAACTACTAATGCCCAAACTACTGTTTTGTGGGCAAAGGCAGTGTGGTTGTCCCCAGTTTTTCTTACCTAAAAGTCACAAAATGACTCAGGCATGGCAAGGTAAGGCAAGGCATGAGGAGGCAAGGGAAAAGGAAATATTTTCACTGAATCAGCTACATCATATTTTGCAATCTGAGTAAATCATGCAGTCTGTCAAAAGCTCAGAAGACAATATTATTGTAAGTACATGGGCTGATTGATGGAGTGATTTATCCATTTTCTTAGCAGGTAAGGTTTTCTCAAAGACCAAGATGGTCAGTTATGCTTTCTGCTGCTAGCCTATCTGACCAAGTGCCTCACAAGGAAAACTACCAAATAAATTGTAGCATTGAATTAAATTGTGGCATTTTTAATTTATCTTCAGTAAGTCTTTATTTGGGGGTGCTAAGCTTTTTGGGAGTTCCTGGGCGTTTCTGCCAAAAGTGTCCAGGAATGGTGAAGGCGTCAACACTCATGGACATAGTTTTGGATGGGATTGCGGTGAACTGCTTGCGGTCAGAGCTGTACTTGTAAATAGACTCAACCATCTCAAGAGTGATGATTCGAGGTCCAATACCAGTGAGCCGTACCATCTCCTCAGTTTCAGGGTTCATGGTGTAAACTGCTCTGAATTGGCAACTGGAATCTCTGAAGAGGATGAGGAAGTGATTGGCTGTGCTGTTTTCCATTTCCTGTAAAAAAGAAATAACAGTAAATATTGTGTGTTTTAGAAACAGTGTCAAGAAACTGTTTGTTAACTTGTGAAGCAACAGAACCATTTACCTCAACAACTTTGTTTTTCTGTGGTTCATTGACCTTTCCAGCCAGGCAGCAGCGAGTGACGGCGTTGTGGATGATGAACTTGTTGGACTTAAAGCTTGGCTCCTTGTACAGCTTTGGTCCTGCAAGAGACATGGAAGAAACAATGCTTACATGTTTTAATTTAATAATATCTTGGTATGCAACCTATCACTGACCTGTGTACTCTGGGATGGAGGATGGAGAGGAAATATTGGAACCGTTTTCCCAATCCTTTTCTCCATTCTGAGCACTTCTTCGCCCCGGTGACATTAGCCGTGACCGAGACGGTGAGTGTGAACGGCTAGAGAAAAAAAATTAAAAATTCAGCTACTAAAAAAATATTTAGTTAGATCTCACATGCACCCATGTACCTAAAACAATGAAAACAATTTCTTAAGTAGCTATAATTGGAGATCAATAAACGTAAACGCATAATGGTGGTTTACTGTACTCCCCTCAAGTTCCATTAAATTATTAATTTAAGGGATTAAATAACTTTAATAATAATAATGATTGTGGTATTCAGGACTAAATCATGATCCATCCATTCTACGAATGCTTTTTTTTAGATTAATCCAAACATCATCACTATGTAGGTTACCTAGGAGATTTCCTGACACTCAGACCTCCAGAGTCATTAGCCATAGAGGACAGGTTCATAGTTGAGTGAGAGTACACCTTGTTCAACCTAGGACCTGCACAGAAAACAAAGAAATGGAATAAGACATTACATTAAAAAGCATGCAAGTGGAAACATAAGTTAAAAAAATTCAAACTTGAACTTATTCGGATAATAAATGTCAGATTTTTTTTATTTTTTTTTACCAATAAAACCCTTGGCGGGGCTATTAGACAAGACGGAGTCATCTCTGAACACAGTCTTGGGTCTCTGCTTCTTCACACCACGGACTGTGGTGGGCTTCTGCTTCAGCACCTTGTCTAAATCTTCCATTATTTTCAGCTGCTGTCTTCTCTCATATTCCTGCTTGGTAAAGTCTCCTCTGCGTTGAGGAGTCCCTTCTGCTGGTGGGGTGCGTGATGCTGGAGGGGTGACTGAGGTCTGGGGTGTGTCTTCATTCTTATTACCCCAGCCTTCAATGATCATCCACTGAGGCTTGCTAAATGTACAGGAAGATATGATGTTCAACGTCTGAATGTAAGAAATTTGTTTTGCAAAATCCTGTGCATCTTGATATATTAAAAAGACATGAGTTATTAAGTAATTTAACAGTACACTAATATATCTATATTATCTTTAAAATGCAACAAAATGTATTTACCAAACAAATTTTGGCTAAGCTCTCTTAATTTTGATATGAATACAAATATCTGAACAACTGAATGTTACTTTGATTCTTTTTCTTTCTCCTGATCAAGTTTTCGTTTCTTCATCTCTTCTGCTCTTTTCTGCTGTTTCTCGAGTAAAGCTGCTCGTCGCTGGGCCATCTCATCTTCTGGTCGATGCTTGTCATCCTGAAGAAAACAAAAAAATTAAAATAAAAAAATGTCATTAATGCACTCACAAAAAACTATTAAATTGTTATCATTATTATTATCATCATCATTATTATTATTATTATAAACCAAACCTTAAATTTTTAAACATACTGACATACTCAGACTTAACATACCTTGAAAAAGAACCCAACTCCTGCTTTTGAATCTGGCTCCATTTTGTCACTCATTGAATCAGAGAAAGTGTCAGGAACTTGATCATCCTCGTCGACATCTCCTCGCAAGGAAGACAATGAGATTTCTACCAAACTACTGCGTTTACCATTCACCATTCCTGCAGGGGCTTCACTGTCAAATGAGCACTCCGAAGGGGCACCAGAGCTGCAACCTCCGCTTGTAAGTCCTTCCTTCTTCAAAGGGCTATGTGAGGCCCCAACCTCAAGGTCCATGCTAAATATACTTTGTCCATCAATGGAGCCTATTTCTGACTGGGTGTCATCTGCTACAGGAAGAGGAGGTGGAGTAGGAGTCTGTATTGGTGTAAGTGAAGGTGTAGGAACAGGAGTCGGTCCAGAGGAGCGCAGTACTTCCTGGTTATCAGAGTCACCCATAGAGAAGGACAGTGAAGTCTGGACTTGAGTCTGAGAGGGATTTGCTCGACGAAGATGGGGGATGCGGTCCACATTTTGAGGTGGAGTGAGAACCCTGGACAGGGTTGGGACCTTCATGTCCATTTGACGACTGTGTTTTGGGCTTTTAGGGGGTACAGACTGAGCTCTTCTATTAACCTGAGGAGATTTTGGAGGAGTGGAATGGTTTGAGACTTTGTGGGATGGTGATGAAAAGGAGGCTGAGTTTAAACCTCGAGTGGATTCTCGTGACGACCGTGAAGGGGGAGGAGCTGCAGTGGGGGTTTTAGGACTGGCTGGAATAACCCAGGACTTGTTGCTAGAGGTTTCAGATTTCTTCTTGATAAGTTGATTTTGCTGTTCAGTCAGCCGTTGCATGTCACTTTGCAAGGAGGAAAGAGCTGCCGTTAATTTGGACACAGCATTATTATAATCTCCTAAAGGAGCAACCGCTTTCTCACCAGGTGTCCCAGAACTTTTCTCCCCTGGTATGTTTGCTTTGGTCTGACTGACCTCTGGCGAAAGTCCTCTTTTAACATTACTTTTATCTGCCACTGAGTGGCGCTGTATATCTGGCTCCTTTTGCTCTTCTTCCTCCATTTGAGCAAGCCTTTCCGCTAGAGTTAAGCGAGAAAGATCCGCTTCTGTAGATGAGGCACCGACCTGACATTCTCCTTTCTCCTCATCGTCATCTTCATTCTGCTCTTTTTTTAACTGCAGAAAAGCACTCTTCCCAAGTCTTTGGCGATGCTTAGCAAAAATAGCCTCAATGCGTTTCTTTTGGGCTTCTATAGCTTTGCGTTTTTCTTCAAGCCGAGATCCCAGCTCAGACATTTCATTATTGAGTTGTGGGTTCTTGCTAGGGCTTTCTTCAGACTTTTGTGCCCATGTAGTCATCTGAGGAGAAGATGGGCTGCTGGCTTTAGGAGAGTCTATATTCTGTCTCTTTTTACGTTCTGCAAAGCTGGTCATCTTCACTCCACTGTCATTCACCTCCTTACTATGGCCAGGAGCAAAACCTGCAGCTGGTGTATTTGGAATGGACTGGACCTTTGGCAGGTCTTCTAAGGCGTCTGAATCCACACTGCCATCTCTCAGAACTGAATCATCATCCCGTGAACATCCTGAGGTGTTTCTGCTGCGAGCTGGCTCCCTGGACTCTCCTGTAGGTTGGTACATCATTCCTGAGTGTGTTGGGGCAGAGCAGCTGATGGGTGCCAAGTTGTTGTCAAATCTAGAACCAGCAGGTTCATCAGGAGAGTGGAGGTAGAACCCATCAGGAGCACCATCAGGGTGTAAGCGAGGCTCCATTTTGTCCTCATTGTGAATAATTTGGAGAGCCTCCTCTATGGTAGGCAACTCTCCTGTTTCACTTGACCCAAGGCCATTTTCTTCTTCGAGCCTCGAAATACTCTGTGTGGCCCATGATGCTCTTTGTGGGCCGTTGGGTCTTTGTGATTTACCAAGCAAATGGCTGAGGTCTTCGGCTGGAGTGTAGGGTATCTGGCTCTTGTTTTGGCTTGCTGGATTGAGATGATCTGAGCTCACAGAGCGAGTTATGACAGGGTTGCCCATCACTATGTCCACGTCACTATCCAGGCCAAAAGGAATGCTGAAGGATACTGCTGATAAGGGTCGGCTACAATGAAAACAAAACAAGTTTAGGTGCAATAAGCTTTTAATAAACTACAACAGTTTATTTTTTGAATGTATAGACCCTACCTGAGTGGTTTTTTGCTCCATGTCTTCCCAACTCCTTCTATATGAGACATTGAGGTAGACTGAATCAAAGGTCCTGAGTGTAATGGGACACACAGACATATAAAGGCATGCAAAACACACAGGGATGCACAAAGCAACTAAGCAAAACACCAATGGAATGGAGATTATGAAACATTTTTAATATTCAAAAGGAAAACAAAACACATCAAAATGACACAAAATAACTTAAAAACAAAGATATGGGGAAAAGATAAATCAGACTATAAAATTATTTTGTTACTTGACAAAATAGTCATTTTACCTGATGCAGGGGTAGAAATTGGAAGGAAGGGCTTCTTGAATATTGAAGGGGAAGTACTGTAAAGTGGATATATTTTTTAGGTAAAACAAATGTTCAAGAATATGCTAGACAACTTTAAAGCCAAATCTTATTCAGAAAGACTTTACCTGCTATCACTCAAGCTAGTTGGTGTCACTGGTGCAGATCCATCTTTAAATAAAGAAATAAAACATTTAGAAAGTATCAATCAATGTCATCTTAAAGATAATGTCACACACCATTTGCAAGGGACCAGAAATCAACAACACTTACCTAAAGTGGCTATTGGCTGAACAAATTCTGGTCTTTGTACTTCAAACCACCAAAGCAGCTCTGACAGGAAGCTCAGAAAATTGAGCTAAAATGTACACATGATAAATTAGGTACATTCAAATAATATTTTTAAGCTAATTAGCAACTGAAACTTGACAGTACCTGAAGCTCCTGTGGTGTGTACAGCATATCTTCAAGTGTTAAGTGACAGCAACCCTTCAGACAACTGTCACAGAATTCACGGATGAATTGCAGATTGTACAGGTTTTCTGCTACAGACATGGTGTCTTTCATACTAACATCTTACAGAAGAGAAAAAAAAGTGTTAAACAGAAAACTTCTGTATTGAGAGGCTCTTCTTATGACAACAAAAATACTTGTTAGTACCTTCAAGTCTTAGTAGCCCTGGACAATAATAATGTAAGACTGCAGCAACAGCACAACCATTGGACAGATCCTTCACTTCATTCACTACTGGAAACACAGGCTTCAGTTTGGACTGACATTTATCCTTTCTGTAGCGGAGCTTCAAAATGAAGAAGAAACATAACCATAATACAACATTACTTCAACTTGAGCCATGAGTGAAAGTTAACACGATCAACAAAGTCAAGCTTTTACAAAAAAGGTGAGTACTTCTAAAATTTTCACAGAGTAAAACATAATATGTTAAAAATTACAACATGAATGACAAAAAGGACAAATAATAACTCATGCTAAGGGCATTTAAAATGAAGTATATGGATATGGATGAGCTAATGGCAGATGCAAAGGAAATGGCTGAAAAAGGAGCAGAAATGAGTTTTAATTAGGAGAAAGTAGGTCAACTGAGGGTCTCAGGAGGATGTGAGAAAAAAAGAGAGATGTGTCAGACTGAAAGAAAACATTTCAGGTAAAATTGCACCATTCAAGCAGCCTACTTCGAGCAGGGTACAGTTTACTAAAAGTATATCTCTATTAATCCACGTAAAAACACAGCTTTGCCACACACACACACACCAAAGAAACCAGTTGTGCATGGCATTTTGACATCCTGCCTTTTTAATTGTGAGTCATGCACCACTCATGTTCCTGCTTTGTCCAGCAACACTGTTAACTTTAATACTGTTAACTGTCATCTAATGCAGATGAGGATTCGATAAACAATG
>JAVKLF010000021.1:5745671-5755946 GCA_034783495.1 Millerichthys robustus
TAAAACCTCACTTTCATGATGGGATCTACTTCAACAACCTGTAATCCTAAATACAGGAGGAGCAGGCCAACACCCACATGTCCAGGCTCAGAAAGGTCCAGCATGAGATGGAGGAGGCTCAGGAGCGCGCTGACATCGCTGAGTCCCAGGTCAACAAGCTCAGAGCCAAGAGCCGTGATGCCGGAAAGGTAACAGTTTCTGTTGAAGTATCTCCATCGTTATTTTAATGTGGGTATCTCACTGCACTTTGTACAAGCCTTTATTTGTCTGCAGATTTCTTTAATAGAATCAAGAAGTGTTGATCCATGCAATTAATACTAATTTGTACCTCAAACTATTTTAAATGTTTAAATGTTTTTTTTTTGTCCCATCTTGTTTTTCAGAGTGAGTCTGCTGAATAAGTGACCACAAATAAAGCTGTTCAACAGACTTCATAAAATATGAAATAACTGTTGAATTTTTTTTCATTGTACTACTTCAATAAATAAGCATTTACATAATATGAAATGGCTTGTTTCTTCTGCTAAAATATTTGTATTTTTTTTTTGTTTTTTTTACTTTTGTATCACAGCTCCAAAATTAGACCTAAATGACATTTATAAAGTACTGATCAAATCCATACTGAATATTTTAGCAATTAATAACATAAACCAATAAATAGCATTTTACTCAAGTCATCTTATTTCAAAGTAACCCGTTAGCACTTTATAGTCACAGTTTACAGTCCACACTTCATGTTTGCACCTCCACAAAAAAAGGCTTTGCTGAGAGCTTTAAAAGAACATGAACTCCCCTCTAATAATATATATTTTTTTAAACGAGACCAATTCCTTTCTATTTGCTGTACTTTAGAAACATTTAGGTTTGCCATAAAAAGATTATTATGAGACAAGAGAGCAACATTTCAGCTTTTATTTATGTGTACATCTGGATCCAAAGCACAAGTTAGAACAGAGAGAGGAATGCAACAATGACTATAAACGCATTTTGCAAACATATTCTCATACAGATTAGTATGTTTGTTATAAAACAATAATAAGTCATTATATAAAATTAGACATAGATATTGTGCCAATATTGCTAAACAAAAGATGACGTTTAGAACTTTACAATCAAACAGTCTGACTTTTCTTAATATACATTTTTGTGTTTGCTATAAAGTTTGTTACCAATCTTTATGGTGCATAAAAGCACCTCACCCAGCTGCAGCCCATGTCCTGATGATGTTTCACTTTATGCTGAGACTTAAAAGTAAGCCAGTAAATGCTTAGAAAAGTGCGACACTGCTGTGGAATGACAATTGGCCTATTATAATCCAATAACCATTGCAGGAATTCAAGTACTCTCTGGTTGTTACTTGTTGGTTCAAGTGCTCTTTGCTCTGAGAGTTAAGCAATGTGACAAGCAATATAAATTAATACGAATCCCAACAGCAGTTTAAATTTATGATCTGTTCTTGGTGCCAGCACAGCCTATTTGAACTGTGTTGACTGGTTTATTTGTAAAGCAGTCAAGCTCACTTCCAAAGGTCATATGGGTCAAAAATACTTGGAGTAAATCAATTGTTGGAAATTGATACGTATATTGTCATTCAGTAAGCATTACTAATTATATTTTTTCCCTTTATTTCAGTCTGATGCTGCTTTTTTTTTTTTTTGGGGGGGGGGGGGGGGAGAGCGAGAGACTACAAACAAATACACAAAAGTTTATTTAAAGTGAAAATTCTGTTGTGATGTATATAAATTAAAAAGTTTTGTTCATAGCACTTTGTTTAAACAAAAATTAATTTGAGTGACTATAATTAGAACTATGTTTAAAATTTGTTTATAGTTAGAAGATTAAGGACTGCATAGATTTTTTTAAAATTCCAACAAATGTGAAAAATTTTCATCATTTCAGCATATACACTTTTTTGTGAGACCATTTGATATATGGTTTTGTGTTTAGCAGTAGCTAGGATTGCTGATACGTTAAAATTACTGCAGTGGAAAGGACATGAACATAATTGTGCACTGTTTGAAGGGTGAGAAAGCCAGGAAGTATTAACAGCTTTAAAAATGCTCTTGTACTTGTTGCAAAACATTGGATCATGTTACGGATATGAACAGTCTGACACTAACAAGTTGGACATCAGCTTGCCAAGGTATTTTTAGAACTGGCTTGAAGTCTGAAGACAACTGCAGGAAAGTGCCATAAAGACATTTGGCCAAGGCAGTCTCCTTTGCTAAAATAGAAAACTAGTATCATGTAACAGACTCCAGCAACTGTCTTTCCTTTCAACAAATCCATTTGTGCCTTCAGGAATTTATTAGGCTTACTAAAATGATATACCTAAAAATAAAGAAAATAAGCACTGTTAGTTCCTTCGATCCCCTAAATGTTAGACACTCACTGATTGTAAGAGTTTTTTGCCCTATATGTTCAAAGGGTTACTGTTGTACTTTTGTGTTTTTACAATGATCGATGCGATGTATCAAAAGTGTATGTTAAAATGCTGCAATCATGATAATTGTAATAAAAATCAAACTTCATAGAAAATTTGACCAGAATGGGTTAGGACTTTGTCAAGTTTATAAAAAGGTTTTGTCAGGTTCTTGATGCTCCTGTCCTGGTGATACCTAATATGTCTTTAATCCTTGGGCTCTTTCATGAAACAGTTCAGCGAAAAGGTCACACAGACCACTCCGTCTTTTTGCTCCCTCTGGCCATTCATAAATCACAAGTGGAGCTGGTGAAGTCCCACACAGATTTGAGTTTTCAGAAATAAAGTAGGTAGTGCAAAACCAAAAGAAGCATGGCATCCAACTCAACTGGGCTGAAGTGAAGTGCAACACATTAAAGGTGTGACAAACATCTCCCTCGTCTCATTTAAAAAAAGACACGATGAATGAAATCACTTTGGCAATCCTCTTTGTGGTTAACTATCATGCAGCATCATCGGTATGCCTTTTGTAATAAATCTGTTTGTTGTTTAATCCTGTGGGCAGTCGTGCTATGGTTGATATCCCTGAAATTATAATCCTTCTAATGCACAACACAAAAGACTTTGTTTGAAAATGCAGTTTTAAAGAAGTATTTAAAAAAATGAGACAAGTACTGATTTATTTTCTCCTTTATTTGTCATTATGGTAATTGGTGAAGTCCCGGCATCCCTAACACTTTGTTTACTGGTACAGTACTTATTTTGGGTGTCATTCCAGCCTAGTAGGCAACTGTTCGTTCTCTCCATTCCAAGATGACATATAATCTCTCCTCAGCCTTTGTGGAATGGTTCTCAGTGCTATTTCGTTTCAGACAGCTGAGAGACTTATCTCCCATAAAGCTGTATAACTGACATTCACATGCTTCTTCAGCACCTCAGCCAGGGTCATGTCTTTTATTACCTCACTGAAGAGGATTAAGAAAGATGAATTTATTAATGAAACATGTAGTTGATGGACATGCACTGTTAATGAAAAGCATAAAACTATTTATCCATTTCCTGCACTCGCTCAGCGCTGTTCAGGGAAGCAGGTGGGCTGCATTATATCCCAGCTGTTATAAGGTAAAAGCAAGGGTACACTCTTTACTTATCACCAGTTATAATGGGCTAATACAGAAATACAAAAGATAACCAAACATCTCCTAAGGTCAATTAGTCTACATTTAACATTCAAATGTTAAGAGAATTTGCTAGTTCCACACATAAAGGCCTACATGCCTGAAAGGATCAGATTCCCTGCTGTGAGGCAACAGTTCCTTTAAGTTAAGAGCTCAAACAATATAAACTCCAGAGTATTTACATATCTCAATTAGCAGTTGTAGCCTATACTTGCCCACAGTGTAAAAATGGCATAATGCTATCTGAATTGTTGCTCATAACATTGATGTAAATTTAGAAAGTATCCATGTCAGATATTTCTTTTAATTTGCTGCAGCCAGTTAATTTCATTACAGAAACAAATTGGGATTATGTCCACTTTGTTCATTTAGTTTGAATGTTAATACCATAGACTGCTTTTTTCATATTGCAATAGTTCATCGACACACAGCTTATTTTCAAATAACTAAAATATCAATCTTCTGATAGCAGAAAAAGACATTTTATTTTTATCTACATGCAATCCATTACATCTTGAGAAAAATAGCTCAGAAGACAAGTTACAATGCTCAAAACATTTAACTACCAACCTCTTTCATGAAACTATAACCTAAATTCAGCAGATTTTATTTTTGTGTATATTTGAAAACAACAAAAAACATTTTTCAATGTCAAATGATTTCTAAGGTAATATTAAAATGTCATTAATTTTGTAGTCAACTCCATGATGTAAAATGTAAATTATTACTATATGATACAATTCTTTTTTTCTTTCTTCCCAGCTGCCTTTCCTTTTCCTTGCTCTGCCTTTTCCTTTACTTTTCCAAAAGCCCCTTTACATTTTTCTCCTTGAGAATTTCTTTTTGGTTTCTGAGCTGAGTGATGTATCTTTTCATTTGAGGAGGAGCAATCTTTATCTGGAGTGGCAGGGGTGGTGAAAAGCTTTCCTTTCTCATCTGGGCATGAAGTTTCAACATGTGCTTTATCGCAGAAGGGAGATGAAGGACGTGAATGGGCTTTCTTGGGACTTGCATGACTTGGATCATTGGATTGAGCATCTTTTTTAGGAACAAGGTTTAAGTCTAAGGACAGGGGTCTACCAACTACTGGGCTCAGGGGTATCACAACATTATCTCCTGGAGCACCAAGAGTTAAAAAGACTTCTGGAATCTTAAAGTCATTTTTCAGTCCCTGAAAACACACAAATATTGAAAAAAAAAAAGTTCTTTTCAGCAAGCTTTAAATTTTCAATATGCTGAGGAAGAACTTACCGGCTGTGGTGTTACGCTCACTGACACTTTCAGCGTCATCTATGTAAAAAGATTTCATAAAAACATTGTCATACTAGCCCTTATAGGTTACCTTTAAGATAAAAACATTCATTACACTAAAACCAGTGTGTGATGACCCGTGCATCATTCCTTTTCTTGACAATCATTTATATCAGTCCAGATTGTGCCATTACTTTACATTCCTTAACAAGCAAATTATGCATCTATCTTGTTTTATTTACCTGTGCTGTTGAATTTTCATTTTTTTTAGATTCTGTCTCAGGAGTAAATGAGGCAGATTTGGGTATGGTCAAGGTAGGACCAGAATCTGTACAAGCCATTTGGGGCTGAAAGGTACGACAGCAATAGTCCTTCCTCGATGTGGTAGGTGTTCCTTCGTCCACCATGATATGTGGTGGTGATACCTATGAAACAGAATATTAAATGTATTATGGTGACGTTTTCGGATATTTTACAATTAGAACTAGAGTTTCATCAAAACATAAAACAGAAGTTTAAAAAATTACTGGACAACTACAGTATTTCATCATCAACATGTCTTTCTTCTTTTCATAAAACACTGCTGAAACCCTTTGTTCAAGGAATTGTATCTTAATTCTTAGCAGAAAAAACTGAGCAGCTCAATTTATGCAACTTTGACATACACATTTCCACTGCATTCATCAAAAAATCCAAAAATAGATTTGTGTTTTACTGGGATATCAGCTTTTGGATTTCTGGCATTTTGAGTTGCTCCATTTTCCACTTACCTCTGGCTGATAAGGAGAAGCAGTGGAAGATAAATTTAAAGCTCCTCCATTGTGTATTAGAGCGGCAGATGTACTGGGTTGTAAAAAGCATCGTTGCTCTTCCATACGTCTACTTTGTGCATGTCTTATCATCTCAAAGAACTGTTCCTGCTCATCTAAGGATAAGTCCTAAATGAAACAAAAGACTATGAGCTTCTCTTTAGTTACTGACATCCTTTTAATAGCCTAAACAAGGAAAATGGAATAGGAATAATATAGGTCAAACTATATTGATATAATGTATGTTAGTGCACCTGACCTGCCAGTGTCTGTCAGTTTTAAAAAAGGCTGGACCCTGATGAGGTTGATCAGATGTGTCTGACACGAGGTCTTTGCGCTGAGCAGAGGGAGTGCAAAGGTTTTTGAGGACATCTGGTGCATTGCATCTCTGTTCGTCCATTCTTGAGCTCTGTGAGAAACAAAAGATTTAAGGTTTATTTAGGATTGTGGAGTAAAAAAGTCAAATAAAAAAAGTGAAACTGATAAACCGGTGACACTTCGTTTGGGACCAACCTGGAGTCTTGAAACCAAGTAACATAAATAGCGTGCATCCCTTTCAGCGGGAGTTAATGGCGTTGTGGTTCCTCCATTCTGTATTCCGGGTAATGTAGGAAGAAACAGTCGCTGGTCATCAAGCCGGCGGCCCTGAAAGTTTGCCAGCAAGGTGAAGAGCTTTTCAGCATCTAAACAATGCATGGTGAAAAAAAAAATATAAGATTAAATATATATATAAATACAGTTAAAATTTTTATATGTTGAACATGAAACAAACAAAACATGCAAATACGTCCATAACCTTGGGGCAAAGTGTTCAGACCGAGCTGGTCTTTGGTTATATCTTGGGGATTTAACGCACATCGCTGTTCATCCATTCGACCTCGCTGAAAATGACTCATTAAAGTTAAAAGTTCTTCAACTTCAGCAGATGTAAAAACCTAAATAGAAAAATTATAAACAGTACAAATTTAGGTGAGTAAAAATAGAAGCTGGAATTTATTGAGCATACTGTAACTCTTGCAGTTAAAAATGACAAGATTATCTTGAACAGAAACCTGTTTGGTAGATGTTTTATCTTTGTTCCTTAGTTGTTCTAAATCTGAGCTTCCACTGAAAGAGGCTGAGCGAACAGGACCACAGCCAGAAGTGGACTTTTTAATTTCTGGTGAACACTCGGAAGTTTGAACTTGAGGTAGGAAACACCTTTGATCATCCATTCTGGAACCCTGAAAAGCATCGGAGGAATGTTTTTTCACAAATCAGGATATAATTTTCTGATTTGTAGTCACAGAAAAACACATGTTCAGTTGGTTTAATGAACTCAGTAAAGTAACAGATTTCACAATGTATTAAAAAAATTGCCAACAAATTTATTTAAAAACAGATTCATGTTACTCAACCACATTGCATGTGATATATTTTGAAAGTCTTTGAAAGTCAGATATTTTTTTTTTTACGGAATGTGATGATTTTTTTTTTTTTTTAAGAAGAAATTTACCAACCTGGACTTTAGAAACCAAATAACACAAGTAGCTTGTATCCCCATTAGAGGTGCTATTTTCGTTCTGTAGCCCTGGTAAAGATGGAAGAAATAGTCGCTGGTCATCAAGCCTTCGGCTTTGAGTGAGGGCCAGAAAGTTGAAGAACATTTCAGGATCTAGAAGGAATATGAACTTTAAATTGAATTAATTCCATATTGAATTAACTGTACAAGAAGGAAGTGTTAATAAATACTGACAGAATTATTTGAGTTTTTAACAGTTTCACTTTTATTTTACCTATGTTTAATGAATTCCCAGTTGGACTGGTTGTGTCTGCAGGTGAGCAGGGAGGACATCTGCTGGGATCCACTGCACATTGCTGCTCTTCTGTATGTTCATGCTGACCATGGGAATCCATATTGATGAAACTTTGTTGCTCCTCAGGTGGTTCTTCCTTTTCACACATTGTTAAAAAATAACAATATAAATGTAAGTAAGGTAAAGGTGAACAGTAATCATGCTAAAGTACATAGAAGGAATATGGCAAGTCTGCAGCCACCACTAGCCAGAACAAACCAATATAGAATTGGAGCAGGAAGCCTGAGAAGGAACTTGTGACTGATAGACTGGTGCCAACAGATCCTTGCCATCTCCACCTGGAGTACTCTGGGCCACATCAAATTCAGTCTTCAAATTCTGAGGGGTATCCATCTCAGGTTCCTTTAAAAACAACAACAAATCATTTTGGAGTGAAGTGATTTAAAACAACTCATCACATGGATCTACAAACTAAAGTGTTCTCCACATTTGTTGATTTTACTGCTATGTAGAACATGGATAAAAACTGATTTATCAATCTATAAAAATGAAAAGTTATCATGAGAAATGTTTATACTGTCATGGCTTTTGGTGCAATTGTTTTACAAAGTTTTAATGGCACCCAAAGTGCAACTCATCCACGTGTTGCCACTGCAAGGTTACATTCAAGATCTGCATCACCGTTTGGATATAAAAGTCAGTTTAAACTGTCTTACTTTAACTTTTTCTCCTTAAATCCTGTAAAAAAAAAAACTTTAAATTGATTGCACTGTACAGCTTTTTGTTTATTTGAGAAGTTTTTAAGAGCTTCACAAATAAAATTTAAATCAATCCTCCTTCAAAATAATTGTTCAGTGAATATAATCAGCAAATTGTGTATTGCACATTGTCATTGAAATGCACAAAAACAGACTTCAGTGAAATAGCACTCATTTTTACTACATGAATACATAATTTCATCTCACCTGTACATCAACTGCTTCTGATATGAAATCCTCTCCAGCAGATGCCATTGTAAAAATTATAAAGGAAGAAATATTTAAAATGTACAAAACTGAGCACAAAACAAGATCTGCAAAAATAAAATTTAAAAATATATATAACACATCATAGGAATTGATGCATCTCCATTAGACCCTTCAAATGAACTGCTGTTTGTGAAACAGAAATGATATAAACGGATGCTTTTCTAAATGCTTACTGGACATACAATACGGCAGAGTAGTTTTAAATAGAGCTCTGTGTCATGAGCATTAACCTATTGCTATTAAGACCCACGCTAGTACGCTCTTCTTAGTATCATTATGTATAATCTCAGATAAAAACATAATCCTAAACATGGAGAAGGATGATCTCTTTAACTAAGGTGTACATATTCTTCTTTTTGACCTAATGCTTTACTTAAACTTTGCTCATTTAAAAAACCCCATTAAGGTTATTCTGCAAGCCTATGAATCCATCACAGGGCCATAAAGACAAACAAGACAAATAACCAGTCACTCTCATCTACACCTATAGGGACAATTTAATTACCAGTTACCTAACATGAATGTTTTCGGTCTGTGGGAGAAAACCCATGTATGCACAAGGAGAACATGCAAACTCTACTCAGGAAGGCGATCCTGTGACCTCTTCACTAAAAAGAGACAGCTCTAACCACTGTAATACAAGTGGGACATGTCAAAGATAGTAAATCTGATGATTATGAAATCTGACAAATGTCTCATTAGTTTCTGATAAATTGAGCATGAAGTTTAACAAAAGTTAATCACATTTTCAGAAGACTTCATTTTCATTTCATTTTTATTCCCAAATATACACAGGTTATCTTGTGCACAAGAAGAATACAACATTAGAAATAACTGTTTCATTTATAATTTATTTTATTGACTGGAATAACCAACACCCACTCCACATGTTCCCAAGGTATATATTAAAGTATATGCATTTTTTACAATTTATCAAAATATTTCAAAGAAAAATAGTTCATTGCTGCAGTTGTCATATATAGTCTGAGACAACACTTCCCAGATTTGACAAAATGCCCTAGAAGAAAATCATTTTATACAGTGTTTTTACTATTACATATTCATTGTTGTTGGATTCTAATTAAGTTACATTTTCATTAAATACATAGTCTAAGAATATCCTAATTTTGTGAGAGCTTATTTAGGCAATCAAATATATACTAAGATTTTGGATAAGAATAATTAATCAAAATACTACACATATCTACCAACATTGTTTACACACTTTCAATCAGTAGACAAGAATCCCTAATTTAGATACAAAAGCAATATAAGAACATTTTAAAATAAAGAATCAGTAGTTACCTTCAATGATTACATACATATCTTCTCTTCATATTTCTGTTGTTGACATACAAAGAATACCAGTGACCACACTAATGAAAAACAGTACCCTTATTCATTTGTGCCCTTTTCACTAAGAGAGCAAGATTTAGAACGGAGTGTTTAATCCAAACTGTTTAAGTCATCGAGGAAGCTGGTTGGAGTCAAGACGTGAGACGACCCTGTCAAAAAGAAAAAGTTTTCAACGCTTGTAAAAATAAATAAATAAATAAATAAATAAATAAATAAATAAATAAATAAATAAATAAATAAAACGGCACAAAACTATTGCTTACCAATAATAACTTCCCATTTCCCTTCAGTGGCTCGAGTGACTTCGTAAGCAGAACGCATCTCCGAGTGTGACACACCACCAATCACAAAAATGATAAGCCGAGGGCCGGAGCGATATTCTGTCGGAGACTTATTTTTGTGCCAGTGTCCAAATCGTGCACTGCTGTAAAACAT
>JAVKLF010000021.1:5776604-5786848 GCA_034783495.1 Millerichthys robustus
CTAACTTTAACCCTATGAATTTACTAAATCACCTAAAACACAGACATAAAGCAGAGTATAAGGAAACCCAGAGAATGTGGACCAAGGCCACATCATTGTCTAAATGCATGGGCAATTGTCATCTAATAATCATACTGGTTACATGCCACAATTAATCAAACCAAATTAAACCACAAAAAGTAAAACTGTTTAGTGATACTAGATGCCCAAATTTAGGCACTGTTTAGACAATTCGATTTGCACAATAAGCATGATTTCCAGGGACTGATGTGAAAAGGCTTCACAGATAAAATGAAATACTGAATGATGAGTGAAAGTTAAAATCATTTAATAAATTTGTTCTGTGTGTTTGATGGTATTGTGTCCTAGAAATTTTAGTTTTATTTTTAAAGGAATTTTTAATTAAATCTGTTTTGGCGTATTTATAGACAGCACATAAATGTTCCAACTTAGATTTTATTGCTGACATACTTTTTGATATTGTTTTAGGACTATTACACAATAATAAAAACACCTATGGACATGGGAACAATCAAGAAAAGACTTGAGAACAGCTACTATTGGAATGCCCAAGAATGTATCCAGGACTTCAACTCAATGTTTACCAACTGCTACATATACAACAAGGTAACATACTTGCACACTGAAGCCATTGTTATTGGGATATACCAAAGTTTCTGTTGTGCTTCCACTTTTGCTAAAAATCATTATCTTCTTCAACAGCCTGGAGATGACATTGTTTTAATGGCTGAGTCTCTAGAGAAGGTTTTCCTCCAGAAGGTTACAGAAATGCCTCAGGAGGAAATTGAGATTCCCGTCATGACAGGAAAAGGACGTGGTAGAGGCCGTAGAGATGGAAGTATGTGATTCTCTTACTATCTTTTGTTGTTATATGGCAGGTTTCTGTGAAACTGAATTATAATCTAAGTGTATTGATCTGTCATCAAGGTCTAAACTTGAAACCAGGCACAATCATTGACTCGCCAGCCACAACTCCACAAACACCTGGTCTATCAACCCCCTCACCAGCTTCACAGTCTCGAGGACCAACGCAGGGCCCACCTTCACTACCTCCCCATCCTTCGATGCAGGCCCCGTCATCCCATGTGCCCCAGACAATACCCAGCCATGTGCCACAGCTCAGAGCTTCATACTCCATGGTTCCATCAGACTGTGCTCCTCAAGTTCCTATTATGACTCCTGTGCCCCTCCCTGTTCAGACCTCTCTTCCTCCAGTATCACTTCAGAGCACTGCCCCTATGCTGCAGACCCCTATAACAATGACCAAAGTGAGTTAATTAAAAATAAAAATATGTTAGTTCTGATTGGCATATTTTGTTGGCACAATGTTTTGGACTGGCATTAAGTTTAGGTATGATATTAGGTTTGACATTTCTCTAATCTCTTAAATGTCTTCCTTTCTCTTTCTTTGTTTTTTCTGCTACCCAGCAAAAAAAGAGTCAAAAAAGAAAAGCAGACACTACAACTCCCACAGCAAATGACCAGTTGAGTGAGTCTTCACCAGCAGAATCCAAGTCTGGGAAGACACTACCTAAGCGAGAAAATAGCCGGCCCCCAAAAGTTATAAAGAAAGATGCTCCAGACTCTCAACATCACATAGGCATGGGCACTGGACTTAGTGGACAAAGTGGAGGTCTTAGCCCTAAACCACAGGATCAGCTGGGTTATTGTGCTGGTTTGATTCGGGAGATGCTGTCGAAGAAACATGCCGCATATGCTTGGCCATTTTACAAACCTGTTGATGTGGATGCACTGGGATTACATGATTATCATGATATCATCAAACATCCAATGGATCTCACCACCATCAAGGTATGAAAACTTATTATTTCTCAACAGTCGCAAGAATATTGATGGGAGTTCCTTTGTGTCATTCCAAGTAACTGAGATACTTGATTTTTTTTGTTAGACTAAGTTGGAGAGCAAGCAATATCAAGATCCTCAAGAGTTTGCTGCTGATGTGCGGTTAATGTTTTCTAACTGCTACAAATATAATCCACCAGACCATGAAGTTGTAGGAATGGCACGCAAACTGCAGGTACATGCATGTTATTGTTTTATTAATTGTAAAGCAGCTAATTTTAGAATAGACTTTGAAGTTATTTATCAGATATATTTTCATATATGGGCTTTTTGTTGCATGCAACATTAATAATAATTTATTACATTATAACAATGAAGATTTCTTAAATATAAACGAAAATTCTATTTTGACACTACTTTATCTGCTTTAGTAGAATTTAATAATTGTTTTTGCATTGTTTGCCTGTTATAATAGTATATTGTTACAAATGTAAATAAGGGTGATAACCTAGTTTTCTTTAATATTATTATTATTATTTAACAGGATGTCTTTGAAATGCGCTTTGCCAAGATGCCAGATGAACCTGAGAGTAAGCCAATGGTTTCTGCCCCAGCTCCTATCCTTCACCATCCTGCCCCTGTTAAGCCCCAGCCTCCTCTGGCACATGTCGCCTCATCTTCAGACAGCTCCAGTGACTCATCCTCTGAGTCTGAATCTTCCACAGATGACTCTGAAGAAGAGAGAGCCCAGAGGTTAGCTGAGCTCCAGGAACAGGTCAGGAAAGATAAAGAAGGTTTTGGATTATGGTTTTTCCAGTTCTTGAAAGCATTTTTTAAAGCTAGTCTAATTTTCCAAACAGCTAAAGGCTGTCCATGAACAGTTGGCTGCCTTGTCACAACCACAAGCCAGCAAACCAAAGAGAAAAGAAAAGGAAAAGAAAGAGAAAAAAAAGGACAAGCATAAAAAGAAAGGTTGTATGTCGGGCCTTGTCGATGAGCTCCAGGATGGTACACCTGTTTCACAGCTGTCTAAGAAAACCAAGCCCATTACCAGTAACAACAAAGAGATTGTTACAAAAAAGAAACCCAGGTGGGTATTGTCTTGAATCAATTTTCTCCATTCTAATTTGTTTCTCTCAGACTGAAAGCTGTTTGTTTTTTTCATGTTTTTTTTTTTTTTACTTCCTAGAGGCTCATTTGTATAAAGACATGATTTTTACAGATGTTTCTTTTTAAGAATGTCTCCTAGAAAGTTACAATTCCTAGGAAACTTACTGACTTCTTTAGGAGAACATAGATATTGATACTTTCACATTTCTGTGGATTGAAGTGCTTCATCATATTTTATATGAACGTTCATAGCTTGACCTGCAGAATTTCAATATGTAGAAGTGTCTGTATTAGCAAACTGTCTACAATTTTCAACAGAAAATTTTAAAGCACATTCTTCAACCATATAGGTTAGTGTTTAAATGGTAAATAACTTTTGTGTCTGGCCTCCACAGTAAAAAGGAAAGTGTGAAAAGTAATCACCCTCCTAACCTCCAGCCAGTTCCCACCCTGGAGGATGATCTTGGAGCCACTGGATCATCAGTAACAGGGGAGAAGTGCAAACCTATGACATACGAAGAAAAGAGACAGCTAAGCCTGGACATCAATAAACTTCCTGGAGATAAGCTTGGCCGTGTAGTGCATATAATCCAGTCAAGAGAGCCCTCACTCAAAAACTCAAACCCTGATGAGATTGAGATTGATTTTGAGACACTGAAGCCCTCCACTCTGCGTGAGCTGGAGAGGTATGTGTCTTCCTGCCTCCGGAAGAAGAAAAAGGTTCCAGGTAAGCTGTTGGATGAAATAAGTAGGATAAGCTGCCTCTCATTTACTAGTAAAGAAAGCACCTTGAGAAAATGTGAGATTGCTTTTGGGAAGTGATTTTATATTTTGGTTCTGCAGTCTGAAAATGTATTGACATTAGGTGTTTTTATAGTTGAGAAGAATATTGATTCCATGACAACTTCCAAAAAGACTGGATCTTCTTCTGAAAGCAGTGGGTCAAGTTCAGACAGTGAAGCTGACATCACAGGTCAGTTACGCCTAATTTTTCTTTCACAAACTGTAATCTATCTCACTTCCTCTAATGAAAACACCTAATCATACTTTTGTTTTTCAGGAATGATAAAACAGAGAAAAAAGAAAAGCCAGTCTGTTAAGGAGGGCAAAAAGGCACATCCTTCTTCTATTCAAGGAGGTTCTGCTCAAACTGGGCTTCCATCCCAAACCCTTGGCCTTCAGTCTGGCAGTCAGATGAAGCATCAACCTCCTCCAGGTTTTGTGGCACCTCCTCCTGTTGCAGCCCTGGAGTCCTCCCACTTACTAGAGAGCTACGAGTCCCTGACACCTTTTAGCAGCCATCAGCCAATAATGCATATGCCCCACCACGCAGGCAACACTTCCCCTATACCTCCACATTTAAATGCACATTCAGCTGGGCCAGTGTCCCCTGAGACACACCCTTTCCTCAATCAGCATCCCGTCCTCCCATCTCCCGGTAAGAGTAGATGTAGGGGCCAACTTTTTGACTTTTTCATTTGTTTTTATTACTTCTGCAAGTGTTATTACAGTCTCTCTCATTTACAGCTTCTGCACCAATTCACTGACAGTAGAAACTTTGCTTTGATTTACTTTTGTCTTGCGCTTAGTACTTTATTTTGACAGTAAGCTGTATCTCGTGTAATAGAATATTTTTTAGTAATCTACTTATTTTTTTCTTTTTGCTCATGCATTTTTATTTATGTTTTGCTTTTTTGAAAAATATAACAGTGTAAGGCACATGTTATTTACAAAAAGTAGAAATGAATTGTCTGGTCTTAATTTGTAATGTTGAAAAACAGAGACTGTTTAAACACACAGGTACGGATGACTTTTATCAAAGATTATGCATTGCGTTTTTAAAAATGGTTACATTATTGCATACAAATTTATTACAATATGTTCAAGAGTTGGTTTACAAACATTTTTATTAAAATGAAGACGTTGATAGGTGCAAAATCATTTTCCCTTAAATATTTTTACTTTGAGTTACCATGGATGTAACATTTTATTTATTTTTTTAGTTTGTTTGACATATCCTAATATTGTTTATCTTTATCCTCTATTGATTTCTGGAACTATTCACTCTCAGCTCTACACAGTTCCATGCCTCAGCAACCATCTCGGCCCAGTCACAAGGCCGCACCTCTTCATCCCAAACCCCCTCAGCAGCAACCAGCACCACTTCAGCAGCAACCAGCACCGCTTCAGCAGCAGCAGCCAACTGTTTCGCAGCAGCAGCAGCTTCAACCCCAGCCAGCAGCCCCATCGCAGCATCAGCTATCCTCTCAGATTCTTCACCCTACATCTCAACCCCTGCACCAAAGGCCAATGTCACCACCAACATTTACACCTCAAGGCTTGCTGTCCTCTCAACCTCCTCAAATGCTGTTGGAAGATGATGAAGAGCCAGGGACTGCAACATCTATAAACCAAGTGCAGTTATATTTACAGCAGTTTCAGCAAGTTCGTCAGGCCCAGCAGACCATGCAGTCACTTCAGACACAAGTTCGTCAGCAGCAGCCACAACAAGGACAGACTTCTCTTCTACAGTCTGTCCAGGGACAACCTCAGCTCCCCACTCAGACTTTGCTGCCTGCTCCACAACTTCCTGTTCAGTCCCAGGCTCAGCCCACTCCATTGCTTCAAACCCCTCCCCCACAACTATCCCTACACCAAGCCCGTCACATGCAAAACACTCAGCATCAACAACAGCAATCACAACTACAGCAAACAAACTTTCATCAGGGTTCTGGACTCAGTCAGTCCCAGGGGTCACAACACAATGTACCCATGCCCACTAGCAAAGCACAGCAGATCATCCAGCAGCAGCAAGAGCAACCTTCTCCTCGTCCAACCAAAGTTGACCCCTACAACACTGGTGCGTCTGAGATTAAACAAATTTTTATTGGTTTGTGTTTATAGAAACTAGTACATTTGTCAAATTTGATCGTGTTGAGACACTTATAATTCTTTTTTTTTTTTTTTTTGACAGGTCAAATAAGGGACAACCCATCTCCTCTGATGATGCATTCTCCACAACTTCCCCAATTTGTGTCTCACCAGTCTCCACCTCACAACATGCAGCCCAAAAAGGTAAAGCAAAAAAAAAGTCTGAATAGATTGGGCAATATTTGAAGTGAGAGCAGAAGGCCAGCACATTATCTGACTTTGACTTCATTTACTTGCCATGCAGCAGAGGGCCTCTGGAAACCAAGGTGCAATTAAGGACGATAAACTTCCTCCATCACCAGTCATGAGAGGAGATCAATTTAATCCTGCAATGAGACCAGACCGTCACAAACATCCTGAAAACAAGCCCAGTCAACCAAGCCACAGTCAACAGAGTGAGAAACTTTTTAACTTTAGATTTTCCTCCAACTGAAACACTCAAAAGAATACACTGCATTGGATACTGACTAAACTTATGTATATGTTTTGAGCAGATGTGAAGTCGATGGAGAGTTCGCGGCCGGTCATTCGTTCTTCTGAGCCGAGTGGACCACCCCCCGCCCTGCAGGACAAGGAGAAGTTCAAACAGGAGGTCAAGACCCCTACTGCTCCTAAAAAGGGACAGGTTGGTGCAATAATCAGTTTACAAAATTATGTTGTACTGTTTTGTTTCTGGTTTGTTTAAGTGTTCTATCTTGCAGTACTCCATAATACCTGCATGTATGTGTTTCCTCAGGATTCAAAATTAAAGAATATGGGCTCATGGGCAAGCCTGGGACAAAAGGCAACATCTACACCTTTATCTGGGGTGAAATCCTCAAGTGACAGTTTTGAGCAGTTCCGTCGTGCTCTTCGGGAGAAAGAAGAGAGGGAAAAGGCCCTAAAGGCACAGGCTGAGCAAGCAGAAAAAGACAGGCTACGCCGAGAGCAGGACAAACTACGGTAAGATTTTAAAAAAAGACCTAAAGCAAACTCTCAAGGCAGTTACATTCCCCACATGAGGAGATTTTATTACCTGTATACTGGACTCACAAAATTATGATAGAAAAATGCAATGAAAATTGAATACAGAATACATCAATGACAGTGTAAAATAGTGTTTTTGCTGCTGTTTTTAAAATGGTAAATATTATTCTGAACATTTTCAGAGGTCGGGATGAAGAGGACGTCATTGAACCTCCCAGAAGGGTGCATGAGGAGCCTCGAGCACGTCTTGAGCAGCAGCACATCCAAGCCCCTTCCCAACCACAACAACCGCAGATCCATCCAGAGGCCCAGCCAGCCGTCATTCAGCAGCCTCCTCAGCCCCCTACTCCGCCTCAGCCCACCACACAAAACTCACTTGATCAACATAGAGAGATAGCGCGCCTAAAAGAACAAGAAAGGAGAAGGAGGGAGGCGGTAAGATGACTGTTTTAACTTAGTCTGAAGTTAAAATTTTGTATGTATTCTGTGGAGTAAGCGATGTAAAATAAATACTGAGCTGTTCTTTCCTCTCTACAGATGGCAGCGACTATTGACATGAATTTTCAAAGTGACATAATGGCTATCTTTGAGGAGGGCTTTTGAGAAAATGAGCCACTGAAACAGACAGCAGACAGAAGAAAACAAGTGAATAAATGAGGATGAGCGTCCTCTGGTTATATGTACTACAAAAGGCCACAGACTTGATACATGAGCCCTGTTGAGACTTGATACGAATGCTGGACTCATGGTTATGGCTTGCTTTAGCCTTTTGGGCTGAACACTGGTTGTAGTCTCAATGTTTTGAACGTCGTTTTGTTGGATTTTAGCATTGCTTGCCCAAAAACGAGAAAAAGAGGACCTCTTGGCACAGTTGCCTTTGTCATGCTTGATTCTCACACTGTGCATGGACACAGCAATAATTGCAGGAGTAACAACATCCCAATCCCAGTGATGATGAAAGATGCTCTGATGTACTGACAGACTGCGCAGAAGGATTTTGAAACTGCCAGATGTCAAAAATTGTGAAGAAATTGTCTTTTATGTTCTGTTTATTATGTTGTAAGTGAACACATTTTTTAGTTATTATTTTGGGGTTGGGGGGGTAACTTCCATACTGTAAATCATGTATATTTCTCAGCAGAGAAGGTACAGTTTGCCTTACGTCTTTTTCCTAAATAGACAAATATGTTCTATGGCCTGTGCACATGAAAAAAACAAAGTTTTCAGACAGGACCATAAGCCGTGCAGACCTTTTTCCATCATCTAGTATCTACTGTAAAGAAGTATTTTCGTAACTTGCAACAACCTTTTCTTTTGGATCTTTCTCATGTCTACTTTAGTTCTTTGAATCTTCTCACCAACACACTCCAACGCCTATGCCAAACAATCCAATATATTTTATGCTAAATTACTTGTTTTAAGTCATAGAGGTCGGGGAACAAAAAGAAAATATACATTATCATAACGGCAATGAGTATTTATCCAAGACAGAATCAGTTTGTATTTTTCCTTGTATTTGTCATTTAAAAACAAAGAAATTGCTAACAGAAGAGAGAATGGACCAGTCGCTCTTGAGCTTTAGTTAGATTGCACTAAAAGTGTTGTGACATTAATTGTAATCCGTCAAAAGAATACTGTTGAAAAGTTTGTACAATTGGCTCGTCACACTACTGGATCAGTTAAGGTTCTGGTTGTTCTCGTCAAGTGCATTTTATTGGTTTGATCTGATGACAACGGGCCGAGTGCTTGAGGTTGAAAAGAAACGATCTGGACAAACACACTTTACAACCGTCTGTAGTCGATACTTGAAATAGATTTGTAAAAAACAAAATTGATGGTACCATATGGAGGTCCCAGGTAGTTTTTGCATTAAATCATTGTATAATTCATGAGAGGCATACTGTTGACAATGCAAAAATAAAAAAAACAATACCACAAATGTCAAAACAAAAAAGGCTGAAAATAGATTTTAATTTATACTTTTGTTCTTGTTCAATAATAGTGGATGTGAGTTCTAATTCTGTTTTTGGAGATTTTGTCAGATTGGAGATGAGTTAAAATCTGAATATATCGTGTTCTCTCCAGACATCTCATATAGTGTTCTTTTATTTTATTTTTTACTCCAGTGCCTGTATTGTATTGCAATTCTTGTTGGCTTATATTACACATCGGGAATTTAGGAAAGTGGTACAATGAGAGTGGGTCTGCAATATTTGAAAGAAGAATGGGGGGTGGGGGTGCTTTTGAAAGAGTTTGTGTTTTAAACAAAAAAAGTTATTACAAAACAGAAATGACAACATTTTATATTTTGCCCGTTGTCAAGACTCGGGTTTGGAATTTAGTTTTAGCTGGACTTCTATGAGTGTACACACCTGACAACTCTCATTTTCTTCTAACAACAAATTTTAGGTAGATGTGATTCAGCGTTTCCACATTAGCGTTTTAAGTCTCGTCTGTGAGTGTGACTATATTTGAAAGGCTGTGTGTGATTGTGTGTGTTTTAGTTTTGTTTTTATGGTTTGTTTTTCAGTGGTGTGGTACTGGAAGGCATGTTCACTGATGTAGATAAAATGTGTTGATGAGGAGACTGAAAACATGAGCAGTAATTCGGGAGAACTTGTTTAGTGCTTAATTCACTTTTTTCATTTCTATCAAGTCCACTATGTATGAATATGTAATGTTATTATTAGAACTGTTCAAAAGTGTTAAGAAAAAGACTCATTCCTCTAACTTTTCTTTCTCACAATAACTGTTGGACATAATGTGCCATGAGTTCTACAGAGAATGTGCTGATGTTCAGCTCAGCCCAGAGTTTGCTTTATTCAGGTATTTTATTGTGTTACATTTTTCTGTTTAGAGGGGGGAAGGTTGTTAAAACATTTTCCTCAGATATTGTTTGGTATGTAAGTGGTCGCTTGAGGTCTCTGATTAAATCTGTTATGATCATTGAATAAACTCATCTCTTTTATAGAAAATAAAACAATAAATGAAGCTGTTTTTGTTTGGTTCTGTCGGAGCTAAATTTGACTTTAAATCATCCTCTATCAGGAGTGTCTTCAGGCATAAAAGCATTTCTACTGCCATAAGAGTCTAATAACTTTTATCACAGACACCAAGCAGCCTTTTTATTTTGACAAGCCACCTAAAACTAGAAAGATATTTTTTTTGTTCATGTGGAAGGGGTGCTTGTGTCCTGCTGGAGAGCAATAAAATAAACTGCAGCTCAGGTTAGATGCCATTAATCACACTGTTTATAGTCACAGTAAGTTACTTTAGTCCATATTAAAACACTAAAAAGAAGCAATTGTTTATTACTGAGTGTGAAGCAAAATAATAAAACTAATAGCATTTTATCTTAGCTTTTTTATTAATTGTTATATATAATCCTAGTTCGTATATTATATATGTCCATC
>JAVKLF010000021.1:5816901-5838061 GCA_034783495.1 Millerichthys robustus
ACACTGTATTGTGTACAAAGTTACCTTTATGAGTGAGCAAAGTGTGACATTTTCAAGTATGACATTCAGTCCCAAACAGCACAGGTTTAGAATATCATTCAGTTTCATAGCCCTGATGAATGAAACATCCCATCAGTTTTCAGTATGAAAACGTTGACAGCAGATTGAAAACAAGTATCTTTGTGTTTTTTTGCAAACTAGGCAATTCTTGTATTGTTTATCACTCAGATCACAGAGACAGCTTTCCGAGACGAATGACTGTCTGGATGGATGTGGAGGAAAGCAGCAGCCAGCCCTGCTATACTGAGAGGAGATGATGAGTGTGCATGAGGGAGTATGACCAAACTGGCAGTGGTTTATGCTGACTCTCCAACGATCCATCTACTACAATCTGTAACTAATCAATCTAAAGTTAGAGACAAGAATAGCAAATACAGTAAAAAGTAATTGCTCTATGCACGTGAACACACCACAGGTCAGTTTTTGCTTTCAACAATTTAACCCTTATGTATTAACCAAGTGCATTTTACCTTTTAAAACCTTGCTATGCCAAAACCTACACACACACTTGTAGTACCATCTATTAATCTCTTTTTATATAATAATATAACTTTAAAATAACCCCTTATACACTATATAAAGCAATTTTACATTTTAAACAATCATTCCCTAAATAAATTTGCCAATACTGCTATGGACAATTTTACTATAAAGTGAAGTCAATCAGTAGCTTTGTCAACTTTTTGTTTTATTGTTGGTGATCCATTTCAGAACAATTTCTATGAAACCTCTTCTCATTTAGATGCCAAAGTTGCCCTCCTCTCACCCCACAAGCATCAAGCCTCATTTTCATCTAAATAAGAATCGATCTGTCCTGGTGTGCACCATCTTTCCTTCCTTGCAACTCTCATGGTCACAACCCACACGTCTTCTCTTTGCACTCTACTCACTTTCCTGACTACAACCATCAGTAGAATTTACCATATACCACATTATCATAAATAGGTAGCAGAAAAAGTTATTGACTCATGTTAAAAGGGGTGAAAACATGAATGAAATGTAAGCAGAACTAAATGAAGAGGTTCAAAAAAATGTAAGCAATGGCAAATAAGCTTTGACTGACTGGTACAATGTCAAAGCTTCGTTCTGCATCAGTAACCAAGCCAAGCAAGAGATGAGGGGTGAGTCACTGTGGGGGAGGGGCCTCCTCTTCTATGGTCAAGGGACACTGATGAAGTGAAATAGATGCAGCACCAAAAGGAAATAAATGTGACTGAGGGTGAGCACTAAGGTCTCTACAAATGACAGACTGGAACATTACACATATACAATTGTTCCAGTTTTTTTCTTATGGGTTCTTTAATGAATGTACAAGTCAATTTGACAAAAATTGGTAATGTTTTCTTGACTTAAGTGGTGTTCTTACTTTTCTAACGATTCCTAGATCATACTTTTAGGATTCTGCTATCAAAGTTATTGTTTTGGATATGTACAGAGAAATAATTGTCAGATCAACATCCTCCCACTTAATTCATTTATTTCTATATAGTCAAAATCAGGTTTGTCTGGTACCAACCACTGTAGACTGGTTGTCGGTTAAAAAATATTAAATCTGTTTGCTTTATAAACAAACACACAAAAAACCTTTGAAGGATGCCAGCAAAGTTTTAGAAACATCTAACTGTTTTCTAATGACTTGTGGTCGAAATAGTTGAAGATTTCCAAATGAGAACTTAATTAAGGCTTTATGGAGAAATTTACTTAGATCATTTTCCAAGTTTTAATCAATTAAATTTAGCCAGTTACTGCCCCCTGCTGGCGTATCATGTGCATTATCAGTTACTAACAATGAACTAAAATACATTTTATTTCTAAGTAAAGCAAGACAACAAAAAATGGAAAAAATATTTGAAAATGAAAAAAAAAGCAAAACACAGACATGCAAACTTATAACTCGTGTCCTACAGAGACGAGGCCCATTAGAAAACAGATTGTCTATGTAGTTGGTAAAGGTGCTGACATGAGATTCCTGAGGAGGTCTGATGAAAGGTCCTGGAATCCTGCCTCTTCAGCTGGTAGGAAACAGTAATCAGTGTAAAAGTTAATTTGCTAAACCATCACTGAAAGTGCCAAATACTTCCAAAGAAAAGATTAAAGACAAGAAAAATCATTACCCAATCGGCCACTAGTCTCTTTCACAAATAGCTGTGATTCCTCCTTAATTGACAGCAGCTGTCTTATCATCTTACACTGAGTGTCCATCTAACAACAAAAACAAACAAAACCTAAAATGTAATTCAGTACAAAAGATAATGGTTTTAAACAACTCCATGATAAATTATCATGAGACGTCCCAACAAGAACTAAGATTCTAGGTCTACCAGTGCTTCAAAATTATAATTTCCAACTTACAATCATTTTCATAGAATGCATCATGGATTGTTGTCTACAGAGGAGACCATTATAGTCAGGTTTATGCTGTATGACGTGGTATTGTGAGGACTGGGCCACAGATGTAGAGTTTAATGATATGCCAGTCTCTTGTCCTCTCTCCACCTTCCTATAAGTAATGAAGACAATGACACAAAATTGAGAGAATATTAACACACAATAACACCATTTATTTTTAAGAGGTAGTCAACTTATTTACCTTTCTAATTCCTTTGCTTTACTTCGATGTTTGCTCAGCAGTGCTTCCCAGGACTCACTTTCAGCATGGAGTCTAAAGAACACAATGTGAGAGGGGAAAAAAACATAAATGTTATATATTTTTTTAAATATTTCTGTGATAAATTTAGATAGCAATGTCAGGAAAGTAGATAAAAAAAAAAACAACATGCCTGTTGATAGTTGTCTGGATATTTTTAATGGCTTTTTCCACTGCAGGCTCACTGGAACTTAAAGCAGAAATAGCAACATAATTCCAATGTATAATAATAATAATACCATAGGCATAAAACAATTCATAATGGGAAAAGAAGACAGAAAATGAAAAGCTATAATACCTGGATGTACTCAAGGGGGGTTTATGTAATTCATTGTGTATGTCTTTAGCCAGGCAGCTCCACTTTTTCTGGATGTGCTCAACTACACCAAGACAAACCCATACACCAGAGAGAGTCTCAACAGTCTATTGGGATACCAGTCAACTGAAATGAAAAGTTCCATACGTGCAGTAAATGGATTGCTAACCTTGTTTTTGAAAGGATTCAAGTGAAGTTTCTGGGACTGACTGGAGTGAATTTTGAGTCCTTTCCAATGCCAACTGCACACAAACAACAAAAAATATGTGGTTTAAACACACTCTCAATTATGGTTGCAGTATATGTTACCTCATTTTGACATAATATGAACACAATGGATGCATTGCAAAGAGAAACTGTGATAATTGCTATGTCATATGTTATTTATTTAAGTTACTTTATATAACATTTTTAAATAAAAACATTTGACATGCTTCTCCTGGTTGTGTTGTCAATATAAAACTGTATGAATGTTGTTCTCAAATCGTTAGCTAGCCCTGTTAGAATTGAGGCATCCTCTTGGGTATTCGGATAAGCATATCATACATTTTTTTCTTTAGTTGTTTATAATTTAGTGAAAAATTCATTACCACAAGAAAGTGGCTTTATTTACCTTCATTGAAGCCTCCAAAAGTCTCTCAAGCCTCTCTTGCTGGGACAAGGACAAACTTATGCCTCTGCACAAAGCTAAATTGGAGTCATTAATATATGTTCATACTATTCAAAAGAAAACGCTCTAGGATAATACTCTAACCAAAATTTAAATCAAATGTCTCACCCTGAATTGGGCTTGGAAGGGCAGGGAGTGATCGTCGGGTTATGGTGGCCCTTCTCCAGGATTTCCTGCGTGTAGGTTTGGTAGGTCCTTGTTTGCTTTCCTCCAGCATCTTTTGTTTATTTGTCTCGGACAGTTCATCTTCTGGATTTGACGTCTGTGTAGTAAGCGATACAGAATCGATACGGGGAGATTTTTGTGGGGGAGCTAATCTTGGGCTTTCGGATGAGCGTTTTTTCGATGTCTGACCCTCAGGGTTGACCAACGAAAATGACAAAAGCCAGTGAACCTAGGTTGAAAAGCTCTTTTAAGCAAGAAGCTTCAAACCTCGAAAAAAATGTTTATTTTCTCACCTTAATTGAAGTATCATTCACGGTGACAGCTTCATTACTGTAATAAATGTTTACAAATATTCAGATGTGTGGAACCCATACAAATACGACACACACATTAATGTAGCTAAAATGAGTAACTGCCTTTCATGAGCACAGAATCATTATTTAAAATGAACTGGCAGCAATACGAGTTTAAAAATGCATAATACAGACCTTCCTCGCACATCAAGTTCCTCCTTTTCCGCCATTTTATTTTCAAATAAGTTTTCGTCAATGCGCGCGCTCCACAAGCCAAACCCCATTCAACAAAGCATTGTGGGTAATGTAGTGTGAGAGCAAATATAGGTCACAAACTTTATTAACCAGTAAATACCAACTTGAACAATTATTGAAAAATTCGCCCATTTTTCTGAGTTATCTGGAAGTGACAACCATGTTTTTGACCTAATGTAGAATGTATTACTGAGAACAACTTGGACTTATTTGAATTTGATGGCTATTTATGAGACCTCATGTCAACCTTTATTCATAGTGTTTTTGCATTAACTCAAAAAATTGAAGCTTGAAAAGACAGCTTTGTAAATCATACAAATGTTTATATAACAAAAGAGAATAAAAGTTATTATGAAAGATCAGCCAGTTTCCTGAAGCTGATTGTCTGATCAGCTGATGCTGATAAAATAGAACTGTTGTTTTAGCCAAAGTCGTGTAATATTAAATTGTCTTTGTCGCTTGATGTAGTTATACAGCAGAGTCAAAGCTTAATTGTATTTTACTTACCTGCTAATGCAAGTACCTGCATGACCAGTTGGACATACTTATTTTTCAAAAATAAAGTACTTTTACTTCACAAAACACTTGACAGACATTATTTATTATTTTTTGTTCAAGTCTTCATCAGTCTGTTAAAGATCATTTTGACTTTTTTTTTTTACAAAACAAAGAAGGGGGAAAAATCCAATACACTATTGCAATTCTCTTGGAGAATGCCCCTTTTTGTGCCTGTAGTTTTCACTCTGGCTGGCACAAACTTAAACTCCACTCAATACTGCTGTCTTCATGGCCTTTTGCAGGAGTGGGGAGGAAAGACAAAACAGAGGTTGAAAAAGAGTTATGAAAAAACATTAAGAGTGGAAAAAAAGCAATAAAAACAAATTGTGTTCAAGAGGAACAGAACAGGGCAAATAAAGGAATACACAGAGTGAACAGTACTACATGCCATGACTGTCTCAGCTGTCACAAAAGCTGTAATTCTCTCCCCTCTCTAAAGTCTTTGTTTCCCTTTACAGTTTGGTTTATAGGGGCAGCATTTGCTGTTGGCACTGAGTTCAAGAAGGCAGCCTGAGAGTTCCTTTGCCCAGCAAGAACTGCAGGACTCTGTCCACAAGCAGAGCAGCAGCAAAGTCCACTACTAAAACCTGGGCAATGATGAATTTGAACTGCAAAGAAAAATATAGGAAGCGTATTACATTAACTCACAAAATATATTATTATTACAAGGCCACCCAAACCACAAAACACTTTTTAAATAACTGACTTACCTCAGTTGGAATATCTACAAGAGCAAATTGCTCGTTGAATTCTGGAGAGGAACCAGTAAGAAGTCCCACAATCGCTAAACCTGAAAGGGCTATACTCCACAGTAAAGGTCGATTTTCACTCAGAGATTCCATGAATGGATGGCCCTTTTATAAACACAAAAAATGCATTAAGTGTAATATATATATAATTTAAATGATAAGAAGATATCAACTAATAGTAGCATTAAAATTACCTTGTAGTTAATGGCAAATGTGGCCATCTGCATGGCCATAGACATGATGTACACAGTGCTGTTAATTAAACTGGGTTCAAACTCTTTATACAGATCAACAAACTGTTCCTCTCTGTAAGAAAGGATATATTAAATATTATAATGTTGTCATATAATGTTAATAAAAACAAATGTTTGAAACTGCTAAAAACAATATTAAAAACATCTTCATAAAAACACAGAAATCTAAGGGACTATACAATATAAATCTGGCATGAGCTGGGTAAATCAAAATCAGATGAAACCAAGCATTTACTTAAAGGAAGCTCAGCCTAAGTCTATTCTAGACAAACTGATGTTAGTAACAATGCCTTTAGAAGGAAAGTTGAGATGTTCAAGTCTTTATTAAAAGATGGGTGAACAATTCAGCTCTTAGACAATATTAGAGATGACATCAACCAATCAAAATGCAACGTATCTGAGAACTCATGGCCACCATAAGCCATTTATCCTTGTGACGGTGATGCACAAGTAGCTTGTTAGCACTGTTGCCTCACAGCAAAAAGGCTGCAGGTTTGAACCTCAGGTGGAGGTTAACTAATTGGCCCTAGATGTGAGTGTTGTGTGCATGGTTGGTTGCTTTTCTCCATTTGGCCGTTATGGACTGGAAACCCATTCTGGGTGTACTTAGCCTAATGTATGCACACCATGTTGTTGCTAAAAATGCAAATATTTAGCTTTACAAGAAGTATTGCTGTGTTCCCTCACTCATTGACCTACCTGGGTGGACTTCTGCTTTGTGCCTCTTTGTAAAGGTACACAAGACTACAGAAGTGGACAGCAAACTGCAGCAAAACAGTCAAAACTGTGTAAAGATTGAAGATGTTTGGTAAGGGCCTTTCTCGAGACAATGTTTTCAGCGGCTGCATAAATAGGACAAAAAAGTTTTTAATTTTGACATTTTTAAAAACAGCTAGTTTACGTTATTTTCTGAGAATGACATTTAAAACTATATTAAGCCTGTGCTTCTAAAAACTTAAATTCTCACCTTTGATCTAGAAATAAAGAGAAAGCATCCAGCTAAAAGCAAGCCTTGTAGAGTCGCTTGGAAATCACTGAACTTGACTCCCTCGAGGTAGAGAACAGACTGACTGTAGGCCAGCACTAATGCGTTGAGAGCCAAGATCTTAAACATTTGGAGTGTTGTCACCAGAGTGCAACGACCTTGCTTTATTACATGGCAAACTGGAGAATTTAAAAAAAGAAAACTTTCAGAGGTGGGAAACAGCTTTATGTCTCAATTTTGGCAAATTCATCAAGCGATAAAACTTGAAATGTGTCACTTACTGCACTGTATGGAAGAAAGTTTTGAGGTGAAAGGGGCAGCAATGGAAGCATCGCCCAGTTTAACTACTTGTACCTGATCCTCTTCAAGCTCTCGTAGGACTTGACTGATCCTTTCCTGTAACAAAAATAATTCTAATATTTACAGCAAAATACAAAATTGTTTTTTTATCTCTATTTATCATTATTACAAAAAAATTAATTTAGTTATATATTGATAATGACAGTTGTGTATCCTCACTGGCCTGGGAACACCTCGAGGTGCCCCAGGATGAGCTGGAAAGTGTCGCTGGGGAAAGGGGTTTCTCTCCTAGACCCACTGCTTCCACGACTCAATTACAAATAAGCCGCAGAAAATGGATGGATTGATGACTAACTTTAAAATACTGTGAAAATCTGACACAACCAAACTGCCCCTTTAGATGGATATTTTTATAGTTAAACTTATTGAAGCAAAGTTTTTCTCCTCTGCAGATTTATTTTTCAAGGTGCACAAAAAAATGTTCCTACACTTTATGAGTTATTAACTTGCAAGTTGCACTTTAGGTTAAAGGTAAACAAAATCCCATTTTTCATTATTTTGTAGGGTAAAATAAGATGGTAGCCCAGCAGGCCACACTCTACAAACACAATGAGTTTAACGTAGAAAGTACGTTCAAAAAGTGGTGCACCTTTTGTGCAGCAAGTTGTTCTTCTCTTTGAGCCATGACCCGCTGTCTGGCTGCCCTGGAGCTCAGTTTGGCACCTGAACTAACAGGAGGTAAAGGTCTGGGTTCTGATGTGGATGCTTCTTTTTCTCTCCCCCGTTTTTTCTTTTCAGGCAAGCGCTCAGGGGCATTGGCTAGAAGAGCTACACCTGTGGAAGAACAAAAGCATCATTGCTCACTCTTGTGGTCATTCATAGTAACTTTCATTTTAATACACTCATTCATTCTAACTGATGAATCTTACCTATGTGAGCGTGTTTAAGAGCTCCAACATCATTTGTGCCATCACCACACATCAGTGTCACATAACCCAGCCCCTTTAAACTGGTGATCACAAACTCCTATAATATTTTAGAGTAAATCTTTGTTATATACAATAACGTCCAACTTGCTACAATTTGTACCGTTTTTAAAATTTATCCAAAAGAGGACCTACCTTCTGTTTCGGACTGACTCGAGCAAACACTCGTATATGTGGCAGCAATGTGTGGAGTAACCAGGGATCACAGCTCAATTTGGCCAGCCCTTCTCCTGTTACACACAAGTCAAACTGATGCACAAATGAAGAAACAGAAGGAGGGGGCAGTGGTACAGACACACTGCCATCAATGGATTCCCAGTGCCATTCACCTGCAAAACAATGTCAATATTGTTTTGTGTCAAATCACCGACTGCATGAAGTTATAGGTGTAATTTTGCAAAAGATGCCATCTTACTCTGATTGAGGCTTGGCTGCAATACAAGCGTATGTTCTTTTTGGATAAAGTGGAGCTCTCTAGCAACATGGCATGCAGTTAGAGGGTTATCTCCTGTGATCATAACCACCTGAAAAAAGGAAACTGCAGAATTAGACATCCCAATAATCCATGCTTGCCTGACTACATATGCATAATTCAGGAGTGTCAACTTTTTTACGTGATGAGATGCTTCTTGGATCTCTCTGATGACCATTTTGCTGTCATTCTTGAGTGGACATGACACAACCATAAATCCTGCAAACTGAAGGTCACACTCCAAAGCATTACGACTCATCTCCCGGACCTACATGATCCAAAAACATTTCACTCAGTTTCCAGCAAATCTGCTCACAGACATGGTAAATCAGACAATCTCTGGAAGTTGTGAATAACAAAAATTAACTTCAACCTGCTGATGACTGAGGTGTCCAATTTCTTTGTAACCCAAGGCCAGCACTCGAGCCCCTTCCCGCGACATTTCTTTGTGGACTTCATCATAATTTACTGGACATTCTGTAAACTACAATCAGTCATGTTAAGACACACCTCATCAAGCTTAAAGACTCAAGAGTATGTATAAAATGGGTCCAGAATGTACCATTCCCCTGAGTGTCTCGGGAGCACCCTTGACTGTTGAGATATAGCATAGTTCAGTGGATCCAAGTTTCTCATAGGAGGCCAAGACCGACATCCTCTTCAGAGCACTGGCAAAATGAAATCGCTGATGGATTTTAAGCCCCTGGGTTTTGATGCCTCGTGCGAACACCTTTTCATCTGGTTTAGGAAAAAAATTCAATGAGGTAATCACTTTTGAGTTTTACCTAAAAAAGCACCCAAATACTATCATTTCATCAAATTTATGCAAAGAAATACACTACTTTAAGATGCACTAGTTAAAAAGTGCAATAAGATTAATACAAGTTTAGTACTAGTTGAAAATTTTACCTTAAAGTTACACTAACCACGTGTAAATATGGGAGGGAAGTACAATATGTAGGACAATAATTATACAAACATATTATATGCATCATCCTATCACACAAGCCTTTGCCTTGCAGTGAGAATTTAGGAAGAACCTTTAGTAAGGGTCCAGTCAGCAGCAATCAGCATTGCCTTCTCTAGAGGATCTCCCACCAGTTGTCCATCATCTAGAGTAACCAATGAATGACAGGTGGCCACAACACGATGTGTCTCAACTGGGATTTCAGACACAGGCATCACCTCTTTTCCCACTCTGCCATTGACATAAACATCAATTAATATAATTTATCTAATGCAAATATACCTAAATGTTTGCTGACGTAAACCAGATCAGAGTATACATGTTTGCATTTAAATTTACCTGAGGCCTGCTACCCCTCGAACAACCAGGCTGTCACTGGTTAGTGTTCCTGTTTTGTCAAAACAGCAAACTTCTACTTTCCCAGCAAATGGTATCCTGAAGGGCTCCGTGCAGAATACATCTAATCAGGAGTAAAAAAAAAAAAATCAACAAAAGTTTGTACTCAGAGATCTACTAATTCTTGAAATAAATATTCTGCAATCAAGCACAACCATACTTACAAAGCTTAGCCAGGGCAATCAGAGACGTGTTAACGGCTAAAGAAAGCTCTATAGGGAGTTCTGGTGGAACCACTGAGGTGAGGATAAGTGTACACTCTAGGAACAGCTTGTAGCGATTTCGGCTAACATCTTTGGTCCCTGAGGGTGTTACACAAATCACCAGAAGGCTTTTTTAGCAATATATTTACATTTTAATTATACTCATTAGCAGTGATTTTGGTAAAAGTTAAACCATTCTTAAACAGTAATTATTTTTAGGAACCAGTTCTGTGTGTCTCACCTTCTACCCACACATATACAGCAGCAGCAATGGCAAACACAAGCAGGAAGAGAATGAAGATAAAAGTCTCCAAGTTGTTTGCTGTCACTCTCTTCACCCCAAAGAGAATGGTCCTTAACAGTTTACCCTAGAGACAAGTTTGTCAAGACATAATATTGACTCAGTGTATTCTATACAATGTTTAAATAAGAAGAAATAAAAAAACTCAACAACAAAAAAATTCAACATGGAAATATTCATTTTACCTGAGAGGTATAGAATCCAGTTCTTAGTACGTAGGCCACACAGCCATTGTCAACAGCTGCACATAAAGATTTAAAAGCGTTGTAGACACATTTTGCAAAGGCAACACACACAAACGTAACAGCAAATAAATTTCTGCTAATGTGTAAATAAAATAAGGAATTTGCACTTACGCTTGAGTCCAGCGCTGGTCTTTAAAGGAGGAGTGTGCTGGACCACTTTTGTCCCACCAGAGATGACATGGAGGCGAGAGTCTAACTGAAGATCCAAAATTCGCTCTGGGTCTAAGTCTTCCACCGGCTCCTGCACACAATATGTCATCAGTATTCGTGTCACAGATGGGGAAAAACAAGTTCAATCAAACAGTGTATCATAATAATGTCTATTTACTAACCTTCATCTGTGGCACAGACTCTCCAGTCAACATGGCCTCATCCACAATACAACGACCCCGGAGTAGCAGCACATCACATGGTACTAAATTATCCTGGGGCGATCGTCCTACAAAATTAAAACAAAAATAAAAATTTCAAACACACAGAAAGTCAAGATGATGCTTGCCATAAGAAGTTATGAAATGTAAGACTAGGTGCTTACCTATTGAGACAATGTCTCCAGGGACAAGTTCATCACTGGAAATAGGTCTCCACTTTCTGTTGCGATACACCTGTCACAAAGTACAGCCACTTATTTTAGCTTGTTTTAAGAAATGCCTTGATTAAACAGAATATTATGACCATCTCTGCCTTATATTCTGTTAGTTCCTTGCCTGATGCTAAAACAGTTTTGATCCCTTGAAGCAAAGCCACAAAAATTCAAAAGAATTTGAACTTTTAAGCTTGAACAAATGTGTTCTTTGTCCGTTTGAGGCTTTAATCGTCCATGATGCAGCACATGTCAAATTCACACAAGACTTTAAAACTACCCTCTTATCACACACAAAACACTGATTTAAAATAAAAACTTTAACATGTCATGGGACAATAAAATAGCTTCCATTCAAAAAGATTAATAATTTCAGTACAAATGTGTGTATATTTGAATAATAACTAAATGTTTTTCTAACCAAAAATAAAGTATTAGTAATTCCTGTTTTTATTTGATCAAGCCTACCTGGATCATGTAGGGTTTGTTTCCCATGCGGCGAATCTCTGACATATTTCTCATTTGCTGCTGAACTAGAGAAGCCTCAAATGCCACCAACATGAACAGTGTAAAAACACTGTAGTACCAGTACTCGTCCAGACACCACAGCCCCACACAGAACACCTGATAAATTTAGATCAAGTAAGGTAGATAGTTTCATGTGTTTTAAAAAAATAATAATAATTTCCAACTATTAACACATTTATACCTGGAAAACAAAAAAGGGAGCTGTTGCCCTCTCTTTGAAAAGCTCAAGAAAATCTGGCACAACCATCTCGGCACGATTGGTCCCATATTGCTTTTCTGCTGCTCGGAGCTCACCCTCCTCTTGGTAGCCACGCCACGACTGAAAGTAGCCTATTGGGTTGCTAATAGGAAACGCAATTGGAAGGAAACGTTTCTTCTCTTTGAAGTCAAAAATGTAACGAATCTTTTGAAATTCAAAAGATAAGTTCCTTTCCCCATTTTCATCCTGTTACATAGAACAAGAAAGACACAAGAACATCAGAATAAATAAATAAAATATTTTAACAGTAGTGGCAAATAGAAAATTTTTTACAAATTGTCAACAGAAGTTAAAAAATAACCTAATTTGCACATAAGAAATTATCAATTTCTAAAAATGAATAACCTCTGAAAAAGGGATAGAGATGAGGTCTTCTTCGTGAGATCCCAAAAGTCCTCTTAATTAAGAAAATGTGTAGCTCTACGTTAGTAAAGATGTGAACTAACCTGGTCCCTCTGTAGTGTGACAAGTTCAGCAGAACCATTATTGGGGGTAGGAATGACCTTTGCCAGTGTAGCCACACTTGAGTCTGGCTCCTGTATTCACAAATAAACAGATGACAAATTAAACATTTTAGGTAGGACACAGTTCTTTTTTGGTACAATCTACAAACTTTTCCCTTTTTAAATGTAACAAAGTGAGATTCAGCTACTTGTTTAGGCCCATTCATAAAACAAATAATTCAAATTTATTTATTTGTGTATAATAGTAGAAACTAGTGGGTTGCAATACAAAGTGCAAACTACTAAATACCAAAAGAAAAGGGGGAAAAAAGAAAATTCACTTTACAATTAGTGTTTGGTTAATTCTTATTCCGGCAACTTTGGTGCAACAATGCAGACAAGCAAAACAATAGCTTGAATCATTTTTAAATGCACGTGCCTCATTTTAGGATAAAGATAACACAATCATTTTTCTGATGCTGATTTACATCACTGGAAACACGGTAAGAAACACTTCATGGAATTACCTCCAGTAAAGAGGTTCAAACATTAAACACTGAACTTTAAATGTCTGTGCAAAGCATAGATGCTTTCATAGATCTGACAGAGAATATTTAAGCCACACCATTAGTAAATGGATCTCCATTTGTACCCTTGCAACTGGACCCACTCTGTTCTGATCTCTGTGTAAAATATGCAAGGAAAAATACAGCCTGGGGAAAAACAGTTGTGCCTCTTGGAATATCAAGCACAGTATGACGGTAGTATTGTAAATAAATGTTGTTACTTTTGTTTACCTTGGAACAAGTGAGCCAACAGTGTGCGTGCACGGACCAATAACCAGAAAGGGCTGTAAGGACGTGCGCGATCCCGATAACTGCTAACGCAAGGAGGCCTGCCTCCGGATACTCGGAGGCACCGTACACTCCTAACCACACATACAGCCATCCCGGGTAGAGAACAGCCAGAAACGGGAGGACAGTTCCATGTAGCAGTCGCGGTCTTCGTCTGTACAGGGTCACGGAGCTCACCAGCTCGTCGCCGGTGCCGCTGTCATGCTGGTGGTGGTTCACAGAGGGGGCCATTTGCAGCTCACCCGGTCCTCGGACTCCGTCTGCAGCCATACTCTCGTCTTTCTTGGTGTCGTTCATTGTTTTCTGTTCACTTCTTTGGCCCCCTCTATCATCTACCGCCACCCCGTCTACCTGTAGTCGGTAAAAATACGGTTATACACACGAATCGGTGTCCTGTCCTGCCTTGAGAACCCGTTTACTGGATCGCCGTTTTCCGACCGAAGCTTCCGTATACGTCACACGTAAAGATACGCAATGAAAAAAATATTTTTTTTCTTTATGCTAATAAATTCTAAATTATCAACTGATAATAATTTATTTGATAAAATATAAAATTACTAGTCTATATTTTATGTTGAGTGATTAAACAAATTACCAATTAAACAATAAAACGTCGCAAAATGGGTCTAAACAAAAATGTGACCGACACAAATCTTAACCAATAAAATGTAAAAACGTCATCAAAATGGGCCATTTCCATCCAATCAGACATAGCTTTATCAGTTGTAGCTTTACACGTACAGAGTGGTTTTACGCCGCTGTTTAAAAAGCTTCTTGCTTCGACAAAGCTTCGCAGCAACATGTAAGAGTTTTGAATGCAGTTAATATTAGTAATATTTACAACATTTTCACTGTACTCATTGAAATTCTAAAATGTTAAGAAAACGTTTGGCTTCCTTTGCAAAGGCAGTTCTCTCTGTTACCCTGCCACTTGAGCGACAGCACGTTTGTCACGTTGATGTTAAAAACAAATAGGCTGGGACTAGTTTGTAATAACTTTTTTGTTTATAATCCGTTACTTTTAGGCAAGCTGCTATGGATATTTCGGCAAAATATTGCCAAAAAGAACTGGAGGCTTATGGATCTTGCGTAGCTTCGAACCCATCGAAATGGCAGCAAATGTGCCATGAACTAAAAATGAAGGTTGCAAAATGTACATCCTCACAGTAAGAGAACTTATCTGTTCACATTTATTTCAAACAATAATATGACTTTGGCATACTTACACTTAAAGCATATTTGTGTTTTTCCCCCAAAAGTCCAGTGATCCAGAAGATCAGGAAAGACTGTTCCCAAGAGTTTGTGAAATTTGAACAGTGTCTGAAAGAAAACCAGGATACCCCTACCTCTTGTTCTGCACACGTCTCTCGCTTTCTGGGCTGCGCAGAAACGGTGGACCTCAGCGGAGTATGTAAGTTATTACTGGAAAAGGCATTCTCACGTCAAAGTCACAATCAAGAAGCTGTCCATGGTCCATGTAACTATAGATGTATTGAAATTTTCTTTCAAAATCTCAGGAACAAAAAGCCAAATCATGTTCTCAAAATGGATCAGATTCTGAACAAATTTAGAGATACATTTCTCTCTCAATCAACAAATCATTTCCCCTTTTTTTTCAGCCCCAAATCCATCATCATAGAGTCAACATATTGCTTCTTCAGATCTCATCTGAGTCCTCAGCAATACAGAATGGAGGATTTCATATCATGTGACTTCACTATGTGATTGTATGTACAGTTAGAGTTTAAATACCTGTTTGTAGTGCCTATATTAAAACACCATATTTGAAAAAATGAACTAAAGGTTTTAACATTTCAGAGGAATATTTTACTGTCATTCTGTTCTATGAAGTATTATTGAAACAGATTTTTTGTTTTTGTACTATTCTTTTTAATAATAAAGTATGATTTGTTCATTTTGGGTTTTTCTTTCTTTTTACTAGAACCGTTTACTGCATTGTCTTTTGTTACTCATTTAGTGTTAACGTCCTCTGCTGTTTTTAGGTTGTTTATGTCCATTCCCCTCATCGTTAACTTCTTCAGGTCTGAGTCATAGTCAAACATTAAACTGGAATGTATTGCTCCCACACATATTCTACTGACTATTGAGTGACTGAGAAATAGGGAGTCTGTGAATAAAGGAAAAAGAGGAGGTTGTTCACCTCTAATCAGCTGGACTACTGAGAGAGACAGAGGGAGGATGTTGAGTTATGAACTCTCTGACCACTGAGCAGAACAGACACTTTCTGGTTCAGTTATTAATGCTTTTGGGGGAAGTAACCAAAGGTAAATGTGTTTCTTTATTTTGAAGTGCATCATGGGTTCATACCATATACGCAAGTGAGTATCATCACTTACTGTTCTTAGGACAAATAAGGCAAATTTACTTCAAAGATAAAACAGCAGTTTGTATTGAAGTTACAGCAACAAATTTAAAGCACATCACCTTGCAGTCACTGAACATAATAGTACCGTAAGTTAAGAACTCATCTAATACCACACAAATAAGTTACAGTCACAATAACCACTGCAAAAACACCATGAGTCAGTTATCAGAATTAAATATAATTTCTTAAAAGAATATCCCAGGCTGTAGCAGATCACAGACATCTAAATGAGATGGATATCATCCTAATCCTATTTTATTCTGCCCTACTGGATGAGTCTATTCTGAAGCCTTTAGCAACATTTGCTATCCAAATTAAAATTGAAGGCTAGATCTATTGAGCTACTTCGTAGTACATAAATATCATGCTGTAGTTTAAATATTTGTTGATTTTCACAGAAGGTACAAAATGGCTACCCAATAGTATCTAATATGATGTTTGACAAGGAAATTATTATATAGTGTGATTTCAACAGTTAATTTTAACACAGTCATACATTTACATTTGAAAAACACTATCATGGACTCATTGTCCTAAATTTGGGGCATTGTACATCTTTTGGTTGTATTTTACTTTGCTATTTCTTAATGATTACATAATAAAAAGATGAACTAAAGCAGTTATCACCTATATGACCCTGTATTTGCATAAGGCTTTTTGAACGACCCTGTAGTGTCTTATGTTTTGTTTTGTTTTGTTTTTACAGTTTCAAAAAAGGTTTTTGGTCCACATTAAGCATCAAAAACTAAGGATGTAGTCTGGAATAATAATTTGGAGAATTTCTTTTGATTTGTTTTCTGTTTCAGAAGTCAAAGGACTATTACATTGTCATCCTATGTAGCACAATTTCCTGAGTAGAGACTCAGGTTAAACAAACATACACATGAACCTGAGAGCAAAAATTGTTGTCCAATCCATATACTTCATTGTATATGATCTAGCCTTTCACCTACAATTATTAAAATGTGTCTTGGCAAAACAAAAAGTTTTGACATTGCCCAATTTAGACCCTTGAGCTGTACATAACTGCCAAGACTCCTAAAAAAATGTAACTTCAGATTTTTTTTTATTATCCTTAATTTTAACTCATCGACAGGTATAATTGTCATAATTTGATTTGTTAGAAAGTGCCATGAAATGCATCACATTGAATATAACAAATACTACAGAAGAAACAAAGGTTCATTATCTTGAACATTTACAGTGACTGAACGTCCAGCATGTGATTCTTTTTCAGCAAAGCAAGTGGGAACAAAATATCAATCATTATAGATAATACAACTCAGGATGATGTTAGCCAGTGAAAAAAGCTGTGAAGTGTGTTCGGGTCTAGTATGTTTAATTGAGAATGGTCCCACAGGCATGTTGATGGACAGACTCCATTAGCTGCATCTCTGAGGTGAAAGGTGGAACAGGAGGGGGAAAGGGTCACAGTTTTATAAGGGTCAGGAGGTGAAGTAGGAGTTCTGCATGGAGTAGAGACGGTCGATGGGGTTTCCCACTCGTCCTGCTAAAAGACCACCTTCCCCTGTTGCTAAGAGACAGTCGCCAAGGTGACTGAGGCTTCCATCGCTATCCAAATCATGGAAGACTGTCTCCGAGTCTGCAGAGACAAAGAACGAGAACGTGGACATCTGGACTAGGAGCGTGTTGAGTAAACACCAAGGATGTAAAACAAAAACAAGATTCCACATCAACGAAGGTGGGAAGATAATCAAAAAGTAGAGTTTATCTAAAATTTGTAGCTTTAATTATTTGTCTCACCATAAGAGTGGAGTTGCTCACTGTTCAGCTGAGGTGGTGTGAGTCCATGTCGAAATGGCTCTCCTCCATAGATGTTGGGGTCCAGAGCAAGGAGCTGCTGACGTGGCAGAGATGGATACCCCAGCAAGCCATCCATGCCATGAGTACTAGATCCATCTGCGAATAGGACATTTCTTGTTAACCATAGGCTATACTGTACGTTATTTATTTATTTTTCTTTGATTCTGTTTTCCTCTCACCCTCACTGTCATCATTGCTTTGACGGCCCCCTCTGCTCGGTCCTCTCCTGGTCCCTCCTAGTTGCTCTTGTTCCTGCTGTTGCTGCTGCTGTTGCTGCTGTCGACGAGCAATCTTTTTCATCTAAGGGACAAAATCAGGTGCTTTAGGAATTTTTTATTTGAGCAAAAATAGGAGACAGAATTTGTCTTTAAATATAGAGAAAAAAAATCTAATCACCTTGGCCCTTTGGTTTTGAAACCACACCTGAACAACTCGAACTGTCAGCCCAGTCTCAGCAGCCAGCGTCTCCCTCACCTACAGGTTAAAGATTTTCTTGCTTTTAAATAAATAAACATGATTGAATGCTTTACAGATTGAAAGCTAGAAGAACAATGAACTTCGATAGGAGAGTTGAGAAGTTTTTATTTTTTTTGGAATGCATTTCCTCTGATAAGAGCATCCACCCACCTTCCGGCATGGCTTAGCTGATACTTCAAAGGAGGCCTTGAAAGCTCGCCGCTGCTGTGTGGTCAAGATGGTGCGTGGTCGTTTTGAACGCTTGTGCTCCTTGCCTTCATCACCACCTTTTCCACCCCCAGAGCCCCCACCACCATCTTCATCCTCACTTTTGACTGAGCAAGATAAGCAGAAAACATAACTACTCAACAAGCCCAGTGTGTGCCTGCAAGATGAGGTCTGTAGAAAAACTGAACTGATGAAACCATGTTCAGCTGCCTAATTTTACTGGATGCACAAGATCATGCCTATTTGAAACAATTGCCTGTTTTGGCACCTTTAAACGGTTCTACTGATTAGTGATTCTTGTTTTTTAAAACTTTTGTTATTATGATCATGTTTTGCCATTAATTTCCCAAATGGTCTTTATTCTGTAAGCAGAGAAAATTAAACCATTATTTTGTTACCCACAGTGCTGCTAAGTGATGGATTGGAATTAGCTGCACCAATAACTATTTGTCAATGAAATTTGAAGAAAGAGAATTTCTTCAAGAAAAGGAAAGTAATTTTGTTTTTGTGGTTCAGGTACTTCTGTTGCAAACACTACCTGATTCAGTCGGTGTGGGACTGATAGCAGCCAACATTTCCCTCTCCTTTTCATAGTCCATGCGACAGAGCAGCTGGCCTTCTTTCAGCACAAACTCATCACCTCTCTGCAGTCGGCGTTCACACTCACAGCAGCTGAAGCAGCCCAGGTGGTACACCTGGCCTAGGACTCGCATTATAAGCTCAGAGCGTCCAATGACCTGCAGGCAGGCACTGCACTTCCTTACAAAGAGCCTGGAGGAAGGCAGAAACATAAACACGATTTTTTAATGTTTACATTTCTTTAATTCAAGAAAACGGCAGTGGATGTGGTAACTGCAGATAAAGGCACAAGCTCTGACCCATTTACCCTCAGCTACAATTAAAATGAAGATTACAATAGTCTCTTAATTAAAGGCTGTCTAGGCATTACCCAATTCACAGTGCAACAAGGTGAACATCTGTTAAGATGAGTTACAGTCGTTCCCACTTAATTTAGTCCTGTTTTCTCTTTCACAACAGTAGATGGCAGTAGTGAGCTTGTAAACTCATGTGTTTTCTTTTTGTGTAGAGAACTTTTAAATCCAAGCTTAAACATATACCAACCATAATCTTGAAGTACACATTTAACCCTATCAATCAAGCCTTAAAATAGTCTAAAGTTTTTCCCCATGACCATTTTGCATTTTTTCTTGCTCTCTCATGTCATCCACTGACTTTAAAACCCTTCAGTTTCTGCCCTGCATCACAATCACTTCTCATCCCTATTTACAAAGTCCAACTCTCTATCTTCAAATTCTTTTCAAATCCTTGTTCTTGCACTTGGTTTACTCCCCCCCCTTCCGCCGCATTTTCTGCCAGCATTCCCAGTTTTCCCTCATGCCCTCCCAGCCTGCCTCCCCAGTTCACTGAAACTAATAAAGACAGGATTAATTAGATTGTTGTTTAAACAGTGAGATGGCCAGACAGACGCTGTAAACTCATAACCAGGGATTGGTGATAGCATGGGGTTAATCTCTCTCCTCTCACTTATGCACACAAAAACACACAAACACAGGTACTAACACATGCATGCACATGCAGAGACATTTGTATATGCACCTATTGAACATTTCTAACTTATACTGATGTTGGATATTTTTATATTCAACAAACTAACATCTATTGTCACACTGGTGTTAACACTCCTGCAGTCAGGAAAGGCTTTAGAAATCAGCTCATCAAGTCACAAAGAAAAAATCTTTACCAACCAGGCAAAAAAAAGATAGATTAACAGAGAAAATCATCACAATAAAACCTAAACCATGGTCGGGGATGAGGATTAAAGGGAGCTAACAGGTAAAGTAGAGGAAGAAGGCAGAAATATTGAAGCTCCCCGAGTGATAAGAAGGTGTTGCTGCCTAAATCTAGAGTGTGAAGACGGAGCCAGGTCGGCACATTAGAGTTCCTAATCTGTGATTCTGTCCCAAACGCAGCTGCTGCAGCTAATCTTTCTCAATCCATCTGCCAAACGCTCTCCAAATTCCCCAATTGACAGTGTCACCAACTTGATATCAAAAAGCAAACATCAGTTCTCCTGTAAGCAGCAGCGTTATACTCGTTTATTTTCAAGATCCTTATGACTAAATAAATTTCTTAATTCACGTTTCAACAGAAGTATTATAAAAGTAATTTGACTGTAAAAGAGCCAGCATGTCAGTTGTAGCGTGTGATATTTGAAGTGTCTGCCACAAAAGAAAAGAATAAATCACCCTGCTTTGTGCAATCTCACTTTCCATCTGAATACACACTTCAGCATCTTAAATAGTTGCTTTCACTGTGAACAAGGTTTAACAGATCAGAACTGTCAGGGCTGCTTGACACAGGATTGATGATGTTGGTGGTTAAGTCTCACCCTCCCTAATCAGCATGTACACAGCACGATAGGAATTTACTCAACATGGCACTTGAAGGCAACTTGGGGTAACTGTCACAGAGGGGGGTCTGTAAGTAGATCAGTCTAATCCCTCTAATAGAAGTATCATCGGGTGCAGCTAACAAAAATCACCCCAAACTTGATAAATAAAAGCAACCATGGAGAGTCTGAATTTACCTTCACCAAAATTTAGCAAAACATGCTCACATGCAAATTTTTATTTTTGCGTATTTATTATTTTATGCAAGACTAAAACCACAATATCTATTGATTTAAAACATTTTAAATAGTTTTGCTGTAAACCGTTTTATGCAAAGATGCAGCAGTCTGTGATGTGCACTAAGAC